>CM046429.1:20493979-20948979 GCA_025506505.1 Flaveria sonorensis
GTCTGATTGTTGGTGTTTCTACCTGCATCGATGATGATGGACTGTTGTTCATCTGAGGGACATTATGCGAGGGTTTGCTATTATTGTTTGTGATTGTACATGTGATGATGATATGTTCGTGTCATTGGGAATTTGGTCCGGTTTTCATTCGTTAGTGATGATGAATGGTTGTTTGTCCGAGGCATTTGGCTTGACGTTATGTACACAAGGATTGTGATGATATCAAAAGGGGTTATAGTTGTTAGGTGTGGCACTATTTCTTGGAGCCACCACGAGACACCTATTTTGAGTCTTTGATCCCCTACATTTGATGTGATGATGTGTTTGTTTTAGTTTGGAATAGCAACACTGGTCGTATGTCTGTATCCTTTGTCGCACAAAGAGCGAAAAAAACCACTTGAAATGGCTCAGTTTTAAATTGAGTTGAGCGAGCTAGCTCATATGAAAATGAAGCTAAACTCGGCTCGGTTCGTGATAAGCCAAGTTGGCTCGCTTTAGCTTGTTTGTTAGCTCCACTAGGTATGGCTAGTAGTATTTTACTTTTGCTATACATTATTTTAATGTATATGACATATATCATTGTATTTGCTCATTTGTTAAGAGTATAATATATATGTTCAGTTATTTCTAATATCAATATAATGTTCTTAACAATTGCTTCATGTGTTGTTTCTATATTTTTATATATTAGAATGAATTATTCATACATATTTCAATTTCTTTCCTAAAAAATAGACTACTGAATGTTTATGTAGTGTTGCGGGTTTGATTCCTTGGGTATAGATGTTGATGAAGTTATATGTATTTTGTTGAAGTTGAACTTAGTTTCTTTAAATTAATTTATATTTTGCGAAACTTGATATAAGCGGTTATGAGTTATGTAGCAAGTTGAATTTTTGTGTATTTGATTTTTAATTGTGTTTATGAAATTAAAATTGAGTCAAACGAACCGATCCGAGCCAACTCGGTTTAAAAACGAGCTGAGATCGAGCTCAGATTTCTAGCTCGGGATTAAATCCGAGCGGAGTTGGCTTGGTTTAAATTTTGAGTCAAGCTAGAGCTTGCCGTAGCTCGACTCGACTCGGTTCGACTCTTGAACAACCCTACACCAAACTAGTAAAGTGACTCCTTTTTGACCCATGAACTACATTAGTATTGTCTCTAAAAGGCTTTAATTTGTGGGGGACTGTTAGTCCAAACATCAACATTTTATGGGAGTTAGATTAATCAAACAATTGATAATTAAATTTTAATTGTAAACTAAAAAAGAATATCTAACAAACCTCCCCTTTGGATATATTATTAACGCTAGGCCGGAGGAATAAATTATTATGCTTACATCAAAGGGTATGTGATCTAATGTTATCAAGGTGTATTGTAAAGTGTTTCTTCTGTGGTTGACAATAAAAGTTTGATAGTAAACAAATATGCAGATTTATAGATAAATTAGAGGGTGTGAGTTATCTGTTTCAAATATAAAAGCCATAATGCTTACAAGTTGGTTTCCAGATTTAACATGTTTCAATATTTGACTTAGGCTCACGCGCAGACATATACAAAATTAAGATATAACTTGAAATGCAGTTCACTCATTGCAAAGTTTCAGAAATCGATTTATTAAATGATGTTTGCATTTGCAATAACTTGAAATACACAATTCTAAGTATTCAACTGTTATTTAGTCAAACGCAAAAGGATCTCTGTGCAATACTTTTCTGAATTGGAATCCTCTTTTATGACTATATATAACTTCTAAATATTTCTATAAATATCCCTCAAAGAGGTAAAAGAATAAAAATAAACAATTGTGAAGAATGAAGGCTCATCATTGGTGCACAAAACTGCTGATCTACAATTTTTTTACTGGTATCACTTTTTGAGGATGTTCTCAAGTATCTGATAAGTATATAATACATTGTTTCGGATGTTATATAACACCTTAATAAGTTTTACAGGTGCGAGGTTGGTACTTCATAGACACGGCTTTATCTACAATATCATAACGAATGTAATATGGCTGTGAGCTGGAAAAAACGCATCCTCTTGATATGAAACGGTTAGGCCTCCCATTGGATGATCATATCCATATTCTTCCTCCGATTGACGTAACAAGTTTTGCAATAATGGTTGTTCCAAGTATGATATCGGTACAACAAAACGCCTCTTCTCCGTATCACCAACATACATTACTAGATGACCTTTGGGCACATCCCATTGATAATTTCTGCTGTGATACGAGCTCAATCTGCTAAAACCTTTTGCAATAGACGTTAAATAAGAAGATAACCGCGTAAGACCCATACTTCTTGGTTACGAGTGAGCAAACACAAGTATGTTTAAGCTCGTGAAAGAATACTATTTTGAAGTAGTTTCTTAAGGTGGTATGTAGGAAGAAGACTTGCACTACTTTGAGGAAGGTTTGACCTATGGATTTATAGATTGGTTAGCAATTTATGTTGGATGATGGAGCCTCACATGCCCATGGGTTTGTTCATCAATATCTTTTTCCAGGAACGTTGTTACATATTTATTTTAAGAATATTTATATTGAAATAAACCAAACCAACGCGTATAAGTCAGACGCATAAGCAATTATGAGTACACTTCAATTAAACTGAGCAAAAGAATTAACTATTCCCGTTCACATGAGTCTCCTTGCATTTTTAAGTGGCATATGTATATTTTTTTTCAACAAATACTTTAAGCCTAATCATTCGGGTAAACTCATTTGCGAAACGCAACCACGCCGTAAACACAGACAGCACTGATGACACGGCTCGCCCACCATTAATTCAAGGGAACTTACCACCTAAAGTCACACAGTAGTAAAACCCCTGTTCCACTTAAAGCATATTAATCAAGTACGACTCAAACGCATGACATTTATTTTGAAAAGCTATGAGTGTCTCATCACAAATCAATTGATCTAGGAGTTATCGTTTTTCTAAATAGTCTATTGATACTAAATATTACTTTAGAATTAATTTACAAGAAATGAACAGTAGAATGCATATTTGTTTGCATCTTGTACAGCTTCCTAATGCGTCGATTTTCTTTGAGTTCATCTGAAAAAAAAAACAGAGACAAGATAGAAAAATCTGGTGGAGGACATCTAGGTTTACACGGCGGCTTCGTTACACACCTTTGACGGCCCTCACACTGTGCACGCCATTGACGTCTAACGTTATCTTGACGTAATCGTCGTTATTTCTTGATACACTTCACGCTTCCACCGACGCTGGTGCTGGAGAAGAAGCTGAGCAGCAATTGTTGTTACGAAATGCAGAAGAACAAGAAGCTTTGAAAAGATGAAAAAAGATAGTGAGGGTATGGGTAATTGGGTATAGGCTATAGTTAAATTGATTTTACTAATTTATTTGAAAGCAGCAATTCGCATATAGTTAAATTGATTTTACTAATTTATTTGAAAGTAGCAATTTGGATTTGTTAAAGGGTCAAAGATAAAAGATACATGTCAATAAGGTCAACAAGCGAAGCTGTTGTTCTTGAAGAATTTTAAGGTCACAATTGGGTTCTGTATTTTGCCTAATAATAACCATTTCTACATATTGATGGATGAGTGCAATAGCTTTGTGTTTAAACCTTTTGTTCATAGAGACCCCCTCACCTGGTTCAAATGTTAACTTTTTGACTAGAAAATATCATATATAACATAAACCTTTTGATCTTTACCGCTACTATTGTTTATTTTCTTGCTTTTTATGTGAATTTAGTGTGTTTTGTTGATGTTTTAAACATATAGAGGTGGGAGAGAAAGAGAGAGAGAGAGATCACTAAAGTAAGATAATATTATAATTTTGACACGTGATCGGGTCATCTTATTAAGAAAATAGAATTAAGCTAACTTAAAAATTCAAATTATGATGATTGTGCAACATTGAAATCACGATTGAAAAACACACAGCGAGGCGCATGTGAAAAAACACTAATTTTCTTTAATTTACACACTAAATACCGTTACTACTCATAATAAAATGATTAAAATAAGTATAACGGTTTCTCTTTTATCGAGAACTAGTTTTTTTCTTCCGTGCTATTCGGACAGAATTTTCTTATTTTCCTTCACGCTATGTGGCGTGAGTGTGGTCGTTATCCCCTCACCATCTCGAAAACCATACAATCGAATACTGAAACCGGTTCCGGTACTACCCATACCGGCAACGATGTTTTTCGCTATAATTAGTTGGTTAGTCACAATACTTCAACGGTAACTTTATTCACTGTATTCTACGATATTCAATTCGAATACAAATCCGACTTAAAAGAAATACTAAAAGGTGAAGGCAACTGTGTATTTCGTTTCTTAATAAAGGTACAAAAGTTACAGAAAATCAAAAATATTAAAAATAGGACGGTTTAAAACGAAAATTATGTATAGTATGGTGAATGAAAATTGGGTTAGAAAACACTATTTATACTATTGTGAAAAAATAATAAAAACCAAAATTTTTGAAGTATACACCGTTATATTAAGAAAATAATAATAGTTAATTATGAAGTACTTTTTTTTTTTTTGCATTTTTTACCATAAAATGAAGAATATTTATAATTATTTGACAGATAGGAATATGTGAATGAGGCTTCAGAGAACTGCCCAAAAAAAAAAAAAAAAAAAAAATCATATTAACCGCCTCAAAATATAAAACACAAAATATATCGGGTAAGGTACCGCCCAAAAAACAAAAACCGATCCAACAAAGGTTTGAACCACATATCTAAAGTTGTACCGCACGCAATCCCACAACCATGCTTAGCTACAATAAATATTCTCACAAAAGAAGGTTGATGTTTAATATTATTTAAATTAGCTACTAAGTTAACGTAGGGCTGCTAAACGGTTAGTGTTCACGGATTGATGGTTAAATTGAACCCTTTATACCTAAAGATATTTAGCTTAACGTGTTCACTGGAACACGGATGTCGCCCACAACTGGCCCAAACCCATTTACACTAAACCTAAACATGTAAATATCATGTTCAATACACATTTTGCTAGAACTTCACACCTTAAGTTAACCTAGAGTAATTAATACGAGAGTATTAAATATATAATGCATAGCCTAAGTGGTTGACGTGAGATACCTAAAACAATTAAAAATAGAAATGTCTTGGGTTCGAGTCTTGCTCAGAGAAAAAATGCTTTGAATTAAACCAGAGGGTTTTTCAGTTGTAATTTTTCCTCTAAGGGGGTTAGTGTTGGAGTCTCATTTGAGAAATAAATATATGAACCTGATTAAAATCACACTTATCATCTGAAACAGTGTCGTTTGCCTTTTTCTTCTAAAAAAAAAGGAAAAAGCTAATAGATGAAACTCTAGCGATTGGCGTTTAATTGCAATTGCAGTGACGCATTTAATTAGTTTTACACTTTGAGTTCCTCTATATGATGATCTATATATTGGTTTAAAAATCAATATGCTCCTTCTGTCCTTAAAAAATTGCAATTGCCAAATTAAATGACTTCAAAAGGATGCAAGGAAGATATTGACTTTGGCAACATAAGATTGACCGATATGTTGGCAAAAACAATAAAATCGTAGGCCAGTATGTCCGATAAATCAAGGGATGTGCATTTAAATTCGTCAAAGCCGTGTGAATCGGTTATTTAGTTTCGGTGATTATATTTTTTAATAAGTAAACATTCAATGAGAATGCATTTAATATATAGATTGATGAAAATAAATAAAGGTACGGATATTGTAACTTATTATATTCAATGGGCATTTTTTAAAACCTTTTTGTTTACATAAAATATCAATTTATCTTCACATTTAATTTAACTACAAATAAGTTACTAATATAATAAATAAGAATGACACTTGCCATATTTTATAAGTACTTATATAATTTTATTGTTTATATTAATAGACGGTCGTTTCTCACGGTCTTTCGCCATTCGACATAATGAGAAAATATTGTGTTATCATTGTAGAAGGGCTTATTCTATTATTTAAAAATGTTTAAGTGCAACTGTAATTCTTATTATTATTATAAATGATAATAATACGAGGTCATCATGTAAGAAACATAACATACTCATTTGTTAGCATAAATAAGGGCTGTTTGATAGGTTAGTAATGATTTTTTTTATACTATATGTAGTGGTTTATTTAGTTAAAATATGATCTCGGTAAATGTGAATTTATTAAAATCATTTTAAATAATCAAGCGTAGTAGGTTTAAAGTTTTTTTTTAGTTAAAGATTGTTATAAGTGATAAAAAATAAATTAATTTTATCTCTTTTAACGTCCGTTAAGTATTTGGCTAAACATAAGTTTGAAGCACCCTTTTAACTAGAACGTAATGTTTTTAACGCCCCAGTTGTGTCCACATCAACATAATTTGGCTCCCTACGGGTTACTACTACGTCCAGTCTAAAAGGCACCTCTGAATCTAAAGTTTTTCAATTTAGGAAGTAGTATCCAAAGGTATGCAATGTATTTCCTTTGTGTAGTATCTTTGTATGCTGAATTCTTTTATGGTGAAGTTTTGTATAAATGCGTCAAAGTTGGGATACTATTTTAGATGGTTTAGATCTTTTTTACAGATCATTTTGGATGTTAGTTAGTCTCCAATGGGTATGAAAGAAACATGTTGACTAAAAAGACATTATAGTCGACTATCTCACTTGTTCTTCTAGACAAACAATTACCCGTTCTTGTCCATATAAGAACTTGTTCTTATCCATTCCAACTCATTTTAAACTCACAAGGTTTTTTGGCAATCCATTTAAATCCGTTCTCTATTATGATGCTAACCATTCCAACCCAAAATAGAAGATTTCTTTAACAAACTAACCCAATTTTACTATAAAAATGCATTGGTTATTTATAGTAAATTTATTTTCAAAATTTGACCAAACAGATATACATTTCATTTAGCATAAAATGGTTTAAAAAAGTAATATAATCATTCTATATGGTTATTCAGAGATCCAATCAAACAACAATTACCGATTCCACACATACTGGTTAGAGTCTCTTACCCAGTCAAATGGTTTAACACTTACTGGTTGAGAGATCGCCAAACAGCTCCCAAGACAAAAAATAAATAAAAAATAAACTAGTATAATATCTCGTTTATTACATACGAGGATCACTAATGGATTCTTTTGGAGCTGTTTGTGGCCAATGTGAAGGTGAGAGATGTATGAAAGACACCCTTAGAGACAAACTCCCTCGTAAAGATTCTTTGAGGGGTTGAGGGTGGAAGGGTGACCACACCACACACACCACACCATACAACAGACTTAAATTTGATGGTGGTGGTGTTGCCACACTATACCACACTACACCATTACACCCCACACACATAATTTTGGAAATTTGCATAACGAGTAGAAGTTGTAAAAGAATGTTTTGCAATATTAATGGGGGTGGCGGCGATGGTGTCGGGTGGCGTCGGGCCTTGCTGTGGCTCACGGCGCCTGTGCCTCACCCACCCAAAGAGAAACATTTTGAAGAGGAGCGTCTAAGGAGGTTCTTGAGGCAAACTTGACCGGTGTGATGTGGACCCATTTAGTGGCTTTCCATTAAAGAAGCTCTAAGGGAAAAAAAATTAGTTAAGGTTAATAACACTCAATTGAATTAAAAAGAAATATAAACATAGAATGTTTAAACAAAAAATTAGCGAACTTACATCATATGCCAACTCAAAACTCTATATTCTTCCAAATCGTCGACACATAATTACATCACACACACTATTTCAAAATTTTTAGTAAAATCTTCCCTATACATCCGCTTGGTAAGTAAGAATTTCTAAGATGGTTTGGGTAGATAATGCGCCAACTTTTCTTCAAACCTATGTATTTTTTAAGGCTTGACTTTTCCCTTGTCAAAAGTTTAGTTATTCTCTCAAGATCCTCAGTTGTTTTAGGATCATAAACAACCTTAGTATCTTTAGAATGAACAACTTTAGTAGCTTTAGGATCAAGAGTATGTTCGGTATGAGTCGACACTCAACCACATTTATAGATGACAAGAACAACCCATCTATTATGCCATTTATTATAAGTAAATGTATGTATCTATGTATGTGTGCATATTACAGAACAAAGTGATTACCAAATCTGAAAAATTCAATTCACTACAAAATTTTCGACTATTAGAGGCGACAAGTGTCGCCGCTATTAGTTGGAAAATTCGTCGCTAAAAACTTGTTGCTAATGACTAAAAAATCGCCGCTAATAGGTCGCCGCTAATAATGTCGCCGCTAATAACATTGTTATCGCCGCTAATAATTCGCTGCTATTTGTTTACATTTAAAAATTTCTGGTTGACTATTAGCGACAACACCAAATACCCAAATAGTTTTTAATCAACTAAATAGCAAAATACCCAATTCCATTTATTTCTAACCTACAAAATACATAAACACATTCATCAACTAATCATAAACTCTAGCATGTATTATGATAGGTTCAAAATGGATCAATCTGTGATGATATCGTAATGCAATGATCAATTCATACACAAAGTAATCAAACACAAGCAATTACTTTAAATATTCATAGATTTCATTGATAGCAAATGCTCAGGATACAAAGTGTAAAAAGTAGTTACAGTTGTTCTTTGTTCTAAATGTTTCGTTCTCTAGGTCTTTTGGTCTCTAGGTCTCTCGGTCTCTAGGTCTCTAGGTTTCTAGGTTTCTCGGTCTACCTACTCAATACATAAAATATTCTATTTACACTATCAAAAAAAACAAGGAACATATATTTACACAATAAGTCCCTATACTATGACAAAAACACAAAAGAAAAAATGTTAATCTTTTAAGAGTTCTAACAATACTCCCCCTAAGATTTACATTATCTTCAGTCTTCATTAAATTCTTTTGTTTCTTCTTTTATCTTGAACACCGGTTTGCAAATCTCCAATTCATGCAATGCTTTCTTTAATGCTGACTTGAACTTCTTTGCAAGAATAGCTTGCCCAGGCTTCGGCTCGTTTTAATCTCCATTTTGTCCATTATTCCAAAGTTGCTTTCGTCAGACCTGCAATATCAATGTTGGCGTAGAACTCAAAAGGTTTAGGAAGATCGTGAGAATGAATTTCCAACACGCCTTTGCTTGAAATTCTCAAAAAATCAATAGACTTTATGTCTTTCTTCACGATGTTTGCATATGCAAGAGCTTTTCGCAATGCAATTCTCTCCATCGCAGCATCCATTACCTTGATAATTGTCAAAAAAATATTTTCTATCATTTTCTGCAACATCTGATGCAACACGGTCAAACTTTTGGATAGACAAAAATGAGATGTAACTAGGATGTAGAAGTTTAAGTTCAGAAACTCCAAATAACGAAATCATATCTTGATCCCAGTCTTCTAAGTTTCCAACCAGCTTCAACTCGAATGAGTCAGCGTGATAGAACCATCTCAAAATAGGTTTAGAAGTTTGAGTTCCATCTATCACCTTCAAGCCCGGAATAGGGACTTTTTCAAAAAATTGATCACTATATGCATCTAAAAATTGTTCTTCTTCTTCAGGATGAGAAGCTATCTTTCTTTTACTCTTTAATGATTTGAATTACTCTTTGTCTTCTTGATCACATCTTGTTTTGAGATAAGAGTCCATTCTGGAAATACCTCGATTTAAGAGCTTAACGAAATTTTCACCTCGAATTGATTTCGTAGGATTGATCAAAGGCAGCTTACTTAATTCCTTCAGATCTTGCACTGGTACATCACAAATAGCATTTACATGTTTGATTAAAAATGCATCAAAAATCTCATCATACTTCCAGGCAACTATCTTCACATTCTTTGTATTATCTGGCATAATCATTGCATTAAGCAATTTAGAGATGGATTGGCCTTTTTGCAATACATTCTTTACTAAATCTCCTGCAGTTCTTGCCTTATTCCATAATTGCTTCTGTTCCACCGAGACTTGATATCCTGTTTCTCTGTCTCTGGGAACATCTCAATTAACTCTTTTCTCCTTTCATGTCCACTTCTCACTAATTCCATTTCTTTAATCTCTTGAGGCTTTAATATTCTAGTTCTCTTTGTAATTACCAAATGTTGAGGATTATCCATGTCAAGAACAATCATTTTCTTTGTTTGCTTTTCTGTCTCTTGAAAACTTTTGACCAAATTTCTTAAAGACTCAGTTTGCAGTCTGTTTAATCTCTTTTTCGGATAATACCTTGATTGTAGCCACAGTCTAAGCTCAACAGTTATCATGTTTTCAGGATCAGGATGATGTAATTCATATACTGGAAGGTCTTCAATGTTAATACTTTCTTGTATCGGATTCCACTCTCCATGTTCTATAACTATTTCATCTGAATCAACCGGAGCTGTAGACTATGCTATAATGCATTTCTCATACTCTTCATTGATTTATGAAACTTTTAGACCATCCAAAAATACACAGTTGTATTTCTTCTTGACCAGATAATTGTATCTGTCATCAATGTCTAATGGGATGTCTTCAGTGACAGCTTCAATTGGAGAATAGGCAACTTCAACAACATCTTCTTCCTCTAATACTTCATCATACCAGGCATCTGAAAACTCTGGATCTAAGTCATCCAGGGCTCCATTTTGCTCCTGTATGTCTGCTTCTACAATTTCCTGTAAAGAAGAGTCACCTACATTTGCTGCATAAGAAAAACAGACTAGATTCAAGCATATAAAAATAAATCAACACCTATAATCAAAAATCTCTTTTAAACTGTTTACGAGTTTCAGAAACAATTTTCAGCATCTTTGAAGGAGGGTTGGATCACGATTCAGGTAATACTTGAATATCAGATTCATCTATCTTCCTTTTTCCTTTCACCACCTCAGATAATCTTTCAACTTTTGAAGTTTGAACTTTAGGCATAACCTCTATCTCTGAAGTTAACTGGTCTTTTTCTTGAAGTTGTGAAGATTGAGATTTTAAGCTTTCTTTCATAATTTTAAGTTCTTCTTTCAACTTGTCATAATCTTCTTTCAACTTCTTGTATTTTTCTTCTGTCAAATCATAATCTCTGAGTAAGACATCAATGTTCTTTACATTCATCTCTTGTACTTCTTCAAGCTCAGTAATTTTCAAATCTTTCTTTAAAGATTCTGCTTTTAATTGATTATTCTTATCTTTTAGCTGCTCGATCATCTTAAGCTGATTGATGTTCTCTTCTTTTAATGCTTCTATTATATGCTCAGTGTTCACTTCCTCAGTAAGAACTGTATCATGTTGACTTGATCTTTCACCTTTATCAGGTACTATAGACTTAAATGCATCAACATTTTGAAAATCATACTCCATTTCTTGTTGTGCATTGACTTCATTAGTCTCTTCATTCACATCTATTGACTCATCAACATTTTGAACATCTTCATTCAGATTTTCAACTTCTATAACAACTACATCTTTATTTACTTCTTCAACTTCATTACCTCCATCATCATCATCATCATTATCATCACTTGAAGACGTACTTCATTCATCTTCAGATTCATCATCATCTTCATAATCTTCATCATCATCCTCAGCTTCAGACTTAGACAGTCCTTGAGGAACTTCTTCAATCAGATCACTTGGATCAATTGGTTCATCATCAATCAGATGAAGATGATCTTCATTTATGTTTACATCATCTCTTGCTACGGCTCTCATATAATCAAACATTGGAACATTTTGAGCACCGGTCACTATAGCAAGTCTTATGTATAAGGTTTCTGTCATGTGCTCCAAAACTAATCTTTCTCCACTTACTCCATGAGCATGAAAATCAGGATACTCTTCATTAATAATTAGCTGAAGAAATCTGGGATACATCAAGTATTTGTTCTTAATTCCTTTCTCCAAATTAAAAATAAATCCGTTCACGATCCATTTTGCCATATTAAACCTTCTGTTTGTGGCAATGGATACAATAGGAGATGCAATGTCTACAGGGAATGAATTCCATCCTGTACTTCTTTTAGACATTCCATGTTGAAAGATATAACAAAGTAGTTTCTAGTGGTTATACACTCTTGCTCTGAAAAACTGTTTCTTTGGAAAGTGATCTGGATGTCCCATGGCTAGAAATGTGTCTCTACACTCATTAAAAGTGAGTTCAGCCAAATCTTCAGGATCATTATCACCAAGTCTTAGAGCTTCTCTAATTGACTGCTAAGAGACTTCAATTATATGATAGTTCGTGATAAAACCTCTAACAACTTTCCTTCCTTCATCATCACTTGCAATTTCAGCAGTACTAGAGAATCTTTTGATGAGACGAGCATATATAACTGGTTGAGCACATATGGCATACACATACTTTGTTCTTAATAGAAATCTTATCATCTCTTCATAACCAACAGCTTCACAAACATCCTCATTAAGAAAGGCTGCTACGTTATACTTTGGCTCAAATTTAAGATCTGCCATCTGTATACAAAGAACAAAATATTAGTCACATTTGAATTGACAAAATTTTAATCATTTTGTATTATCAATTTTGAACCAATAACACTTAAAAAATTTCTATGTGTTTTGTACATCCCATTACATGAATAGAGTATGTACTGGTTACAATTTTGATTTAACATAATTTTTTATTAAAACACTTAATGAACCATGAAACATTGAAAATTTATTGAATTTCAATTGAGTTAGCAAATTTTAAATTTTAGAACCTAACAGTTTAAACTTAGAATTTCTAAGTGTTGAATACACTCTACCAAGAGCAGAGCATAATCATGTTTAAGTTTTAATGATTTAAAGTACACTAAAACAATTAAAATCATCTCAATATCAGTTGAATAGATGAACTTTGATGATTAACACAACAATTTTGATGAAAAATGATGAACTAACTGTTCATTTTTGTTCTTTAAACACTGACTGATGAACAATGAATCATCAAGAACACATTTTGATGAAATTGAGATTTGATTCTCATAATCTATTCGAAATCATGTTATAACACTTATTTCATTTTTAATTTCAGTTATTATAACACATTTAAATCACAGTTTTCAAATTTTCTGAACATCTAGGGTTCGAACGCCTCAATAGAGTTCAAACGCCCAATCAAAGTTTGAATTTAGGTAATGAAATCAGATGTTTTAAGATCAACATGATGTTTTGATTCAATGAATATACCTATATATCACAAAGATTAACAGGTAACAATCGAATGTTAAGTGAATGAATGTATCAAGTGTGAGAGTGTGTAAATCAGAGAGTTTGAGTTTGTGATGAATGAATTAACAAGTGTTGAATATATACAAGTGTTAAAATTCTTAGGCGCATGAGAAATGTGAAGGCACATGTGACTAAATTTCACACTAAATTTTCAGACGCATAAGCACTATGAAGGCACATGAGACTAAGTTTCACATTAAGTCTTATGACGCATGAGTACTGTTCAGGCGCTTAGGCACTGTTCAGGCGCATGAGACTTGATGAAACGCCCAAAACTTGGAGTAATTATCATCTTCATACATCTAACCACTTGGAAAGTCTGAAACTATTCAGGCGCATGAGCATAAGTTGATACGCCCAACACTTAAACAATTTTCAGTAACATGACAACTGTTTAGGTGCATGTACGGAACAAAACGCTCAACACTTGTACAAATTTCTGAAATTCATCATACTCGTGATTTGAAGTTATGAGTACTATTCAGGCGCATGAGAAACCTTCCATGAGTCTGACACTTGAAATTTTCACAACATCCATCTGAACACTGTTTATACACATTAGTACTATTTATGCGCATTAGCACTGTTCATGCACATTGTCTTAACACTTAGTCAAATTTTGACTATCACCCAAAATTTACATTAATTACCCTCAAATTTAACAATCAAATTGTTTTTGTTTAAAATCACCACAAATCATTTAAAACTCATATTTTCATTTTTAAACATGAATTTTCAATTCAAACAACAACAAAGCACATTTTGAAAAACACTTTGAATCAATGTTTTAATTTTTCAAACACTTTCCTGTCATTTTAGTCTCTATTTTGAAACTTTTACAACACAAATAGTCTTGTTTTGTTTGCAAGAAGCTTTTCCACTTATTTTGAATTCTTTTCAGGTTCATTTTTATATCATATCAAACACACACATGCTTATTTTTTAGCTTCATCCTTTCCATCCATAGCACTTAACTTTTATTTGTTTTTCACATTTTGACACTTTTCATTGATTTTCTCTTTTACATTTTTACTCCCCCTAAACTTTTAAGTTCACAAACTTAGAAGTTTCTTTTATTTTGCAAGTAGAGCAAACTAATCATTATCAACATGCCTACACACAGAAAATCATGCAAAAATCAAAATTAAAGCAGAAGAAAAATCTACTATATACAATTGAATCACATGCCTGTAGTGAGATCATATCAATTAAGATCAGCACATTAAAATAAAATAAAATGATGAATAGTCATTGACAGTGATTAAATCCTGATCAAGTGTGTTCCAGTTCAGCGTTCCCGCAGCAGAGGAGACACGAGATCTAAGGACAGAAAATGAGTGCTTTTGGCAAGATACTCAGCACACTTACTTTTTATTCTTGGATTGATTAAGGTACGATTAGATATGACATTATGTAAGTCACACTTAGACTTAGAGAGCTCAACTCTCGTCAGGATATGCAAAAAAGCACTTTTCTCAACTTGTTAACCTGACATATACTTATAACCAGATCTCATATGTAGGTTGTGCACATTGGCATCTTTTGCATCAAGTGAGAATATCTAGGTCTGTAATGACTTACAACAAAGGATATCTCGTCACTTCAGGTCTATGACAACTCATAACAGAGAAGTGAATAGATGCTTTAAATAATTAGAGCTCATGGTTATTCATATCGCCACCAGGTGTGAGTTTATGACTTTACAAGCAATCAATTTGAGAAGTCAACACTACTTATTGGTACTAAAATGGACAAACATGAATGCATGATTGATTTAGTTTAATCACAAGAATTTACTTTTCAGTATAATAGCATGAGCTTGCCTGCACATCATATCTGATCACGTCAGACTTTAGAAGTGAATGAAGTATGCAACTGATCAGAACTAATGTATCTATCATTTCTCACAAATTGCAAAGACAAATTCAGTCCTAAATAACAACTAACAAGAAAAACTCTATTTTTGTGGGTTTTTGTTTTATATTTTTCTCTTTTGATTTTGCAATTTTCTATTTTTGTATTTGTTTTTTCATTTTCTATTGAACATGCACACACAATATATACAATCAGGCAGTTAACTTTGATAGTTTTCTCTATAAATCTTCTTCTTCAGCAAAGGGAGGGTTCTTATCATTTTTATGATTCAGACAACTCAATTACCCAAAACTAGTTTTAAACATGGTTAATAAGTCCAATTGACTTAACCAAATACTCAAAATGACCTGGTAAAAAGGCTTTTGTAAATAGATCAGCCAACTATTTTTCAGTTGTTATTTGAATCAAAATGATTAAACCTTTTTCAGAGTTATCTCTGAGAAAATGATATCGAATCTCGATATGCTTTGTTTTTGAGTCTTGGACAGGATTAGCTGTAATAAACATAACAGTAGTGTTATTAATATAATAGGAGTTTTAAGAAAATTCAACCCGTAATCCAGCAGTTGGTTTTGTAACCAAAGGTTTGAGAACATCCTGCTAAAGTAGCTATGTACTCAGCTTCTGCGGTTGAAACAGAGACATTTGTTTGTTTCTGACGTTGCCACAAGACTAATCTGGGACCTAAAAACTGACAACCACCCATCGTAGATTTACGATCTTGGCAACATCCTCCATAATCACTATCTGTATATCCATGTAACTCGAAGTTTTCTTCATAAGGATACCACAACCCTAAACCTAGCTTTCCTTTGAGATACTTGAATATTCGTTTAACAGCGACTAGGTGAGATTCCTTTGGGTCAGATTGGTACCTGGCATAGATACAAACAGCATACATTATATTAGGTCTAGATGCAGTACGATACATCAAAAAGCCAATCATAGATCTATATAGAGTTTGGTCAACTGATTTTCCTTTCGGATCAGGTTCAATCTTGGTATTTACGTCAGCTGGAGTTCTGATGATTGACAATCTTGCAGTTTAAATTTCTTCAAGAGTTTTTCAACGAATTTCTCTTGATTAATAAAAATTCCATCTGCAGACTGCTTCACTTGAAGACCAAGGAAAAAGTTAATTTCTCCCATAGAACACATTTGGAAATGAGACTTCATGATTTCTTCAAATTCATTGCACAATTTTGGACTTGTAGAACCAAATATGATATCATCAACATACACTTGAACACATAAGAGATCACCAGCATCCTTCTTTATAAACAAAGTTGGATCAATTTTCCCTTGCGTGTATCCATGCTGGATCAAATATTGTGATAACATTTCATACCAAATTCTAGGAGCTTGATGGAGACCATACAATGCTTTACTAAGCTGGTACACACGATGAGGATATTCTGCATCTTCAAAACCTGGAGGTTGCTTGACATACACATCATTAGTGATTGGTCCATACAAGAAAGCACCTTTAACGTCAATCTGATACACCTTGAATATCATGAATGATGCATAAGCCAGGAAGACACGAATTGATTCAAGTCTTGCAACTGGAGCAAATACTTCATCATAGTCTATTCCTTCTTCTTGAGTGTAACCTTGTGCAACAAGTCTCGCTTTGTTACGAACAACAATTCTCCGATCGTTTGATTTGTTTCTAAACAACCATTTTGTGCCTATGGCATTTTCTCCTTCAGGTAAATCCACAAGCTTCCACACTTCTTGTTTGCGAAATTGCAATAACTCTTCTTGCATTGCCTCAATCCAACTATTGTCTTTTAACGCTTCAGTGACGTTTTTAGGAACAATTTGAGATAGAAAACACGAGTATAAGCAGAGATTTGCTTGTTCTGAATGACTTCTCGTCGTTCTCTCATTCAATGGACCGATAATTTGAGACATAGGATGGTTCTTGTGAATACGAGACGTTGGAATCTCATTTTCTTGAACATTAACATCCAGATTAGATTGGTTCAAGTCGAAAAGCTGATGCAATAAGTTTGAAGTATGTGGATTGAAATTAGGACCTTAAGTCGGTGAGTTGATAAAATCCAAATTATCAGTAACAACTACATCATTAGAAACCGATGACGTTCCGGACTCAGGTTGTACAATTTCAGGACCATCATTAGGAATAGGTTGTGAAACATTGAAATTTTGAGAAATAGGATGTTCTTGTGCTTGTTGAGAGTGAGATTGATCATGAGATTCAGAATGAAATACAAGATCTTTAACAAATGAGAAAAATGGGTAATCTGGGCTAGAATCATCCAAATCATCAGAATCAGAATCATCGCTGAAAGATCCGAGATCTCCTCCTTGTTTCTTTTTCTCACCTGGAGAGTCAAACAAGTTAGAATTAAAAGAGTTTGACAAAGAATCTAAATCAAACAACCAAGCTGGACCATTTGCAACTGATGGAAAAGAGTTTTCAAGAAATTTAACATTAAAAGTTTCAAGAATGACATTCGTCCTAGTGTTATAAACTCTAAAGGTTTTTGAAACCGACGAATATCCAATGAAAAATCCATCATCAGATTTAGCATCAAATTTTCCTAGCTGATCACTTGAATTTAAAATCAAAACTGGACAACCAAAAGATTTAAGAAAATCTATATTTGGTTTCCTGCCAAACATCAACTCATAAGGAGTTTTCTGTTTATCTTTCACAATCAATGTACAATTTTGTACAAAACATGCAGTGGATATGGCTTCATCCCAGAAAGTAATTGGAATCTTTGCATATACTAACATGGAACGTGCGGCGTCAATCAAAGTTCTGTTTTTCCTTTCAGCAACTCCATTTTGTTATGGAGTTCTAGGAGCACTGAATTGACGAGCAATACCTTTTTCTAAACATGTCAACATTAGAATTTTTAAATTCAGTTCCATTATCATTTCTGATAATTTTCACCTTTTGTTCTAATTGATTTTCTACTTTAATGATGAATTCTTTTAACAATTCAGCAGCTTTAGATTTAGCATACAAAAAGAAAACCCATGAAAATCTTGTAAAGTCATCAATGATAACTAAACAATAAGATTTATTTCCAATACTCTACACATTAGTTGGTCCAAATAGGTCCATGTGCAACATCTGGAGAGGCTTGAAATTTGAGTTTATCAGCTTGGGCTTATAAGACGCTCTGTGTTGCTTTCTTTTTAAACACGCTGAGCAGTGATCTGTTTTAGCAAACTTCTTTGTTGGAAGACCTACTACATGATTTCTTGCTACAAGCTTGTTCATGCCCGAGACATCTATGCCATAGCTGGCTTTCGACATTTGATGCTTGAGCAATTAGGCATGTTGTTTCTGTAGATGGATCTATTTGAGACATATCTAACTTGTATACATCTCGATCACGAACAGCTTTAACAACTACCCATTCTTTGCTTATCTGAAAACCAGGCTTCAAAATATAACAAAAAGAATTATTAAATAGAACAGAATAAGATTTGTCACAAATTTGGGAAACACTTAAAAGATTAAAGTTCAACTGTGAATAGTAGTTGACTTTATCAAAGCTAATAATCCCATTGGATACTGTCCCTTCTCCTATTATTTTTCCACCTACATCACCTCCAAATACAACATGAGTACCATCTTTTAACTTAAAATCTTGAAGCAAGGCATGATTTCCTTTCATATGCCGGCTACACCCACTATCAACATACCACGTGTTAATTGGTCTTCTTGGGCGTACCTGCATTTCAAAGAAATTTAAGTTGAGTTATCAACCCAAGCCGATATGATCTTGGGCTTGCCAAATTTATCAACAATGGTAAACTGTTTAAAATGAAGCTTATTCAAATCAGGCTTCTTATGCTGTGTAAATTTACCAATTCTGTTTCTGATAAATTTTGATTATCTTTGATTTGCGTAGTTCGTAAAGCATGATTACGTTTTTCAAGATCATCGTCAAGGTAATTCAAACCATCAGAAGAAACATTTTTAGAAAAATTTTGATTACCAAACTTTGCATTGTTCATTCTCAGAGATCGTGGAATGAATTTTTCTTGATTATAACTCTTTGTTTTCATAGCATAAAAATCATCACAATCAGAGTCAATACTTCAAAAAGATCTCAATCCTAAGGAAGGTTGTTATGTCAATCTTTGAAAACCAACACTTTGATTTCTTTGAAATTGTGGATTTACATATCCATTCCTTGGCGAGTTCCTTCGGAAGTAGCAATTCTCAGTTTTGTGAGTTCTTTCATCACAAATGGTTCAATACTTGTTAAAATAACAATCAGCTATTGAATGGTTTTTCATATCATAAATATGACAGTACCTATTAAAGAAACATTCATTAGTCATATGATTGTACATATCACATATATCATAGTACCTTTGTTGAAATTTAAACAACTGTTGATTAACCTTTGATGTCGAAGCCACATTTGATCCTTATTTTGATTTAGGAGTTACAAAGTTAATCTGTTGTATTTGATTTGAGAGTTTGTTTTTTTTGAAATTTGGGTTTTGACTTTTGTTCATTGACACCATTCCTAGACACCTTAGATACAAATCTTTTGTTAACAGCGGAAGACTTTAGAACTGAACCTGTTTTCAGATTAGAGTTAGATTTGTTCTTTGAGTTTGATTTAATTTCAGGAATTGTGTTCATATCAAAAGTACCTGCAAACACAAACATCATTGGTTTAAACTGATTAGATTGATTTGTTCTTTGATTTAATTCCTCTCACTTACCAACTGTTCTACAATTGTTTTAGAACTTTTAACTTTAGCTAGATCCACCTGTGTTGCAGCATGAGCTATTTTTTCTTCTTCTAAATTTTAAGTCATCTCCTCAAGTTGTTTTTAACAAGTTCAAGTTCTTGTAGAGTTTTATTCCATGAGATTTTTAAAGATAAGATCTTTTCATCAGAGACTTTGCGACCGTTTTTCAGCTTGTTTTGCATTATTTCTTCTTGTTTAAGTTTGTCACAGATTTTAAATGAATATGTTCTGTAATGCTCAACTTGATCAAAACATGCTTTTGTGCATATTTTCTCTCTGACTTCAACAGGAATTTTAGGATAACTTGAAGAAGAAGTCTCAGAGTCAGATGATGGATACTCAACCTTTGGTTGTTCAGACTGAGCTATGAGTGCAATTTCTTCTGAATCCTCTTTTGGGTTAGATTTGTCACTCTAATCATAATATTCATCATCATTGTCAGAATCACCTTATGCCTTAGGATCATTTTCTTCAGACCAGTCTTCATTTTGAACTTCAGCAACAAGAGCTAAACTAGATGTTTGATCAGCTGTGAATTGTTCAGCATAAGCACTCCAGTCATAGCCATCTTTGATGCTGACAACAAGAGCTTTCTTTGGCTCTTCAGACAATTTTGATTCCTCTTTAAGTTCTGGCATGGGAAGACTTTGATAAGGCTTTTGAAAAGTCTTCTGAGACTGTTATTGGTATCTTTGACTACTAGAACCTGCTTGACCATTTCCACCTTGATTTCTAGGAGCTTTACATTCCCTTGAGAAATGACCATAACTGTTGCAGTTGAAACACCTTGACTTTGATTTATCAAAGCCAACAGATTTGTTTGCACTTGGCTTGTAATTCTTGTTAACATATGAGTGTTTCTATGTTCTGTATGCAATCATCATCATCTGCCAATTCAAGTCCATCTCTTCCATATCATCAGGATCCATCTCAAACAAATCCTGCAAAACAAGATCTAATTGGGTTAGATGACTACCTTGATAAGCATGAAAACTTGCAAAAGTAGTAAAAGCAGATTCTGACCCATCACCCTGTAAAAGGATATTAATAACATCTTTAAATTTGCTAGTTTTAAGAGAGTTAGAAGATGAAGTCTCAGTTTGAGTTTTAGGAGTTTGAGTTTTAAGAGAAGACTGAGGTTGAGGTTGAGTTGTATAAACTGGAGCACTTGTGTAAGAAGAATCTGTAAAAAAACCAACTCCAACAAACAAATCACCCTCATCTTCTGGAGTATTATCATCTTTAGCAAGAAAAACATTCTCCTTTGTGTTAGCTGGAAAAGCAATGTACTTATACTGAGACATTGATGCAGCTCTATCATTGTTTCTGGAGCTCTCATTAATTTCAATTGATTCAATTTTGCCAATCAAAAGATCTAGATCCATCGGTAACTTTACTGTATGCTTCAACAGAGTGACTGTCTGTTTCCATGAAGATGGAAGAGCATTCAGAAGTCTGTAATTTAGATCTTTGAGATCATTTTTGATACCAGCAGTTGACATTTTAGTAGTTAATTGCACGAATCTGTTCACCATTTGATTGATTGTTTCACCAGAAAGATGCTCAAATAACTCCAATTGCCTCTTGAGTTTCTACTTTTTGAGATCTTGTATCTCTTTACCACCTTCACAAATGATCTTCAAAGCTTTGTATATGGTGTAACCAGTTTGATAACCTTCAAATCTAGTCAAGACTTCCAATGGTAACCCCTTGCACATCAATGAATAAGCTTTGATGTCATTCTTCACCTTCCTTAAGTCATCACCTTGTAGACCATCCTTAGGATACGGTTCTGGAGAGTCTTTTGTATAGATAAATCCTCTATCAGGACCATCGGATGTAATTAGGATATGTGGTCCATTCTCTATTGACTTCCACAAATCAGTGTCAATAGAGTTTAGATGATGCTTCAATCTGAGAGACCAATTTTTTAAAGCAGCTCTATTTTTTAGCTTGGGAACCCTGTTCTCAGAATCTTTAGACTTAACCATTTTGTATTTTTGAATTAATGAAAATGACTTGTTTTTGTTGTTTCTAAAGTTTTAAAAAGAAACTATGAAATGAAAAATATTTTTGGATTTTTAGTTTTTGAAATAAATTTCTAAGTGTTTATAAGTCTGAATGCTAATGCACCTAAAACTTCTAAAACGCCTGGCTTTGAACAAGAAACGTCTAAAGGAATGCCCAACTGATGAAACTTCTGAATAGTTTTCAAACGCCCACACAGTATAGAAATGCCTGAGGTAGAAACGCCCAAACAGTTCTCAAGCATCTAGAATTAGTATCAAAGCGACCAAACAGTCTTGATGTGTCCCAATAGTTGCAAAACGCCTATTCTGAAAACGCCTTAACAGTGATGAAACGCCTAAATAGTTGCAAAGCATCTGATCACTTAGCAATTTTCAACAGTTTTTCACAACTCAAGCGCCAAATTCATCATCTTCAAAAAACTCAGATCTTATGAAATTCTTCAAAACTTGTTTAATTGATCTAAAAACTTCCAATTAGGTAGTAGATAGACCGATTAACAATCTTCAATCAACTTTTTGGTCAAACAACAACAACAAATTTGTTTTATGATCAAATTACAGTCCAAAAATGAAGAACACAGTTCGAACACAATTCTGATCAATACTCAGATCTGAACTAATTAAACACCAAATTGTGATTCAAATCATGTTTCTATGGATGAAACACAATAGAAATCAACAATTAATCGATCAAATTGCAATCAACACAGATTTCAAGTGATTCAAAGAGCTCAAAAATGCCGATAAGCTCGGATCACTGAACAGAAAGCTCTAATACCATTTGATAGGTTCAAAATGGATCAATCTGTGATGATATCATAGTGCAATGATCAATTCATACACAAAGTAATCAAACACAAGCAATTACTTCAAATATTCATAGATTTCATTGATAGCAAATGCTCAGGATACAAAGTGTAAGAGGTAGTTACAGTTATTCTCTGTTCTAACTGTTTCGTTCTCTAGGTCTCTTGGTCTCTAGGTCTCTCGGTCTCTTGGTCTCTAGGTCTCTAGGTCTCTAGGTCTCTCGATCTACCTACACAATACATAAAATATCCTATTTATACTATCGAAGAAAAACAGGGAATATATATTTACACGATAAGTCCCTATACTATGACAAAAACACAAAAGACAAAATGTTAATCTTTTAAAAGTTCTAACATATTATATGTTATCTCACAAATACATTTAGTTCAAACCTATAAAATACACAACTACAAAATACATAAATGCATCTATCTCTTCTTTAACAAGTTGGTGTTTGAACAACAAACAAAAAAACATAAAAAAAAACTTATCTTAAACTCCAGCAACTAGAGGTGGTGGTGGCGGTGACTTCCGGCAGATGAGAGCCAGCTCCGGTGGAGTGGTGGGAGGTTATTTTGGGGACTCAAGCAACTAAGTTGGTGATTGAAAAACAAACAAAAGAACATAAAGAAAAATTACCTCAAGCAACTAGAATCGACACTTAGAGGTGGCGGTGGTGGTGACTTCCGGCAGATAGGAGGCAGCTCCGGCGGAGTGGTGGGAGGAGCCAACGGCAAGGTGGTGACGGTGGGTTATTGGGGAGCTGGTACGCGAGGTGGTGACGGTGGGGTGTTGGGGAGCAACCTTTGGCGACCGTTAGGTGTTAGGTGGCGACGTTGGAGTGGTAGAATTGGGCCGAAAATCAGCGGTAGGGGAGCAGGTGATGGTGGTGTGGAGTTGTGGAGGGAATAATGGGATGTGGAGGGAAACCGATTTGGATATTAAGGATCTAAAGCAATAGCGGTGACAAGTCGCTGCTAATAGTGTCGCCGCTATTGACCTATGTGTACGATCCAATGCTCATCGTTAGATCTTGTTTCTAATGAACGGCCAGATCTAGGTTAGTACACGTGAAACGGATCTGAAGCAATAGCGGCGACAGGTCGCCGCTAATGGGTCGCCGCTATTGACAGTCGCCGGTATTGGTAATAGTCGCCGCTAATAGTGTCGCCGTTATTGAGAAGATTTCTTGTAGTGATTCAACATTTCCTTCTCCTTTAAATGCCATGTGTCATTAATTAAACTACATTGTAAAAAATGTATTTATTTCAACTAATTATAAAATAAAAAACAAATACATATAATGGTTATGTGCCTCCTAAATCTGACCGTGTGGCCCCTCTTCATCTACTTATGTTCTAACCCTCGAGCAAGTAGTTCTGTTGCTAGGTTTGTTATGTGAAAAACCTAGAGAAAATTATCAAGGTGCTAATATGGGAAATCATTTAGTGCTAATGTTCTTACTATTGGAATTTTATAAGTTCTCTGGTAATACTATTGGTTTAAATGGGTGTAAGTGGGTGGTTGAATCATGTGCAAACCAGGACATGGTTCTATAAAG
This sequence comes from Flaveria sonorensis, assembly GCA_025506505.1. Taxonomy (NCBI): domain Eukaryota; kingdom Viridiplantae; phylum Streptophyta; class Magnoliopsida; order Asterales; family Asteraceae; genus Flaveria; species Flaveria sonorensis. The sequence continues at coordinate 20,518,166 of CM046429.1, forward strand.
GTATTTTTAACAAAGTTAATGTTTCTGAATTTAACATTAAAATTAAGTACACAAATGGAACTAACGCTACCATCATAAAAAATTGGTAACTTTAAGCTAACTGATATGGTCATCTTATATGATCTATTTGTTGTGCCAGAATATTATGTTAATCTTATGTTTGTTTATAAACTTGCTAGAAATAACAAGCTGAAAGTAACTTTTCTTGAAATAAATTGTTATATCCAAAATTTTACACAAAGAGCACTCTAGTGACTTGTAATCAGGTCGATGGTCTTTATTTTTGTGATAATGCTTCTGAACAATTAAAAGTTATCAACAAACAATCTTTATAACTTTATATTAGTTGTGTTCATTTTGTAATTAGTCTATTCTTGTTTGGTCTTTATGTTATTATTGTATCTATATATTCTCATCTCCATTTATGTTTGGGATCATTGAGAGATGGTTCATATGGTATCATAGCATAAACATCCTCCCATCTTTTTCTCTTCCCAGCCGTATCCCTTCCCCTTCTCTCCCTCTGTAACCTTTCTTTCTTCTTCATCTCCCCTTTCTCATCATCTTCCTCCTTCATCCATCCATCCTCCTCTAAGGATGTCACCATCCCAATGAATACTCTCACGCACCTAATTACTATCAAATTGTCTTCATCCAACTACTTGTTATGGAAGAATCAAATGCTTCCTATCCTTACCTATCAACATCTTCTTCCCCACATTGATGGCTCGTCTTCCATCCCTCCCGCCACTGTTATTTCCAGTGACCAGTCCGTTGATAATTCGACTACGCTTCTTGGGTCATGAGAGATTAGCAAACCATCATCCTCCTCCATGCTTCGCTTACCGAAGAAACTGTTACCACCATTGTCGGGCTCCCCACCTCTCGACAAATTTGGGTTGCACTCGAAAACATGTATGGCAACTCCTCCATTGATCGGGTCCATCACCTTTGTGATCAGCTTCGTATGTTACAGAAAGGATCCAAATCCGTAGCCGAGTTCTGTTGCTCCTTCAAAAACTTGTGTGATCAACTTGCCACCATTAATCATGCTGTAGAGGAATCCGAATAAGTCCTCCAGTTCCTTTGCGGTATTGGATCTGCCTTTGAAACCTTCTCCACTGCTATTCGCAATTTGTGCCCTCTTCCCTCATTCACAGATCTGCTTACCCGGGCTGAAAATCATGAGTTGTTTCTCCGCATGATTCATGGACACTCCACGCTTCCTGTGGCGTTTGCTGCTCAAGTCCATCGCCCGCCATCTCCCTCTCGGGGTCGTGGGACTCGCCCTTATCGTGGCTTTGTCTCTAGCAGCCCGCGCGGAGGTGGTCGTGCACGTGGTCGTCGCCCACCATATTGCCAATTATGCCGAACAGATGGACACTTTGCTAATGCATGCCCGAGTTTGCGAAGCTTTGCATCACACACCACTTCTCCTCCTACGGCTGATGCATTAGCAACTGCCTTTCTGTCGCAGTGTCATTTCTCCTCTTCGAGATCAGATTGGTACGTGGACTCGGGGGGCCATAGATCATATGACGCTCACTGCCGACTCTGTCTCTGACCCATCTCCTGTTTCAGGTAATGATTCGGTCACTTTTGGTAATAAAACAACTCTTCCTATGACTCAAAATGGTGACTTCACTCTTTCTAACAACTATTTCTCAAAGATATTCTTGTTGTTCCTCAACTAACCAAACCTCTCTTATCCATTAGCAAGTTGACTAAAGATAATCTTCTTGATGTTGTTTTGTCCTATCCTTATTTCTCTATACAGGACAGGCAGACCAAGCGGGTTCTAGCTCAAGGAAGGTGTGAGAACGGTCTATATGTTCTCCAACAAAACCATCAAGTTTTATTTGCCTCTACATGTCCTAAAGCCTTGTTTGAGACTTGGCACTCCTGTTTGGGTCACGTACATTTTGATGTCATTAATAAATTACAAAAACTTGGATTATTATCTATTTCTGCTTTATTGCCTAAACCAAATATTTGCACTTCTTGTCAACTTGTAAAAAGTCACCGACTTCCATTTAATAATAATGGGCATTGCACCCTTTAGATCGTGTTCATTATGACTTTTGGGGACCATTCCCAGTTATCACTATTGATAACTACCGATATTATGTCATCTTTATTGACGACCATTCTAGGCTTACTTGGTTCTATCCATTAAGGTTAAAATCTGACTTTCCTAGTGTCTTAAAAGCCTTTGTTCAGTTGGTCCAAACTCAATTCTCTTGCAAGATAAAAACATTCCAAAGTGATGGTCGAACCGAATTTATCAACCATAAACTTCGGGACTTGTTTGAGGAAAATGGTACTTTTCATCGATTATCATGTCCCTATACTCCTCAACAAAATGGAAGGGTTGAACGAAAACACTACCACATTGTGGAAACGGGTTTATCCATGTTGTTTAACGCTCATCTTCCCACATCAGTTTGGGTTGATGCTTTCTCCTTAGCGGTGTACGCTATTAATCGCCTTCCTTTATCTGTTCTTGCAGGAAAATCACCTTATGAAATTGTTTACAAACAATTCCCTAACTACAACTCACTCTGGACATTCTGGTATCGTGTCTTCCCATACCTTCAGGATTATTCAGAACATAAGCTAGCTCCGAGGAGCATACATGTATCTTCATCGGCTATAGTCCGGCTTACAAGGGCTACCGATGTCTTGATCCACACTCCTCTCGCATATACATTACTCGGCATGCTCGATTTGATGAGACTGTTTCTTCCATCTCTTGAAAACAATTCTCATCGCTCTCCTACCACTCATGACTTCTTAACCTTTTTTGATCCAACCTCAGTTCCTGTCTAATCATATACAATCCCCTCAACAAACTCAACCCATGACCCCACCTCCCCTTGTTCCTTGTGCACCGACAACCCCCCTTCGCCACCCTCAACCACCCAGCATCAACCCCCCATTGCTCCTTCTGTCACATATACACCAACTTCACCTACTCTGACCCTACCACATGAATCCCCTTCGTTCCCTGCTCACTCCCACGACACCACTGTTTCCCCAGCCACTACCATACCACCTCTCACTAATAACCCCACGCAACCCACTGCTCCCATATCACCCTCTCCCTTGGATGATGCCACGCCAGCCACTACTCCGCCATAACCTGCCTCCACTTACCCGCACCCACCTGTCTCTACTCATCCTATGATTACCCGAGCAAAAGATGGCATTTTCAAACCACATCATCGTGCTGATCTCTCGCAAGCCATCTTAATCCCTCTGCATCATGTGTTATTCACTACTAGGACCCTAAAAGGTTATGCCTCTTCTTCTAAGGACCCAAAGTAGGTGGACGCCATGCTTCGGGAGCTTGCTGCTCTTCACAAGAACAACACTTGGTCACTTATTCCTCATCCTCGTGATCGAGATGTTATTGGGTCCAAGTGGTTGTTTCGCACCAAGTTCAACTCTGATGGCACGGTTCAAAAGTAAAAAGCCAGACTCGTTGCTCAAGGCTATAGCCAAACTCCTGGACTTGATTATTCTTATACCTTTAGTCCGATGGTTAAGGCTTCCACCATTCGTGTTGTTCTCTCGCTTACTGTTCTCCATTAATGGTTGCTGCATCAAATCAATGTTAACAATGCACTCTTACATGGGCAACTCAATGAGTGTATATTTATGGAACAACCTTCGAGCTTTGTCAACTCATAATATCCGAATCATGTGTGCAAGTTGAATAAAGCTCTATACGGTCTGAAGCAAGCGCCTCGCGCCTGGTTCCTTCGGTTAAGCAACTTCCTTCTGGCCAATGGTTTCACTTGTAGCAGGACAGACACCTCTTTGTTTATCTTTAAACATGACACATGCATTATGTATCTCCTTGTTTGTGTTGACGATCTTATTCTCACCGGTAATCAGTGTGGAAATTTGATAATCATAGGATCGAATATTGCAATCGTATTGTTGCCGTTTATCAGATCTGTTATGCAGAATCTCACAGAACCATTGATGATTTCAAGTGAAGATCTGTACAAGATCTAGTGTATGATGATGAATGAGTGATGAATAATTCAAGAACACATATTCCTAAAAATTTCATTCATTCATATGGATGATGATGCTAGGGGTTACAAAGGGAGTTTGTAAGAAAATTCTCTCTCACACACACTCAACCTGATTGTTACTCTCACTAGCAATGCTTAGAGTATAAAATGAATACACTTAGTCTATTTATGCTCTTTACATAAATGAACAAAATTACAATTAAGCCCTATTGATTACACAAATATTGTTCTAAGTCTGATACATTCACTGTTGCTGATGTGTGATTGCTGGGTGCTGAAGTCATTCGGGATGACCGCTGATGTTGACTGTTGACTTTGACCACAGTTGACCAAGTTTGAATTTGGTCAATTTTCTTCGTTTTGATCATATTTTCAGCATAGCTTCACCGTGTCGGTTTTGGTAATCATCATGAGATTTGGCAATTAGATTTTGGTAAGTATCATCTTCAAATAGTCCAACAATACTCCCCCTAAGATGATGCCGCCAAAACCTCATGATTATCAAAAACCTTGGATGTTGATTGATGTGCAGTCTTGAAGTGCAGTCTTTGGTTAATTTTAATTGATAAGATCCAAATAGTGTTACTTTTTAATTAAGCTAGATTAATCTTAGTCCAGCTTAACTAAATTGTAATTAAACCGAGTTAACTCTTTAATTAGGTTGATCTATTTAAAATTGAGTTTCGACGTTCTTTGGATTCAATTAAAATTTTAAAATTCGATTTAAAAAAAAACAAAACACAAAAAAAAATTGTTAAATCATTTTTATTTTTAAACAAAATGGAAAATTTAACATCAATCACTAACATTTATGTTTCAAGAAACCGAGCTATCTTTCTTGCTGCAGGTAGAAAGAGGTTTCAAGAATTCAAACAAAGGAAATCAAGCTGCAACCAACCAAACAACAGCAGCAAATAAAACAAAAGCTGCAACCAGCCAAACAACAGCAGCATATCAAACAATAACAATAATTTATTGTTTGACAAGACAAATATTCAGTGTACATCAGTCACATTGAGAAAGAATTGATGCATTTACATTTGTGTGATCTTGCAAACTCAAACAACACATTGTCTAATGATTTGATCAAATGCAGGTCAGAGATTGAACAATCTCAAAGAAATAATCATGCACACATCAAGACGTTGAATCAACAAAACATCAGTTTAGCTCAAGAGATGAACCAGTTGTAAGATAAAATTGTTCAATAAGAAATCAAACTTGAAGAGTTAGTTACTGAGCTTGCAAAAGCCACAAATATCAACAACACAAACATTCCTCCATCGCCCAAAATTCCTAAAGACAGAAAGATCAATCTATGCTCATTAGCATGCATAGATGAAGTACAAGCATATCGAGAATATTACAACAATCTAGCATACATGGTAAAGGAGAAAAGAGCTTCACATGCAGAGGAACTACAAACTTCAACTAATCAAATCGGTTCACTAGAGAAAGAAGTTGATAACTTGCTTAAAGAAAACCACAAGCTGAATGCTCATGCAACTGAACTCTCTGTGAATTTAACAAACACAAAGGCTGTAGTTGAAGCCAAAATATCAGAAGCAAGTACAACCAAAACAACTAATAACTTGCAACATTACATTGAGTGTCTAAATCAAACAATCAATATAGAAAAGGCTACAGATGTAGAATTGAAGATACAACATAAAGCTTTTGAAGTTAAAATCAATTCTCTGCTGAAGGATATAGACAAACTCCTTGGAGAAAGATTTAGTCTTCAAGCTCAAGTTACAAGACTCACTGAGTCTCTAACAAAGACAAAAGTAGATCATGCATCAATAGAAGTTGAACTTGAGAATTTAAAGCTGACTGCTAGCAAGTTGGAAGAACTACTTAATACACAAAGAGATCAGAAGAAGAGTGCTGGAACTACATACCATGTTGTATCTCCTCCTTACAATGATAACTACACAGAAATGCCAACTTCAATGACAAGTCCAGTCAAAGAAGATTCAAATATGCATGATCATCCTCCAACAGACAAACCATCCACTATCACTCAAGTCACTTCTCCTAAAACAGCAACAAAGCTATACCTCAAACTTGAATCACCATATAATGAAACCTTTCATTCCTATGATGGTCAAGATGGAGATCCTGCAAGTGATGACAGTGATGAAGAAACCAACCAACCAAACAAAGCAACATTGACATGTACTAACCATGTCATTGAAGAACCAAAACAAACACAGCCACAGAAATCCAAAGCAGCAAAGCCTTACAACAAACAAAAGGCTATAGTTCTTTATGAGAAATTCAAACCAGCTAGATTTCTTGACCAGAATTCATAAAGGCCGAACTGAAGGCGAAGATTAAGATGAAGTTAAAGAACGAGCAGAAGCCTGAGGTACAAGAAATCAAAGACCAGGTCAAGAGGAAGAAAACCAGATCTAAAAGAAAGTAGAAAAATCAAGCCAAGTTTTCTACACCTGATCTAAGCCAACCATCAACCTTAAAAGCTACATTAGAAACTCTAAAACAACAACCAATTCTCTACAAGATATGCAATTCAGATTCACCCAACACGTTTGAGTGTAAAAACATTAAGAGTGATACATATATATGTCCTCACCAGAGAAAGCAACAAAAACAACCAAGACAAAAGGCTGTGAAGTTCCAATCAAATCCAACTTCATCATCCGAGCCTAAGGGAAGAAGATCCAGACCTTCTCCTTATTGCTTAAATTATGACATGGAGAATCATACCACTTTAGAGTGTTCATATAACAACTCTCCAACATCACAACACAGAAGAGGTCAAAGATCTTATCATCCATCAGAGTCGTACTCACCAAGATCGGAGCATGAGTACTACAACAGACATCATAGCTACTCTTCTCCTCGATCATATCAGAATGGGTATGATTTTAAACATTATGATATTCATGATTATTGGGTACCAAGACATTATCCTAGGTCATACACACAATATAAGTATGATAGATATAGGAATAATACTTGGCATAATGGCTATCATAGAAGATCACATCCATCAAATTATTAGAATCATGATTATAATTCTTATGATGAATATGATCACATGCCCAGAAGAAACAAACATGATCAAGTACAAACATCCTTTGCTACACCTCCACAAAACTTTCAAAAGAAAAATAGACTTTCTAAACCAACCAGAAGATCTTCAAAAGCCAAACAAAATCCTTTTGTTAAACAAACTAAAGTTAAGTCAGTTGGTTCAAAATCAAAACAATGTTGAAGAAAGAAAATAATTTCAGAAGGTGAATCTGATACATCATCAGATAAAGCAAAGTCATACACATACCAGCAAGTCACATATAAAGATGCTAATGGACAGCTCAGGATAGTAATGGCCTGGGTTGAAATATCTAACTGATTTGCTATTGTGATAAGGACAGTTATGAAGGTCTGCCAAGCCAAGAAAAGTTAGCAGTGGTTGATCCCTTCCGATGACAGGAACATTCTTCCTGCTCATGATGTTTATGATGCAACTGAGCCAAATAGAGAAGAAATTAACCATGATTCAATGCAGGTAATCAATCATTCATAGAAACTATGATGGCAATGCAAGAAACAACCGATGTTTCATTCCATCTACTTAGTCTGATTACATTGCTACATGGACTAACTATTGATGATCTCTATTGATTTGAAAACACATATGCCATTTCTTTATTTCTCAAAACCAAAAATCCTAAAAAGAAGTTAGAAAATCAAGAAAAGTCCAAAAATATTACTATTATGTAATTATTTTTGAATCTTCCAGCATTTACATGAGAAATGATAGTACACTCATCAACTATTTTCTGCATCTATTTTTCAGATCAATAAAGACTAACAAGGCTCTGTTTGATATGTTAGTAGGCTCAGCTTGGATTCAAGAAAAACATATTTAGGATGAACTAAATCAATATGCATTGTGAACCAAAACCATCTTAGGGTATTGGTAAGCAATGACTTTTCCAAGTGTTTGCTTGTGTGGTTACCTAAACACACCATACGAAAATGGTATATAAAAATCTCATTGATAAAAGCATCTGTTTCTCCTTTGTAGTATGTAAATACAGACCTGGAGTAAACATAAGGACAATTTCTATTATGCTAAGCACAGACCTAGTTGACCTTGCACTAAAAGTGCTGATGCATGCGAAAAAGGCAAAGAAAAGAATCCCAATATGGATCAAAGCTAAAAGAATCCTAATGTGGATCAACTTCCAAAGTTAAGTGTAAAAGAATCCTAATGTGGATCATATCATGAGAATTTATACTCTAAGTAGCCTGGTTCAAGTTGTAATAAAGTGCCACCTTGTATTTCATGAGGAGGGTTATTCTTCCATACTTCTGAGTGTGGGGGTACTCAATTAGCATATCTAATCAAACTAAAACATGTTAAATATCACAAAGTGTTAAAAATAGATCCTTCCAAGAATTTAAGTGGACAAACATACTTAAAATCAACTTTGTTCTTTGTCTATGTCTCTTCAAACATTAAACATTCTTAGATGTAAAGGATTTTGATTAGTATGATCTCATTACAATTGAAGGATTCATTCTTGTAAATATCATAATTTTAAAAAATCTAAAATTCCAAAAAGATTTATCATTTCTAGTACTTTTTTTAGTTTTGGCAGATTTACATGTGTTATTGATTTAGGAGTGAAACTTCCATGCAATACCTCTACCGAGAGGATTTAGACTTTTGTAGCTGATGAATTGCACAACATGCCTGAGTTTCTTATTCAGTTCAATATGTTAAGCAAACACTTCTGCTTCTTTCAAAGATCTCCTCCCAGTTGCTGAGAACTAAGAATCCTCCTCTTGGTGTCTTATACACAAAAGTTCCTCACCCTCCAAAGCTTTCGTTGAGGGAGAGTATATGTCAAGTCTGAAGAATGTTTGATGCTTCTCCTTCACTTATGAAGTTGAGATAAAGCTGTTGATATTGCTACCTGTGCAATCCATAGTGTATGCAAATGGGTGTATTTTCAAGTCTTCCAAAAAAGACTAGAAGATCAAGCTGATGAAACATCCATCAAGTGCCGAAACAAAGTCTTATTTGCAGAAACAAAGTCTTTTTCTCAATGCCTTTTTTTTGAAGCTTCTAAGAAGATGCTACTAAAAAGGAGGAGAAGACTGCACTTTAAGACTACACATCAATCAACATCCAAAGTTTTGATAATCATGAGGTTTTGGCAGCATCATCTTAGGGGGAGTATTGTTGGACTATTTGAAGATGCTACTTACCAAAACCTACGTACCAAATCTCATGATGATTACCAAAACCGACACGGTGAAGCTATGCGGAAAATATGATCAAAACAAAGAAAATTGACCAAAGTCAAACTTGGTCAAACTTGGTCAACCGTGGTCAAAGTCAACAGTCAACATCAGTGGTCGTCCCGAATGACGTCAGCACCCGACAGTCACGCATCACAAACAGAGAATTTATCAGAATTAGAAGAATATTTGTGTAATTATTTGGCTTAAATGTAATTTTGTTCATTTATGTAAAAAGTATAAATATACTTAGTGTAGTCATTTATACTCTAAGTGTAACGTCCGAAAATTTCAAGAAGTAGAAACAGAGAAAGTTTTCGCATGAAAAAAGTTCTCGCGCGAGAACCTCATGCGAAAAGTACTGCTGGGTATAAATAGCTGAGAACACCCAGTCTGACACCATTTTCGTGCGAGAAGTGCTACTGTTAGAGAGAGAAAGCAGCTGCGTAGAGAGAGAAAGTGAAGAATCCAAGTGTTTGAGGTATGCAACTCATGTAGTAACTCGTGTTATGTACTAAGGATGGATAATTAATGAATATAACACATGGCTATGTAGTTTTTGTTCGACAAAGGCTTTGGGAAGGTTGTGTTTGTGCTAGAACTTCAAGAGGTGAGTTTCTAATCCTCTTTTTACACAAGTTTTATGTTTTGGGGCTATTATACATACTAAAACGTTTGTAAATGCGTGTTTATGCTTGTGATGATGTTGTTTATGATGTTAAGCATGTTAGAATAGCCCTTAGACGTGATAAGTTATGACTGGGTGGAAAACCGGTAGGTTTCGTTCGAGCAGTTAAGTTGTACTTTATGAAATTTGAATCTGCGAAGTTCTTGCACGAAAGGGGAATAGTTCTCACGCGGCAGGTAGTTCTCACACGATAGAAAGTTCTCGAGTGATATCTATGTTTTCGCGCGACATGAAGTTTTCGCGCGACTTGTAGTTTTCGCGCGACAGTGATGATTGGATGTGTAGGATTTGCATGTGGTGAGGTTCTCACGTGAAAGGCTAGTTCTCACATGAGATGATACTGATTTATGACTAAGTTTTCGCATGGTATGCTGTGATGTGTGATGTGTTATCTTTTCATGCTAAAACGACTTTAAAACATTTTGTTTATGACGTGACTTTACTTGATATATACGTATATGTAAGTAAAGTATTATGTAATGAAAGTGAAAGATAACGATGATGAAAAAGTGGAACATAATGAATGAATGAAAGTCTTGCAAGCAAAATGATGGAGGTTCATAACTCAATGAGGTAGTTGTTTTCTCAACTGTGTGGTTTAGCTAACCCTTGATGATGCGTATAGGGGTCCAATCCTTGAGATTGACCAAGATGTGATGGGATCCTTGTCGCATACCCCGGTACTGTGTCAGCTTCGGCATGACGTGGGGGATTATTTATAAACCCCGACACAGTATCAGCTTTTGCATTACGTGGGGGTATTGCATATGGCAGGATCTATATAAAGATGAATGATGTTAACAAACGATTTAAATGAAATGAATGATGAATGATGATGAATGATGATGAAAGATAATAAATAATTATTATCAAGATGTATGTATGATGTATGATCTCGTATGAAAGTAAAGAAGATGTTTTAACGTAAAGTAAAGTATTTTATTATAAAACTATAACTCACTCAGCATCGCTGACTTTTGTATGCATAATAGTTGGCATGTAATTGTTGATGCTGAGGAGGTGCAAGCATGGATACATAAGCTACTGGGGATGATTCGAGTGTGGCATCCATATTTTTTTTAGAATGTTATTGTATTAATACAAATTTTGAGATGTAAACGAAATGATGTGATGATTTGACACGATTTAATTTATTAATGAAAAGTTATATTTCCACTGCAAAATGATGTGTTTTAAATGTTTTATGCGATGATTGACCAATTGTAAGCGTCTCAAGAACGGGGCCTTACAAGTTGGTATCGGAGCTAAAGTTTAAGAGAATTGGGTAAATTCTTTTCAAAAACTTTAAACTTAAACTGAGAATGGGACAAAAAGGAAGGGATGTCAGTCCTAGTGGCTACATGCATGCAGGTAAAGGTTTTATGTAAAAGTTTTATGTACGTTAATGGAAAAAGGAATTATGTGCGCATGTTATGTGGTTTATGTGCCTTTAGTAGATTTGAATACTGATGTAGTCAGGATAGGAAATGCTTGGGGAAGGAAGAGTAAAGTAAGTGCCTAATCATAACTGGCCACTGTGATCAGGGACTTACTATACATGACATAATCTGAGCTATTACCCTGAATGACCATGTTGGTGTTTGAATCTTATAGAGCTTAGAGATGGCTGGTTGTAGATCTTTGAAGGCTTCACGAGGTGGAGGTCGTGGTGGACGTGGTGTTGGGCCGCGTGTCATGAGGAATAGGGCTAAGACTACTGAAACGGCTCATGAAGAGCCCGATATTCATCACCATGAAGGCGGTGATAAGAGTGCTAACCTGAGGGCCTCAGTGAAGGAGGCAGTAGTGGAGGAAGTTCATCAAGTCATGCAAACTATTCTACCATCTATGGTGACTGAGGTTTTTAGAGCCGTGAGAGAGGATGAAAAGAAAGAGAAGGAGGAGAGGAGCAAACCGTTAGGAGAGAGGGCGAGGAGAGAGGTTCAGGGGAAAAGGAGCAATAAGAGACTGAGATGGTTGTCACCCGTGACGATGAGGAAGAGGAAGCCGTGTACAAAACCACAAAGGAGTGCAACTAAGAGGCATTCCAGAGATGCAAGCCCCCAACGTTTGATGGGAATGGGAGTGCTGCTGCTGCTCACCGATGGGTGAGGGAGATGGAGGCGGTACTTGATATCAGCAAGTGCCGAGAGGATCAGAAGGTGAAGTTTGCTACCCACTCATTTGTGGATTCGGCCTTCTACTGGTAGGACAACATTGTCCAGGCTGAGGGTAGCAGGGCGATTGGGAGAATGAGGTGGAGTGAACTTAAGAAGTTGGTGATCGAGGAGTTTGTCCTCACAAGGAACTCGACAAGATTGAGAGGGAGTCCCTGTAGTTGGAGGCGGGAACTATGATGCACCAGCAGTACACAACTAATTTTAATGAGATGGCGAGGCTGGTGCCAGAGCAGGTGACACCCATATCACGGAAGATAAGGAGATACATCCAGAGTTTGCCAGCGGATATCCGCAGACATCTGATCGCCGCTCAGCCAGGTACATTTAGGTCGGTGGTCGATCTGGCGGGGAAACTGTATGACGAGCGAGAGGCGGTGTCGGTGGTGGATGTGAAGAAGAAGTGGCGCAATGATAGTAATGGGAATGGGAAGCGGTACAACAGGGGTGGTTTTGTGGCTGGTGGTAAAAGGATGAGTGTTGACGATTGAAAGGCATTAACAGGGGGAGAGACGGCATGTAGGAAGTGTGGGAAGGAGCATGTGGGGGAATGTAAGTAAGGATCGAATCTCTGCTTTCAATATGGGAAGGAGGGCCACATGGCAATGGATTGTCATGTGGTGAGGTGTTACAACTGTGGCGAGAAGGGGTACATGAGCAGAGACTGCAAGAAGTCGAGGGCTGAGAGCTCAGGGGCAAAGAAAGGGACTGAGAAGGAGGGGCAGAGGGCGAAGGCCAGGGCATTCACTATGACTCGGGAGGAGGCTATGGTGGACCTCAAGGTCATGTCAGGTACATTCCTAGTAAACCAAACTTGTGCCTCTGTGCTTTTTGATTCCGATGCTAGTAGGAGTTTTATTTTTGCTGCCTTCTGTGATAAGTTTCCCATTAGGAATAGGAAGATTGATGAGCCCTTTGATGTAGAAACCGCCATTGGTAAGTCTACCAGGATTTCTGATATGGTAGAAGATTGTGACATAGAGTTGGAAGGCCATAGGTTCTCTGCTAGGTTGTTCGAGATGCCCTTAGGCGGATTGGATGTAGTCCTAGGGATGGTTTGGCTAGCAACCTATGAGTCAAACATCTGTGTCGAAAAATATGATTCGATTGACCGCGCCCGATAGGAGTTCGGTAACAATTTACGGTGATAAAGTTAGTACGGTCCCGAAACTAATTTCGATGGTTGTGGCAGAGAAGTGTATGAGGCGTGGATGTGGTGCCTATCTTGCTTATGTGAAGGATATGGATACGTCAGTACCATCATTTTCGGATGTACCAATCATATGTGACTTCCAAGATGTATTCCCGGAAGATCTATCAGGTGTGCTACCTGACCGCGAGATCGAGTTCCAAATCGATTTGATACCTGGTGCCTAACCTGCTACTAAGGCGCCGTATCATCTAGCTCCATTTAAGATGAAGGAATTGATGACTCAACTACAAGATTTGTTGGATAAAGGGTTCATTCGACCGAGTATCTCTCCGTGGGGTGCTCCGGTCTTATTTGTGAAGAAGGACGGTAGTATGAGGATGCGCATCGATTATCGTGAGCTGAACAAGTTGATAGTGAAGAATCGGTATCCGTTACTGAGGATTGATGACTTGTTTGATTAGCTCCAAGGTGCCAGTTAGTTCTCAAGGATAGATCTCCGATCTGGTTACCATCAACTGAAGGTGAAGGAGCAGGATGTTCCTAAAACAACTTTTCGTACGCGTTATGGACACTACGAGTTTCTCATGATGTCTTTTGGTTTAACCAAACGTGCCAGATGCTTTTATGGATTTGATGAATCGGGTGTGTTGGCCTATGCTAGATAAATCAGTGAATGTGTTTATCGATGATATCCTGATTTATTCGAAGAGCGAATAAGAGCATGTTGGTCACATTTGAGAGGTGTTGGAGATGCTTAGAAGGGAGAAACTATACGCCAAGTTCTTCAAGTGTGCATCCTGGTTACGTGAAGTTTAGTTTTTGGGTCATGTGGTTAACCGTGAAGGGATTATGGTAGACCCGGTGAAAGTTAAGGTGGTGATGCAAGGGAAGTCTCCAAAGACGCCATCTGAGATTTGTAGTTTCTTGGGTTTGGCGGGCTACTACAAGAGATTCATCCAAGACTCCTCCAAGATAGCTTCACTATTAACTAAGTTGACCCGTAAGGATGTGAAGTTTGTATGGGGTCTAGAGCAGGAGAAAGCTTTCGAAGAGCTAAAGACAAGATTGACTCAAGCTCCTGTCCTGACGTTGCCCGAAGGGAGCGAAGACTTGGTGGTCTATTAGGATGCTTCTTATTCGGGATTAGGTTGCGTGTTGATGCAACGGGGGAGGGTTATAGCCTATGCGTCCTGACAGTTGAAAATCCATAAGGCTAACTACCCTACCCATGATTTGGAGTTGGCGGATGTGGTCTTTGCATTGAAGATTTGAAGGCACTACTTGTACGGGACAAAGTGCACTATCTTCACTGACCACAAGCGCTTAAAGTACTTCTTCAAGTAAAAGGATCTCAATATGAGGCAAAGAAGATGGTTGGAGCTTATCAAGGACTATGATTACGAGATCCACTACCATCTGGGCAAGGCTAATGTGGTGGCGGATGCCCTTAGCCGAAAAGAGAGACCCGAGCCGATTCGGGTGAAGGCTTATCAGTTGGTTATGACCTCTGATTTGATGAAGCAGGTCAAAGAATTTCAGGATGGGGCCTGAAAGAAGATCAAATTAACTCCGAAAGGATGAAGGGTCGCACAGTTGGGGTGAGAACACTCTTGGTGTCAGGACCCGATTCGGGCAGATGTGGATTCCTCGTTATGGAGATCTACGAGGAAAGATCATGGATGAGGCTCATAAGACTCGATACTCGATTCACCCTAGTGCCACAAAGATGTATGAGGATATGAAGAAAGATTACCGGTGGCCGGGAATGAAGCGCGACGTAGCGGAGTATGTGAGTAAGTGCCTTACTTATCTGCAAATGAAGTCGGAGCATCAGAAACCATACGGGAAGATTCAACCTTTGGATATACCCGAGTGGAAATAGGAGCACATCACCATGGACTTCATCATAAAGTTGTCGCATACGGCAAGGGGATACGATGTCATATGGGTGATCGTCGACCGTCTAACGAAGAGTACTCACTTTCTGCCAATACGCGAGACGTATTCATCTGAGAGGTTGGCGGATCTATTTATTAAGGAGATTGTAGCTCGTCATGTTGTATCGGTGTCTATCGTGTCTGACCGTGACACTCGGTTTACATCAAAGTTCTGGAAGAGGTTTCATGACATGATGGGGACGAGGCTACACATCAGTACGGCTTACCATCCTCAGATAGATGGTCAGTTAGAAAGAACCATTCATATACTTGAGGATATGCTCTGGGCATGCGTCATTGATTTCGGAGGAAGTTGGGATGAACACTTACCGTTAGTTGAGTTCTCATATAACAACAGTTATCATGCCAGCATTGGTATGCCTCCATATAAGATGCTATATGGTAAGAAGTATAGAACACCCGTATGGTGGGGTGACATCAGGCAAAAGGAGTTTGGGAGCATTGAGGTGATCGAGGCTACGACCGAAAAGTAGGATAAGATCAAGGCCTTTATGAAGGCAGCAAAGGATAGACAGAAGTCGTATGCCGACAATAGACATAGACCGATCGAGTTCAAGGTGGGAGATAGAGTTATGTTAAAGGTCTCACCTTGGAAAGGGATCATCTGGTTCAAAAACCGAGGAAAGCTAAGCCCGAGGTATATAGGGCCTTTCCGAATCATTGCTTGAGTAGGAGAGGTGGCTTACAAGTTAGAGCTACCCGATGAGTTAAGTGGAATTCATCCGACATTCCATGTATCTCACCTGAGAAAGTGCTTAGCCGATAAGGATATGATTGTGCCACTCAAGGATATCAAGGTGGATGAACAGCTCAATTACATGGAGCAACCAGTGGCCATCATTGATAGAAAGGAGAAAAGGCTAAGGAGTAAAGTAGTTCCGCTTGTGCGAGTACGGTGGAGACACAGTAAGGGTCAGAGTCTACTTGGGAGATCGAGGAAGAGATGAGACAGCACTATCCGCAGCTGTTCGAGGGCTGATAGGTTTCAAGGATGAAACCTAAATAAGGGGGGAGGACTTGTAACGCCCGAAAATTTCAAGAAGTAGAAACAGAGAAAGTTTTCACGCGAAAAGAGGTTCTCGCGCTAGAACTTCATGCCAAAAGTACTGCTGGGTATAAATAGCTGAGAACACCCAGTCTGACCCTATTTTCACACGAGAAGTGCTGCTGTTAGAGAGAGAGAAAGCAGCTGCATAGAGAGAGAAAGTGAAGAATCCAAGTGTTTGAGGTATGTAACTCGTGTAGTAACTCATGTTATGTACTAAGAATGGATAATTGATGAATATAATGCATGGTTATGTAGTTTTTGTTGGGAAAAGGCTTCGGGGAGGTTGCGTTTGTGCTAGAACTTCAAGAGGTGAGTTTCTAGTCCCCTTTTTATGCAGGTTTTATATTTTGGGGCTATTATGCATACTAAAACGTTTGTAAATGCGTTTTTATGGTTGTGATGGTGTTATTTATGATATTAAGCATGTTAGAACAACCCTTAGATGCGATAAGTTATGACTTGGCGGAAAACCCATAGTTTTCGCATGAGCAGTTAAGTTGTACTTTATGAAATTTGAATCTGCGAAGTTCTCACGCAAAAGGGGAATAGTTCTCGCACGGCAGGTAGTTCTCGCGTGCATATGTATGTTTTCGCATGACATGAAGTTTTCGCGAGACTTGTAGTTTTCGCACGACAGTGATGATTGGATGTGTAGGATTTGAATGTGGTAAGGTTCTCACGCGAAAGGCTAGTTTTCACGCGAGATGATGCTGATGTATGACTAACTTTTCGCATGGTATACTGTGATGTGTGATGTGTTAACTTTTCACATTAAAACAACTTTAAAACATTATGTTTATGATGTGACTTTACTTGATATGTACGTATATGTAAGTAAAGTATTATGTAAACGAAACGATGTGATGATTTGACATGATTTAGTTTATTAATAAAAAGTTATATTTCCGCTGCAAAATGATGTGTTTTAAATGTTTTATGCAATGATTGACCAATTGTAAGTGTCTCGAGAATGGGGCCTTACAGTAAGCATTTCTAAGCATTGTAAGCACTAACAATAACAAAGTAGAGAGAATTAGTCTAGTGAGAGAAACAATTAGGTTGAGTGTGTGTGAGAGAGAATTTTCATACAAACTCCCTTTGTAATCTCCTAGCATCTATAATCATCCATCTGAATGAATTAAATTTTTATGAATATGTGTTCTTGAATTGTTCATCATTCATTCATCATGATACACTAAAGCTTGTACAGATCTTCACTTGAAATCATCAGCGGGTCTGTGAGATTCCGCATCACAGATCTGATAAACGGCAACAATACGATTGCAATATTCGATCCATCAATATCGATTTTCCACAATCAGGATGCCACCCTCAAGTCTTTCATCTCAACGTTGAATAAAGAATTTGCAATTAAAGACATGGGCGCACTTAGTTACTTCCTTGGGCTTGAGGTCACACATACCTCCACGGGTCTATTTCTTAATCAAGCTAAATATGCTCATGAGATATTAGAACGTGCACACATGCTGGATGTTAAGCCTGCCTTCACCCCACTAGTCACCAACACCTGCTTCTCCACTCAAGGCGAACCTTTCTCTGACCCCTCTCCATATCGTTCCCTTGTTGGTGCTCTATAATAATTGACCGTTACACGACCGGACATATCATATGTGGTCAATCAAGTCAGCCAGTTCTTACATGCTCCCACAGTTGACCACTTTTGTGGTGTTAAACGGATTCTTCGGTACATCAAGGGCACAACAGCATTTGGTCTCACATTCACCAAACCTACTCAAGCATCCCTTCTTGGTTTTTCCGATGCTGACTGGGCCAGGTGTCTTGAGACTCGGCGTTCTACATACGAGTTCCCCATATTCTTGCGGGGAAACCTAGTCTCATGGAGTGCTAAGAAACAGCCTATAGTATCCCGCTCCAGTTGTGAGTCTAAATACAGAGCTATGGCTAATACTGCTGCTGAACTCATATAGATAACCCATTTACTTACTGAACTTCATGCTCTCCTAGCCATTCGTCCTACTTTGCTTTGTAACAATCATAGTGCTTTGTTCCTCACACAAAATCCTATTTCACATAAAAGAATGAAGCACATTGAATTGGATTATCACTTCATAAGAGAACTAGTGGCCTTGGGAAAACTTCATACCAAATTCATACCAGCCAAGCTCCAGGTGGCTAACATATTTACAAAGAGTCTTCCAAGACCTCAGTTTGAATCATTTCGTGATATGCTTCGCCTTGGTCCTCCAACGGTTTGCTTGAGGGGGGCTATCAACACACCATCTTTATAACTTTATATTAGTTATGTTCATTTTGTAATTAGTCTATTCTTGTTTGGTCTTTATGTAATTATTGTATCTATATATTCTCATCTCCACTTATGTTGGAGATCATTGAGAGATGGTTCATAAAAGTATATTAGAATATTTATGACTCTATTAACCTGTGGCATTCTAGGTTAGAAGATTCATCAATTCATGTGCTTAATATTCTGGATAGCCTATATCTAAAACAATTATTAGAACTGATTATCCATGTAAACCTTTCTTTAGTATTTGTTAAAATAGTATGTCAACATCAAAGATGCAATTAAATACTTTATGGTGTTTCAAAGTATTTTAGATTCCAAATTAAATACATTGGAAAAGTTTAAACTTATAAATAAACCTAATCGCGTAACTTGATATTTTACCCGGAACGAATCGTTATAATGCGACTACTAGATACACGATGTATCATTAACATACCATCAATATTAAAATATATGATATTATATAAGTACTTATAATATTTTTTTATATATTTTAAAAAAAGTAAAAAGTAAAAATATAAAAATATGTAAATACCTATAGTGCAACAAATACCATCCAAATACCCAATACTACACAAAATTTAAAAACAAACCCCCTTCCCTCCCTTTGGCCGTCCCTCTCCTACCCCCCCCCCCCCACTCCTCCTTTCCAAGATTTCTCAGAAATCATGTTGACTTTTACCAAAATCCAAGACTAACTTCTCTTGTGAAACACTTTTGATGTTGATTAAAGGGACCTAACCTCATTACCACAATTGGAGTGCTCCATCTCATCCATCTTTGTCCATGAGATGATACATCCATATTCCAAAGCCCCATGCAAAAAGGGTGTAAGGTTATAAAGCATGCAAGCACTTCATACACCAACCACACCAACACACCACACTCATCTCTTCTCCCTTCTCCTAATTTACGACCAAACCACCACCACCCCCACTTCACCATTTTTCAAACTTGAGTTCTACAAAGCTTGTGTGTTCAAGTGCATTTGGGTGAAGATCAAGTGATTTTTGAAGCCCCCAAGCATCCTACAACAAACTCTTCTATCTTTCTTGGCTTATCTGAGTGAGAACACTCTCTTCTTTTTAAATATCTTTTATTTTATCATGTTCATCCATCTACTAGTTCATATGTAACTAGTTTCATCCACTAAAGATATTTTTGTGAAAAATAATATTTTTTTTACTACAAACAAAGGATTTGAAGAATGGAACCTCACGTAACATATTCTAAATGAAATAGATAATGATTTTTTACGTTAAAAATAAATGTTTGTAAATCCATATTTGACTAAACTACTAGTTCGAGATTTTATAAAAAGTCATAAAGATTTATTAAAGCTCAAAAAAAACTATAAAAGAGTTATAATATGGTTATGAAATTTTGAATATCTACAAGTATTATTATGAAAGATTATATATATTCTTTAAGTTATACTTAGTTAGTGAGTGGTAATATATTATTACCAAAAGTTGGGTTATGACTAGATGACAATTTGATCAAGTTTACAAGAATGGTTAGTATATATTCATGGAACTTTAAATGAAAAATATGAACTTCATAATCAAATATCACGTTAGGTTAAAGAGTGTGTTAAAATGATTAGTAGATGACTATTTGAGAAACATAAAACATGACTTAGCTATTTTGTCATGAGACTTAAAATATGAATTTATGGATTTTATAATATTAGTTACTAGGTCACTTAAAAGATAAGTTAAACCAAGTTGGTAAATTGACTAAAATAGCTAATTTATCAAAGAAATTTTACTTTATAATATAACAAAATTACTTAATAAAATACAACAACCCTAATTTAATATATGTCAAGAACTAGACAAAATAAAAGAATAATCCTACTAAGAAAATAAATAATTAATTATTTTATGGACAAATATATATATTTATACATGGATTGTAAAATATGAAAACTAGTGATTTTACTTCGATGTTAATATTTCAAATTGTATTCCAATTAATATAATGTAAATATTATTTTACCTAAGAAAATAAGATTATTTCAAAACCCTAGCTTGTGGCATCCGTTAATTTTCCGTTATCAAACTCCGTTAGTTCTGTTAGGTCTTGTATACATGTGTCGTGAGCACATAATAGTTGTCGTTGAATATTAGTGACTTAATAATAATTAATAATGGTTCTTAGATAATAACTTGATTAATAATGTTGATTTCTAATTTATAGTTACGTGATTTATGAATTTTACCTTGTAACGTAACAACATGTTATATCTATTTTATGTGTTTTGTAATTAGTGGAAAATATAAATGATTATTATTGTTGATTAGTAATGCTTGTATTTTGTTGTTAAAATTGTTAAAAAAAGTGCTAAAAAGACTAATTTTTACAAAAGATGATTAAAAGGGGGTTTTAAAAGGCAATTTTTAATTAAGTTAAGTCACCAAAAACCCAACCCTAGCCCCACCCCTTCACTTCGACCGTAACCTCACACACACATCCGACATTGTGCGATTTTGAGCAAAGAACAACAAGGTTTCATCGAATTCTAGTGGCAATCAAGCATTACAAGTGATTAACAAGTGCTAATCATCATCTTTGCACACTTAAAGGTTAGTTTTTATTGGATTTTCATGGTTTTTGATTATGGTAGAACCCTAGTTCGATTATTATAGTAGAAGTCAAAATTGATGATGGTTTCTTGATAATATGATGTTAGTTGTGTTGTATGAATGTTAATCTATGTAGATTATAACGAATCCATGCTTTTTGTCATCTAGTTCATACATTGCCAAAAGTGGAAACTTTTATTCATGAGAATTCATGTTTTGGTGAATTCTTGATGTTAAATGGATGATTATGAATGCTATGAACTAGATTAGATGTAATATTGATGAATCTATGATTGAAATTGAGTGGTTGTTCATACCTTACTATTAATAGTAACTTTTATGTATGAGATTGATGAATTATGATGAATTAACGATGTTAGTCATGTCTAGATGTTTGTTATAGACTTAATTAGGCATAAAGTTGGTGAATTTCAAAAGAATTGGATGTTAGATTGGTTTTGGGTGTTACTTTCCCGAAAGGGAAACTTTATTTATGTAGATCATTGGATATTGTTAATTGAGCATGTTTATGATGTTAGGATCATGTTAGAATGTTTGTTGATGATGTCTAAGGTGGTAGATTGTGTTATTTGGGTTGTATGAATGCTTGATGCACAACTTTGGAAATTTAGGCTCTTATGGAATATACATGAAAATGGATGATGTATGATGAGCTTTATAGCACTTAAGGGTTTGTAATGTGGCATACGTGAATAACTTGTGTGATAACCATGTATGATGAATTGTTGTAATTGATCAAACAAGAATTTAAGTTGAGATGTCACCAACGGATCAAACGGGTCGACTTGGTCAAATGAGTCTTGTTTTCCAAAACTTTGGGTCAATGTGTTTGTTGAGCACTTAGGGTTGTTAAGTTTTCTGTGTACACGTACTTATTTACTTGTGTGTTCTAGGTAACCTTTGAAGGGTTGTCTTTCCACTCATCATTAGCTTTTACAATTATTCGTTTGCGCACCAGGTGAGTTCAATGCCCCACTTTTACTACTTCTTTTTTTGGGGGAGAAAGCATACTTGTTTTTAAAATGCTTTACTGATATAACATGTATTTGGTAAGACATTGTGGGTTATACCATAGAAAGTCCTCACACTTTCAGATCGTTAATTAAGGAATCTAGCGGGAAATTTCGGGTAGTACTACTGGGTCTGACATGCCCCACTCGGGTGACCGGAAGTCAACGGGTGCAATATTGTCCTAAACTACTAACAGCGTCACGACCTGGTATGTCATGGCGGGAGGCAAACAGACAAACATAGTCAACTTCGATCGGGAAATCACTATTGTTCTTTACTAATGAAATTGGACTAGCTATCTATTTCAATGCACTTGTTATTATATTTTTACTAACGTAACTATTTATGATTGATTACAAACTATTGAAATCACCAACCATCGTGTTGACACTTTTAGTATGCTTTTCTCAGGTCGTTTCTAGCAGCTGCCCTTAGGAGCACGCACGTGTTAAGCATGCTTTGTTCAAACATTGTTTACTTTTAATCTAGAATTTACTTACGTATTTTAGTTTGTGCGCGTGTTTTGCGCAGTTTACATTTAGTACCTTGTGTTTGGGTTATTTAAAAAATGCTTTCGCAAATATTTTAAAGTTTTAAACTCTGATTTGTTTAAATGTTGCATATAGAGTTGTTCTGAGTAACTAATGACTGAGATCCTGGTTTGTTCACAAGCCTCGCGGTAAAACCCCGCACATGGAATTTGAGGGTGTGACAGATTGGTATCAGAGCCATTGGTTATAGGGAACTAGGTTTCATACACACTCAGTTTGTTAGTTACTCATTACTTGTCCCTTACTGTATACTCATTGGCATACACATCACGTACCTCGCAGCATGGCATCGTCTTCACAGGCTCTGGGTCACCTCCTCCTCCTGTACCTGATAGAGGACGTAACTGGCCCCCACATCCTTATCCTTCTGAAGAGATAGACTGGGATCAGCCTTTTGTACTACCTGAGCGCGATGCTCCATGGGACTGGAGTTACTACCCTACTTGCATACGCCGCATGGTCTACGGGGAGCGTGTTCCAGCTATAGCTACTACTGGCCCTAGGACTAGGTCGGCGACTACTTCTACGGCACCTACCCTTCCTTCTCTGAGTATTCCACTTGAGCAGGCGGTTGCAGCTTTGGTTGCTACACTGGACACTGAGCGACAGCCCATTAGAGGACTTACGGACGAGAACTCCATCTTACGTAATGAGATGCGTCAGCTGCGTAGAGACACTTCAGGAGCGACTTTTTATGTCTATTGGTGGACATCATACCTTGGCTGGTAATGTTTTTGCACTTACTGAGCGCATGTCCGTGCTAGTGCTTTACAGTGTAGGTACAGATGATAGATTGACTGAGCTGGAGGCACAGCTAGCGGCACTTCTGATTGCGGATGCCCCTGCACCTGGGGAAGACCCTAATGAGGAAGACTCTGAAGAGGAACAGAAGAGATGGAAGAGGACAGTGATGGATCTGATGTGTTGGATTGATTTATACATTCATTTGACTTGGACTACGTAGTGTTTCTTTTTTTTTGAAACCTATGTGGGAAGGGTTATTTCCCACCCAACTGACAAACTAAAAATTTTGACATTGATGGAATATTTTGTGACTCGTTTATATTTTATTTGTCTTTGGTTATTATTTTAGTTATAAATGTTATGGTTGTGACAAATTCATTATTTCTTACTATTTACCATACTTCAATGAGATTAATATGTTGGATGTTACTCATTATTGTATTTGTGAATGTAAAGTGAAATATGGACGGTCGTGGTAGAGGACGTGGACGTGACTGTGGACGTGGTGCTAGTGCTGTAAACATGACCCTAGCTGAGTTAGCCGCCTTAATCAATCAACATGTGCAGGCAGCGCTGGGCGCTCAATCTACCCAATTTGGAGGTAACCAATGACCCTAGTGATCACCTACATCTTCTATTAGATGGTTAATCCGTTTGGTTTGACTAAACAATCCAAAACATTGAATACAGGACTGCCAGCATGAACGTATAAGGCATTCATGGACTATAAGCCCCACACATAGAGTGGAGCTGAAGGAGCCGTAGGGCTTGTATGGTGGTTTGAGAAGACCGAGTCGGTTTTCGCCAAGTGCAAGTGTCCGACGACGGACCAAGTGAAATACGCCACGGGGACACTTGAGGGTGCAGCGCTCTCGTGGTGGAATGCACAGGTGAAGATGCTTAGCCAGGCGATGGAAAATGCTTTACCGTGGGATGAGTTTAAGGCGATGATGATGGAGGAATATTGTCCTCGCAATGAAGTCCAGAAGCTGGAAGCTGAGTTTTAGCAACTGAAAATGGAAGGATCTGAGATTGAGGCTTACACTACGAGGTCTCAAGAGTTGGCGACACTTTGGCCTGGCATGATCGACCCGCCGATCAAACTAATTGAGCTTATCTGCATGGCTTGGTTACAAAGATACAAAGTATGGTGACTTCTGTGAACCTCCCTACTATTCAGTGGTGGAGCAGGGAAAGCTACCTAAACGGGGTGCTATGGCAAGCATGCCTGACAATAAACGCAAGTGGGACAACTCTGGTAGAAAGGGATCTTCGTCAAACAGCCAACCTCAGCAACATCAACAGCAACAACAGCACACTCAGCAGCATCAGCATCAACAGCAGCAAAGGAGGTTTGACAACAACTGTAGTTTCAATTAGTCATCTTCTTCATCTCTGGGACAAGGTGGATATGTGGGGAAGTATCCCAAATGTAATCGATGCAACTACCATCACACCGGCAGGTGTGACAATTTTCGATGCCAGCGTTATGGTAAGGCTGGACACATGGCAAAGGATTGTAGTGGTGAATTGATGAAGAGGCCTCAGCAACCCCAAGAAACACCAAAAGGTTGCTTTGAGTGTGGAAAGGAAGGACACTGCAAGAGGAATTGTCCACAGTTGAAGAAGAATGGGAATGGTGCAGGAAATGGTGGAAACAACAACAACAACAACGGTAATGGTGATAATAACGGTGGCAACAACGGTGGAGCTAAAGGGAGAGCCTTCGTCATGGATTCAAGTGAGGCTCTAAACGACCCTACTACTATTACTAGTAAATTTCCTGTTAATGGTCGTGTTGCTACTGTATTGTTTGACACTACAGCCGATAGAAGTTTTATCTCTATTAAGTTTAGTAGTCTCTTAAGTGATATGCCTTCTCCATTGGAATCTAAATATATGATAGAATTAGCTGATGGTAAGCAAATCCACGTTACACACATCCTTAAGGGTTGCGAGATAGAACTTGCTGGTCATACTTTTGACATTGACCTCATGCCTGTTATAGCTTGGGAGGTTCGATGTGGTCGTGGGCATGGATTGGCTTTTCGAGAAGCAGGCGGAAGTCATTTGCCACGAGAAGGTTATCCGCATTCCTCTCTTGGAAGGGGAAATTCTCTCAGTTAAGGGCAACAAAGGTGGTGCTGCGATAGGCATCATATCGTTTATGAAAGCGCAGAAGTGGCTACGTAAGGGTCGCTTAGCTATATTAGCCCTTGTAACTGACAAGCAACTGGAGGAAAAGAAGACAGAGAACATTCTGGTAGTTCATGACTTTCCGGAGGTGTTTCATGAGGATCTGCCCGGACTACCACCTCATCGTCAAGTTGAGTTCCAGATTGATTTGACTCCCGGAGCCGCTCCGATTGCGAGAGCACCTTACTGGCTAGCCCCGAACGAACTGCAAGAACTGTTGGCACAACTGCAGGAGCTGTTGGATAAAGGGTTTATTCGACCAAACTCATCACCTTGGGGAGCACCTGTTCTCTTCGTCAAGAAAAAGGATGGCACATTTCGAATGTGCATCGACTATAGAGAATTGAACAAGGTTACAGTCAAAAATTGATACCCTTTACCCCGGATAGATGATTTGTTTGATCAACTTTAAGAATCAAGGTACTACTCTAAGATTTATTTGAGGTCTGGGTATCATCAACTGAGAGTCCGAGAGGAAGACATCTTGAAGACTGCATTCTTTACACGTTATGGTCATTATGAGTTCTTGGTCATGCCATTTGGGTTGATAAATGCACCAGCAGTGTTCATGGATCTCATAAATTGTGTGTGCAAACCCTATCTTGATTAGTTTGTTATTATGTTTATCGATTACATATTGATCTATTCAAGGACCAAGGAAGAACATGAAGAGCACCAATGTCTAATTTTGGAATTACTTAAAATGGAACAACTGTACGCCAAGTTTTCCAAGTGTGATTTCTGGATACGTGAAGTACAATTTCTGGGTCATATTGTTAACGAGAAAGGAATACATGTCGATCCTGCAAAGATTGAAGCGATAAAGAATTGGTCGGTTCCCAAGACGCATAGTGAGATATGGCAATTTCTTGGACTGGCAGGATATTATCGACGATTCATTGAGGAATTCTCTAAGATCGCTCAACCTCTCACAGCCTTGACTCGCAAAGGAACAATGTATAAATGGGGTGATAGTCAAGAGTCTGCTTTTTAGTTGTTGAAATAGAAACTATGTAGCGCACCAATATTGGCATTACCGGAGGGAAGTGATGATTTTGTGGTTTATTGTGATGCTTCTATCCAAGGACTTGGTTGTGTCTTGATGCAACATGATAAGGTGATAGCCTATGCCTTGAGACAACTAAAAGTGCATGAGAAGAACTACACCACTCATGACTTGGAACTGGTTGCGGTAGTTTTTGCCTTGAAGATTTAGAGACATTACTTGTACGGTACCAAGTGCACTATCTACACCGATCATAAGAGTCTTTAGCGTATCTTTGAGCAGAACGAGTTGAATATGAGGTAGTGACGCTGGGTGGAATTGTTGAATGATTATGATTGTGCTATCAAATATCACCCAGGAAAGGCAAATGTAGTCGCGGATGTGTTGAGTAGAAAGAAAACTGCTAAGCCCCAAGAGTGCAAGTTTTGCAACTTACGATTAGCACTCACTTGCCTGAACAAATCCGATAAGCTCAGACAGAAGCCTTGAAAGCGGAAAACATTGGGTCTGAATCTTTACAGGGAATGGAAAAACAGTTTGAAGTGAAAGCGGATGGAATTCGTTACTTCATGGACAGACTCTGGGTGCCTTTGTATGGAAACCTAAGGGACTTGGTTATGAGTGAAGCACACAAGTCTAAGTACTCTATACTTCCTAGTTCAGACAAGATGTATCATAACCTGAAGGCACACTATTAGTGGCCTAATATGAAGGCGGATGTAGCTACGTATGTGAGCAAGTGCCTAACCTGTTCGAAAGTTAAAGTTGAATATCAGAAGCCGTCTGGGTTACTACAACAACCTGAGATTCCTTTGTGGAAGTGGGAACAGATTTCTATGGATTTCATTACTAAATTACCCTGGACTTCTACTGGTTATGACACTATATGGGTTATTGTAGATCTGTTAACTAAGTCTGCTCACTTTTTTGCAATCAAGGAAATGGATAAAATGGACAGTTAACCCGAATTTATCTGAAGGAGATAGTTTCGAGACATGGTGTACGGGTCTCAATTATTTCTGATCATGATGCTCGTTTCACATCACATTTCTGGCAGTCGTTACAGAAATCTTTGGGTATGCGTCTGGATATGAGCACTGCTTATCATCCGCAGACGGATGGGCAAAGTGAACGTACTATTCAAAAATTGGAGGACATGTTACGTGCTTGTGTGATTGATTTCGGGAATAACTGGGAAGTTCACCTACTATTGGTGGAATTTTCTTACAACAATAGTTATCACACCAGCATTAAGGCAGCACCATTTGAGGCTTTGTATGGGCGAAAGTGTAGATCACCAGTTTGCTGGGCGGAAATTGGTGATAATCAACTAACAGGCCTCGAGTTGGTGCATGAGACTACTGAGAAGATAGTACAGAAAAGGAACTGTATGGCTGCATCACGTGACCGACAGAAAAGTTATGCAGACAAGTGACGGAAACCTTTGGAGTTTCAGGTTGGCGACAAAGTTTTACTGAAAGTCTCACCGTGGAAAGGAGTGATTCGATTCGGTAAAAGAGGCAAGCTTATCCCGAGATACGTTGGACCATTTGAGATTCTGGAAAGAATAGGTACAGTGGTGTATTGATTAGACCTACCTGATTCATTGAGTGGAATTCACAATGTATTTCATGTCTCAAATTTAAAAAGTGTTTATCGGATGAGACAATGGTTATACCACTGGAGGAAGTGCAAGTAGATCAACAACTATGGTTCATTGAGAAACCAGTTGAGGTGATGGACCGTGAGGTCAAAACTCTAAAGCAAAGCAAGATACCAATAGTCAAAGTTCGATGGAACTCGAAACGTGGACCGGAATCCACGTGGGAACGTGGGGATCAGATGAAGCTTAAGTATCCTCATCTGTTCGAAACAACGATGTCAACCGGCAGAGGTAATAGTTAAATTTCGAGATGAAATTTCTTTCAACATGGGGATAATGTGACAACCCACCCGAAACTCACCCGATTTCTTTGTGCCAATGCAGTAGACCAGTGATGTAACACAACCATGTAATGTAATTTTGGGGACGAAAATTTTTTCAACATTGGGATAATGTGACATCCGGTAATTTTCCGTTACCAAACTCCGTTAGTTCCGTTAGGTCTTGCATACACATGTCGTGAGCACACACTAGTTGTCGTTGAACATTGGTGACTTAATAATAATTAATAATGGTTATTAGATAATAACTTGATTAATAATGTTGATTTCTAATTTTTAGTTACGTGATTTATGAATTTTAAATATTATTTGTGAGTTTTACCTTGTAACGTGACAACGTGTTATATCTGTTGGATCTTATATGCCCAAGACACATACAAGATTGATGTGGTTAGTACGTCATGATCCAAGTCGGGTCATACTCAATAACAAGCTAGGCAAACACCGATAAATATTTATTTGTTGATACGATCAAGCAAATAAATATTGACACCAATTTAGAAAATGGGTTTTCTGAAATTATTGCATTTGAGATAGAACAAACTATATGGATGTTTTGTTCATAAGATATCATTTGTATTGTTATTTAAATTAGTTAAATAACAATAAGTAAAAGTGTGTTTAGGTTATAAAATTAAAAGGGGTTTAATTTTATAAACTTGTAACTTCTAATTAAAAGTGAAAATTTTAAAATGGTGGGAAACCATTTCAAAATCTCGGCCGCCCTCTTTGGTGTCTTGGGATTCCTTGTCTTGTTTTAATACAAGACTTTAATCACTTGGAAGTAACACTCAACCACACTCTCTCTCTCATACATGCAAGAACTCTTTCTTCTCCAATTTTGCTCTCCTCATATCCACGGATCTAGAGCTTAATAAAGAAGGTTTTGGGTGTTAACTTCCTAACTAGTTTGGTGCTTTGCAAGAGCTTGTGGGTATACAAGCTTGAGGTCTTCTCTTTTGAAGACTAGACATTCAAGAAACATCATCTCCCTCCTCTCATCCGTATCTAACTTCCTTGTTCAAGAAAGGTAGTATTCATGTACATCCTATGGTTGGTTTTGATAGCACTTCTTTTCACATATATATGATCCTTGTTCTTGGGTTTGTTTTCTTGAACATATAAATGTTTATTTTCAGAATATAAAACAAGTTTTAAACCCCTTATATCCGCTGCGTTTTGTTGTTTAAATGGTTAAACATCTTTGTTAAAACTTGTAAAAACCCAACAATGGCATCTAGAGCCGGTTATGTGGAAAACTTGCTTCAAAAGTCCTAGAAAAGTTAGTTTTGTTGGACTTTTTCAACCCATTAGGGGCTGTTTTGTTGTGGATGAATGAATCCCTTATCTTTCAAAGTTTTATCTTACATGCTTTAGAATAAACCTTGAAAGATTAACATCAAGAGGTTGATTGTTTTTTTAGTCTAAACCCTAAAGTTTGGGTTTATGTTGGCCGAAACTTTAAGGGTTAAAAGGGAGTTCATGGTTGTTCTTGGATGTTGTATTTGATACATATTTTGGTGCATAACATAGCCTTGACCTAATGTGTTTTGGATTTGGATGAATGTGATTGTCATGTTTGGTTTTATTCATTAAAGGGTTGTAATAATAATTTTGGTGTTTGTATCTTTTGGGTTGTAATTTATTTATTCATTGGTTATGTAATAAATAGATTAGGTGCATTTCTTTTATTAGAAAAATTGTATTAGGATATGATTTTTGTAAAAGAAGATGCACAAGTTGGAGACTCAAGGGAAGATACAAAGGAAGAACTCAAAAGACATGGACACTTGAAGCATTTGGATGCGGATTCGAGTGGGAGTTCTTGGACACATTTTAATGTGTCATTATTAACCCTTAGGAAAGACCAAATGACAACACTTGTGATGGCAAACAAGTGTGGTCACCTTAGTGGCTATGGTTATGCACTTATGATTGAATGGTTGTGCTTGTTTGGTTGTTTTGTTTTATGTTGGATGTTTGATATATGGATATGCATAACAAACAAATTTATAAACATAACAAGCTGAAAATAAATGGTTCTTAATCATTAAGTGGTTAATAAAAGGTTATTAAAAGGATTAATGATTTTAAATAAAAGGGGTTTTATTAAAAGAACCATAGGGTACCATGTATTTGAAAGCATGCAAATACAAGGTACATAGAGTTTTCTAAACTAGAATTATGAAAACTTAAAATGTCTTTTGAAAACAAGTTTATCACCATCCTTTTACACAACACTTGAGTCACTTGAAAACTCTTAATGGGATAAAGGTCACCTAACCATTTTGAGGGAACTTGTGATTTGAGGTGGGAATGCCATATTTGTGGGATAAAGATCACCTAACCACTTATATTGGTAAACTCACATGTGTGTGTAAGTAGGGTAACTTGATTTGCAAACCATGTTAAATGGATCACCTACAATGTGGTTTACAAAAGGTGTTGATGGGATTAACATGCCGACTATACATATGATGTTTAAGTCGATCCCATACCTCTAGAAGTTGCAAAGGGTTGCAATTGTCAAACGTTGACTACCTTGTTAATTTAAATAATGGGATAAAGGTCACCTAACCACTATTTAAATGTAACGTTGGATTCTAGAATTTTATTTTGTGTATGACACATAAAAGGTATTTATAATTAAATATGATAATATCGTAAATACTAAAATTGAACTTTGTTAAATTTTGTAGATGGCCACCAACAACAATGAAAATAATGATATTCCATCCGCTCATACCCTATCACTAAGAACCATTCTCCAAAAGGAGCGTCTAAACCATAACAATTTCATTGATTGGTTTCGAAACTTGAGAATTGTTCTCAAGCAAGAGAAACGGTCATATATCTTAGACGATCCGATTCCCGATGAACCCAATGAGGAAGATGAAGAGGCCTACATGAATTGGGTGAAATACACTGAGGACTCGGTCCAAGTGTCTTGCCTCATGTTGGCAAGTATGACTCCGGATCTCCAAAAGGAGTACGAACATCACGGAGCATACGACATGATAACCCAGTTGAAGGAAACGTTCCAACAACAAGCAAGGGTAGAGCGCTTCGAAACGGTTCGAGCACTCCATGCATGTCGTATGGATGATACCCAATCGGTCTCGTCTTATGTACTTAAGATGAAGAGCCACATAGACCGCCTCGAAAGGCTGAATTGTCCCGTCTCGAAAGAGTTGGCTACGGATTTGATCCTCAACTCTTTGTCAAAAAGGTTTGACAATTTTGTTATGAATTATAACATGAACGGTTGGGACAAGAACATAACTGAGCTTCACTCTATGCTCAAAACAGCCGAGGCGGCCATGGGTAAAAGGAGTTTACCCATTCTCACCATCAATGAAGGTGGGAACAAGAAGAGGCCTCACCCCGCATCCAAGGCAAGTGTTGCCAAAGGTAAAGGGTACGTTGGGAGAAAGGGAAAGGGAGTAGTAAAAGTGCCACCACCAAAACCAGCGGAGAAGAAGCAAAAGGTTGCTTCGGATGACCCATGCTTTAAGTGTGGGGAGATAGGACATTGGGCAAGAAATTGTCCCGTCCATCTCAAAGAGTTGAAAGCTAAGAGGGATGCCGGGCAGACCTCAGGTACAATTTTCATGATTCATATTGATCTAAATATAATATCCTCTAACACATGGGTATTGGATACCGGATGTGGGACTCACATTTGCAATTTGTTGCAGGGGTTCAAAAGAAGTAAAGACTTCAAGAAAGGGGATGTTAGCCTCTACATGGGCAATGGGGCAAAAGTTCAAGTTGAAGCCCGAGGGGACTACATCTTAAAGCTTCCAAATGGTTTGGAAGCAATTTTGAACAATGTTTTGTATGCTCCTAATTTGACTAGGAACATTATTTCAGTTGCCCAATTAAGACAATATGGTTATATTTTGACGTTTATTGAAAATGAAATTCATGTTTCTTTAAATGACATCTTTTATTTTAAAGCTACTCCTATTAATGGTATTTATGAATTGGTTCGTGAAAACACATTATATGATAGCTCGTTGTACCAAACCACCACCAAGAAGCTCAAATTAGATTTGAGTGACACCTATCTTTGGCATTGCCGTGTTGGTCATATAAACAAGAAGCGCATACAAACACTTCAAAAGAATGGTCTTTTAAAAGCAAGTGAATATGATTCATTTGATGTATGTGAATCTTGTTTACAAGGCAAAATGACTAAGGCACCTTTTAGTGGCAAAACCGAAAGGGCAAAAGATTTATTAGGTATCATACATTCGGATGTATGTGGTCCTTTTAAGCCAATGACTAGGTATAATGAAAGATACTTCATTACCTTCACCGACGACTATAGTAGGTATGGGTATGTGTACTTGTTAAGACACAAAGATGAAGCTTTTGAAATGTTCAAAACCTTCCAAAATGAAGTAGAAAATCAACTCAACAAATCAATAAAAATTCTCCGCACCGATAGAGGAGGTGAATACCTGAGTGATGCTTTTAGAGATCATCTTAGAAGTTGTGGGATTATCTCACAACTATCTCCACCTGGAACACCACAACACAATGGTGTGTCCGAAAGGAGAAATCGAACTCTATTGGATATGGTTCGATCTATGATGGCTGGAAGCTCATTGCCTCTATCATTTTGGGGTTTCGCTTTGCTCTCTGCGGCCCGTATTTTGAATATGGCCCCAACCAAGAAAGTGGAAAAGACACCTTTTGAAATATGGCATGGAAGGGTTCCATCTCTATCATATTTAAAGGTGTGGGGATGTGAGGCTTATGTAAAGACTCCCACCTCAAACAAGTTAGAAAGTCGTTCCACTAAGTGTATTTTTATTGGATATCCTAGAGATTCTATGGGATATTATTTCTATGATCCATTGGAACAAAAGGAGTTTGTTGCCAAGAAGGGTGAGTTCTTGGAAGCCAAGTTCCTTATGGAAGGAGCTAGCAGTAGAACAGTGGATCTTGAGGAGGATCAAGAACCACAACCCGATACACGTTTGGTTGACACTAGCACTCAACATGAGGATGTTGAGAATGATCAAATGGTTGATCAATACACACAAAACGTTCGCAAATCTGGTAGAACTAGTAATCCACCTGAAAGATATGGATTTTTCATGGATGGGTGCTATGTGGTTGATTCCGATGAACCAATCACATACCATGATGCAGTGTCCAATTTGGATTGTGACAAATGGCTTGAAGCCATGAATGTTGAGATGCAATCCATGTATGACAACCAAGTGTGGGACTTGGTTGTACCACCTCTTAGCTCCAAGGTAGTTGGAAGTAAGTGGGTTTTCAAGAAGAAAACCGATATGCATGGAAACTTGGATACTTATAAAGCTAGACTTGTAGCAAAAGGTTTCACTCAAACTCAAGGGGTTGATTATGATGAGACCTTTTCGCCTGTTGCAATGCTAAAGTCTATTAGGATATTATTTGCCATAGCTGCTCATTATGATTATGAGATTTGGCAAATGGATGTCAAAACCGCTTTTCTAAATGGATATCTTGAGGAAGATGTCTATATGGTTCAGCCTGAAGGTTTTGTCGACCCAAAACATCCTAACAAAGTATGCAAGTTAAAGAAATCAATCTATGGATTGAAGCAAGCGTCAAGAAGTTGGAATCACCATTTTGATGAAGAGGTAATTAAATTTGGGTTCATCAAAAACGCTGATGAGGCTTGTGTGTATAAAAAGGCTAGTGGGAGCATCATCACTTTCCTAGTATTGTATGTCGATGACATCCTACTATTTGGAAATGACATTCCAACCTTGGAAGGTATAAAAACCTGGCTTGGAAGCTGTTTTTCCATTAAGGATCTTGGTGAAGCCGCCTACATTTTGGGAATAAAGATCTATAGGGATAGATCAAGGCGGTTGATAGGTTTAAATCAAAGTGCATACATTGATAAGATCTTGAAAAGGTTCAAGATGGAGAACTCTAAGAAAGGTACGGTACCTATTCAAAGAGGAACGATATTGAGTACGACTCAATGTCCAAGCTCAAAGGATGAGCAAGATAAAATGAAGGAAATCCCGTATGCATCTGCTATAGGATCCATCATGTATGCAATGATATGCACTAGGCCGGACGTGTCATGCGCTTTGAGCATGACAAGCCGATACCAGCAAAATCCTGGAACTAGTCATTGGATGGCTGTTAAGAACATACTTAAGTACCTAAGGAGGACTAAAGATATGTTCCTAATCTATGGATCTGGTGAGGAGGAACTCGTGGTAAAAGGTTACACGGATGCGAGTTTCCAAACTGATCGGGATGACTCACGATCACAATCGGGATACATTTTCATCCTAAATGGAGGAGCTGTCTCTTGGAAGAGCTCTAAACAAGATGTGGTGGCATTATCAACTACAGAGTCAGAATACATCGCCGCTTCATTAGCAGCTCAAGAAGCTGCATGGTTGAAGAAATTCATTGCCGATCTAGGGGTTGTCCCTTCCATTCAGGACCCCCTAGAAATTCTTTGTGATAATGAGGGTGCGATTGCTCAAATCAAGGAACCCCGTGCACATCAAAAGACTAGGCACATTGAGCGGAGATTCAACTACATAAGGGATGAAGTTGAAAAGGGAAAGATATGTATTCGCAAAGTTCACACGGATCAGAACATTGCGGATCCACTCATGAAGTTCCTTGAAAAGGCAAAGCATGAAGGTCATACTTGTGCCATGGGACTTCGATATTCTAGTGACTGGATTTGATCTTGTAATTTTGTATTTGGATATTGGAACCTTTTATTATTTGAATGAATTATTTGGTTATAATGCTTCAACTAATGTTCCAATTTTGCATGTTTAATCCATGAGTAAATTATTTACTCTAAACGTCCGTAGTCGTTCATACTTGTGGGAACAAGTATGAGGGTAAGACTATTATGAACTTGGATTGGTTGATATTCATATGGATGAATATAGAGCAAAGGGTTGCTGCCAAAGTTCATAGATATTTATGGGATACAAATATTGGACTGACCCGCATCTCAAATATTACTACATGGAATCTTCTTGATTGATCATAAGTAAATTTGAGTAAAGGCGAATATCATTTGGTATCCTCTGACCTGAGATACATATTGGGTCTTGATATTCACCGGGTATTATACTTTGACTTAGTTCTTCGCTGTTCTGAAACACGGCAGTACATAAGACTAAATTCAGGTATAGCACGAGGTGATTGTGAGAGACGTATGTAATCAAGATGGGATTTGTCCCTCTTATTCGTTGAGAGTAAGATGTCTAAGGCCTGTTTAAGTTAAGTCAATGGAGAATGATCATTCTATGTCTCTAAGAGTTAACATGACATCTGTGACAAAAGGATAGATGATTGATTTACCTAAAACATTTTCGAGTAAGATACTTGAAGGGGATGATGTTATTGAATGGCTCTTAGTCATACGTATTAAGGGTAGTGAACCGTTGTTAGGCGGTATTTACTGCTTGCATCAATCTTCTATGAATCTTGTGCAAGTGGAAGATTATTGGATCTTATATGCCCAAGACACATACAAGATTGATGTGGTTAGTACGTCATGATCCAAGTCGGGTCATACCCAATAACAAGCTAGGCAAACACCGATAAATATTTATTTGCTGATATGATCAAGCAAATAAATATTGACACCAATTTAGAAAATGGGTTTTCTGAAATTATTGCATTTGAGATAGAACAAACTATATGGATGTTTTGTTCATGAGATATCATTTGTATTGTTATTTAAATTAGTTAAATAACAATAAGTAAAATTGTGTTTAGGTTATAAAATTAAAAGGGGTTTAATTTTATAAACTTGTAACTTCTAATTAAAAGTGAAAATTTTAAAATGGTGGGAAACCATTTCAAAATCTCGGCCGCCCTCTTTGGTGTCTTGGGATTCCTTGTCTTGTTTTAATACAAGACTTTAATCACTTGGAAGTAACACTCAACCACACTCTCTCTCTCATACATGCAAGAACTCTTTCTTCTCCATTTTTGCTCTCCTCATATCCACAGATCTAGAGCTTGATAAAGAAGGTTTTGGGTGTTAACTTCCTAACTAGTTTGGTGCTTTGCAAGAGCTTGTGGGTATACAAGCTTGAGGTCTTCTCTTTTGAAGACTAGACATTCAAGAAACATCATCTCCCTCCTCTCATCCGTATCTAACTTCCTTGTTCAAGAAAGGTAGTATTCATGTACATCCTATGGTTGGTTTTGATAGCACTTCTTTTCACATATATATGATCCTTGTTCTTGGGTTTGTTTTCTTGAACATATAAATGTTTATTTTCAGAATATAAAACAAGTTTTAAACCCCTTATATCCGCTGCGTTTTGTTGTTTAAATGGTTAAACATCTTTGTTAAAACTTGTAAAAACCCAACAATATCTATTTCATGTGTTTTGTAATTAGTGGAAAATATACATGATTATTATTGTTGATTAGTAATGCTTGTATTTTGAAGTTAAAATTGTTAAAAAAAAATGCTAAAAAGACTAATTTCTACAAAAGATGATTAAAAAGGGGTTTAAAAGGCAATTTTTAATTAAGTTAAGTGACCAAAAACCCAACCCTAGCCCCTCCCCTTCACTTCTGCCGTAACCTCACACACACATCCCACATTGTGCGATTTTGAGCAAAGAACAACAAGGGTTCATTGAATTCTAGTGGCAATCAAGCATTACAAGTGATTAACAAGTCTTAATCATCATCTTTGCACTCTTAAAGGTTAGATTTTTATTGGATTTTCATGGTTTTTGATTATGGTATTCGACTTTAATAGTAGCAATCGAAATTGATGATGATTTGTTGATAATATGATGTTAGTTGTGTTGTATGAATGTTAATCTATGTAAATTATGTAAGAAATCCATGGTTTTTGTCATCTAGTTGATACATTGCCAAAAGTGGAAACTTTTATTCATGAGAATTCATGTTTTGATGAATAGTTGATGTTAAATGGATGAATATGAATGATATGAACTAGATTAGGTGTAATATTGATGAATCTATGATTGAAATTGTGTGGTTGTTCATACCTTACTATTAATAGTAACTTTTATGCATGAGATTGATGAATTATGATGAATTGATGATGTTAGTCATGTCTAGATGTTTGTTATAGACTTGATTAGGCATAAAGTTGGTGAATTTTGAAAGAATTGGATGTTAGATTGGTTTTGGGTGTTACTTTCCCGAAAGGGAAACTTTATTTATGTAGATCGTTGGATATTGTTAATTGAGCATGTTTATGATGTTAGGATCATGTTAGAATGTTTGTTGATGATGTCTAAGGTGGTAGATTGTGTTATTTGGGTTGTATGAATGCTTGATGCATAACTTTGGAAATTTAGGCTCTTATGGAATATACATGAAAATGGATGATGTATGATGAGCTTTATAGCACTTAAGGGTTTGTAATGTGGCATACGTGAATAACTTGTGTGATAACCATGTATGATGAATTGTTGTAATTGATCAAACAAGAATTTAAGTTGACATGTCACCAACGGATCAAACGGGTCAACTTGGTCAAATGAGTCTTGTTTTCCAAAACTTTGGGTCAATGTGTTTGTTGAGCACTTAGGGTTGTTAAGTTTTCTGTGTACATGTACTTATTTACTTGTGTGTTCTAGGTAACCTTTGAAGGGTTGTCTCTCCACTCATCATTAGCTTTTACAATCATTCGTTTGCACACCAGGTGACTTCAATGCCCTACTTTTACTTCTTCTCTTTTTGGGGGAGAAAGCATACTTGTTTTTAAAATGCTTTACTGATATAACATGTGTTTGGTAAGACATAGTGGGTTATACCATAGAAAGTCCTCAGACTTTCGAATCGTTAATTAAGGAATCTAGCGGGAAATTTCGGGTAGTACTACTGGGTCTGACAAGCCCTACCCGGGTGACCGGAAGTCAACGGGTGCAATATTGTCCTAAACTACTAACAGCGTCACGACCTGATATGTCGTGGCGGGAGGCAAACAGACAAACATAGTCAGCTTTGATCGTGAAATCACTATTGTTCTTTACTAATGAAATTAGACTAGCTATCTATTTCAATGCACTTGTTATTATATTTACTAACGAAACTATTTATGATTGATTACAAACTCTGGAACTCACCAACCATCGTGTTGACACTTTTAATATGCTTTTCTCAAGTCGTTTCTAGCAGCTGCCCTTAGGAGCACGCACGTGTCAAGCATGCTTTGTTCAAACATTGTTTACTTTTAATCTTGCATTTACTTACGTATTTTGGTTTGTGCGCGTGTTTTGCGCAGTTTACATTTAGTACCTTGTGTTTTGGTTATTTACAAAATGCTTCCGCAAATATTTTAAAGTTTTAAACTCTGATTTGGTTCAATGTTGCATATAGAGCAGTTCTGAGTAACTAATGACTGAAATCCTGGTTTGTTCACACGCCTCGCGGTAAAACCCCGCATGTGAAATTTGAAGGTGTGACATAGCTTCTAAAATTTCATATGTAAATTACATAACTAATTACTAAACACTCGAGTCACGTCTCGGGTCGAGTCAAAATGATATTTAATTACCCAAATAATACGTCAACTTCAACATACAAAGGTTTTTTAACACTTTCAAGCGAAGTTTAATTTATTAATATTTTCTAAGTAATATATATTTCAAAAATATCCATTTTGTGTCACCAACGGATCGTCGAGTCAAACACTTTGTTACCAAGTGTATGGATGAAAAAGTTACATGCTCACATTACATGTAGGAGCAATTACTTAGACATAAGTTGCCTTGTTTGTTCTAGGGTAAACTTAGTTTGGATTTTCCCGAGCACTTGTGATACTTAAAGATTTCACACCCGATTCACTTCACAGGTGAGTTTCACGGCCTCATTTTTACTTATTTTCATTTTGGGGGAGATTACAAGCAAATTTACTATTTTCATGGATACAATTACTTGACAATCGTTTCACATGTTATATAAGTTGTTTACTTACCGTATGAAGTCCACTATTATCGGACCTTTAGTTTATTTCCCAAAGCGAGGTAATCATAGATCGTATTATTGGGTTTGACTACCCCCACCCAGGTTAATTACCCTAACCTTGACTGGAGGTCTAAACGGCTACATTATTAGCTTGTTCACCCCCGTGCTTACGGTAGGCATGGGTAGGAGCAATCTATTACAGTTACAGTCTAGCTTCGGTTGCGGTGCTAATATTATGTTTTAATATTGTATGATCGACAATCAAATCATGAAAAGACTTTTGGTCCATTACACTGTTTACTATTACTTTAAAACCTGTGAAGTCACCAACTTTATGTTGACATATTTTCACGCATGTTTTCTCAGGTATTTGATATTTGCATCAAGTTAAGCTATCATGGATCACATCGCATTTAGGGCCATTCATGCTGTTTGGGACATTTATTATTGTATTTGTCATGTTTTGAAAACAATTACATTAGTTCTACTGCTTCTTCAATTTAACTCTGAAAGTAATTATGTATTTTAAAACTTAATTGCAACGTATGTTTTACCAAATCATATAGTGGTCAATCAATGACTATGATTCCATGATGATCACGCCCCGCGGGAAACCACCGTGGATTGGGGTGTGATAGGAAGCTTCTCATGAAACAAGGATGTTAATATTCTCATACAACATGAACGATTATGAGAGAAGTCAACTCATGGATAAAAGAAGCTGATGTCGCAGTTTGAGTAGATATTTTGTAAGAACATCTACAAGTAGGTCATCCCCGAATATATGAGTTACTTGTATTGTCCCATCTTGAACTTTTTTACACATAAAATGAAAGTCTAAAGCTAGGTGTTTCATTCTTGAATAAAAGGTCAAGTATTTGGAATAGTGAGTAGCACTTTAGTTATCGTAGTATATTGTTGGAACCAAGTTCAAACATCAATGAGATTAATATTGTACTTAACTTGTTGTACACACCACAACTCGAAGCTCAGCCTCAGTTGATGAACAAGGTAAAATAGGTTGTTGCTTGGAGCTTCAAGAAACTAGGTTGGACCCTAAATAAGCAATGTAGTTGGTTGTGCTTTGATAAGTAGATTTTTCACCCGCCAAAGCCACATCAGT
The DNA here is from genome assembly GCA_025506505.1 of Flaveria sonorensis. Taxonomy (NCBI): domain Eukaryota; kingdom Viridiplantae; phylum Streptophyta; class Magnoliopsida; order Asterales; family Asteraceae; genus Flaveria; species Flaveria sonorensis. The sequence continues at coordinate 20,558,949 of CM046429.1, forward strand.
AAAAGCATGAAGCTGTAAACATGAGTTCTGGTAGAAAAGGAGACCGCAATGCAAAATTTCATGTAAGTAACGTTACAACTTTTTAAAGCCAGACCAATGAACGTTGGTTAGTTTGTGCATAAATTGAGATAGTTTTTTTTATAGTAAATGCAACATTAGTGCATGCTAGAGACAAATATTATTAAGTTCCTACTAAAGCATGATAATCGGTGGGGGAAGGGAAAGGTGAACCGTCTTATATAGTAAGAGTGACTAAACATGACATCAGAGTGGTAGTCGTTTACATTCACTCATGTTGGCTTTTATGAGGAGATCTAAAATGTATTTGCTTTGTGACAGAAATTAACTCTTAGTATCAGGAACAACTTAAGCAAGATCCTTGAGAGAATAACGAGTAGCAAGGGAGGTTATGAAAGAGTTCATGGCAGTGGAATCTGGTCCCGTGATGATCATATCATCAATGTAGACTAAGATGTAAATGGGGCATTAAGAAGTTTTATTGATTAAAAAAGGATAAAAAACGATCGGTTTAAAGTAAATGAATAGAAGATATGACTTAAGCTCATCGTACCATGTACATTAAGCTTGACAAAGACCGTAAATGGATTTATTAAGCTTGCATACTTGGTAAGGTAATGAAGGATAAAAAAAATAAAGAAGTTGAGTCATATAAATAGACTTGGTGAGTATTCCTCAAAGCTTCCCACCGATAGTTTCAAGTTATTTAGAATTATTTTATCTTGTTGTATTTCTTATTGTATCTCTAAATATGTTTTACTTGTTACATAGTCTTCAGGAGAAAATTTGTATTGGACTGATTAATACATATCAATGAAAACATACTAGTTAATACGTTTATATGGTATGAGCCGGGTGAAGCTATTCTCCATGTCGCCCCTCACTTCCAATATGTCGACTGATAGCCAAAGTAAAGTCATCTCAATCCTTTCCATCATTCACCATGTTGAACTTCCCCTTCTATTTCAAACTCACATCAACCAATTAATTAAGCCAACAAACTCAGATTGAAGCATTTTTATAAGGTTTAGATCTTTATAAATTCATAATAGTTAACTTAAACATATATGACACCTTCATTCCTTACAAAAATTATAATAACTGGTTTTGTTAGGATAAGCTTTTATTTGGTGCAATAGTCTATAATCTCTCTACCCTTATCATACCACTCGTCAGCAATGCATCTTCTTCACTCGATGTTTGGAAGAACTTGGCCAACACATATGCTTCTCCATGTCGTGGAAACATCAAATAACTATAACATAGGCTAAAGCAATCCTCTAAGCCCATTAATTAGATTTACCTATTATATGCAGACTAAGAAAAGTCTTGCTGAAGGACTTGCCATTTTTGGCAAAACAATGGACCCTGAAGATGTTACTGACATCATTCTATCTTGATTAGATCGAAAGAATACAAACCACTAATTAAAGAAGTACATGGTTGACAAACCCATCTCTTTTCATGAACTATATGAAAAGTTGATCAACTATGAGCTCTCGTTAACCCAATAGCCACTTCCTCCTACCTCTCTCATCAACCGCTTACTGCTTTTATAACACATACATACACTCGACTAAACCATGGTTGTTGCACCTTCTTTAAATGTCTGTGGTGTTTCAACAAAGGATATTCCTTGACCTCTTGCCCTAACTTCAAGAAAGCATATCCCAGATGACCCCTTCTACTTACACACGACCTACTTCTTGTGCCAATCCACAGGCACATATGATGGCTTTTAATAACACTAGTGCTTCTTAGCTCTCTTGGCTATACAACAGCGAGGCGTCTCATCACATAACTACGACTTCTATGTTCTTTTCTTGCACAATCCATTTAACGGTACTATGTATCTCATCATTGGAGATGGTTCTTCTCTTAACATAAATCATGTTGGCATGATCACTCTTTATTTTTCTAACGCCCCTCTTATTTAAAACAATGTTCTTTGTGTTCCATGTATTTCTCATAACATCATAACTATATCACGTTTATGCAGATAATGATATACTAATCCAATTCTTCTATTTTTGCTTTGTTATCAAGGACCTTTAAACATGTCTACCCCTCCTCATTAATCATAAGCTTTATGAGTTTTGCTCTACCAAGTCATATAATGCTTTTCACTTGCAGACAGATAGGGAATCCTTTTGGCATAACCACCTATGACACACATACTTGAAACTCTTGCAACACTCAGCTTTTTTTATGTGATTTTTTGTTTCAAATAAACTAGACTCTTATAACTCTTGTTACATAAAGAAAAGTCACAAATTTTCATTTTATAATTTTTCATTTACTTCAAATGCACCACTACGGTTATTGTAATCGGATGGATGGCTGTCACCTTTAACATCTATTGATGGCTTCAAGTATTATATAATTTTGTGGACCATTTCATAAAATGTATTTGATATATCCTATGAAACGTAGATCTGATTCCAATTACAGTTTTATTTCAAAATCTTGTTGAAAGCTATTTTATAACAAAAATTCAACAGCTATATTTTGACAAGGGAAATATCTCAAACTATCATTCCACCTCACCTCTTGTGGGATTTCTTATCTTACCTCACCTCCTTACACATCTAAGCATAATGGCTATGCTGAACACCATCATCACATAGCTGAAATAGGCTTAATGCTTCTAGCTCATGTCAAAATGCCTTTAAGGTTTTGGCCCTTTGCTTTTACAAGGACTACCTATCTCATTAATCGCTTATCTACAATCACACTTAATAGTAATTCCCCATTCTCTCGTCTATTTCACAAGACTCTAAACTATGACAAGATTCACAGTTTTGGCCGTCTTTCTTACGTGTGGTTATGTCCCAACTCGAACCACAAACTTCAACCACAATCTTAACCATGTGAAAATCATGAGACACTATTCTTCTCAAAATGCACAACACTTGATCCTTTACCAATCTTGCTTTCACTTCTTGACATGTTCTTTTTGTCAAACATGTCTTTCCACATGAATCACTTGTCAAATCTCCTACAATACCGCCTAGTTCCAACACATGGCTACCTATCTCCATCCACCCATCCCGTCCTCAACCCTATAATCAATTAAATACAAACTTGCTCCTAATGACTTGCTAACAAATACAATAGACTAAAATATAGAATCTTTCTACTCTAATAAAATGGTAACAATGTAGTACACGTGGCAGCATTATATTCATCATCACTAAATTTTTCCTGCTTCTATCTCCTATTAAACAATCACATTAATTACTAATAATATTATTTAATTCTTTTATATATTAAAATAAGAAAGTTGTTTTAATGTTATTTCTATAGAGATCTTTTTATTAATTTTATTTTTTAAAGAAACGAATTTCTATAAAATAAGAAAGTTTTCTAAAACATTAAACTTTTTAAAAATATAAAATATATATAATTTATGTTTATAAAAAGTAAAATTTTTATAAACAAAAAAAATTAAATTGAGAGTTATTATAAAAAGAAATTTAGAAATGATATTTTTTTAAATGTTTGTTTTGAAACAAAATTTGTATTCTATTTATAATAAGGAAAATTTCAATCATATATTATTTTAGGATATTATTTTAATTAATAGTTTTTTATTCTATTTAATATTTTATTTATTCAGTCTGTGTAATACACGAGTTTACTAAATCTAATATGATAAAAAAAAATAAAATAATTCATAATTTTAATGGAAGCTTCTAGATTTTTTTTACGGTAAATATGCAACCTTGTTTCGAATGGTAGACGTTATTTTAATCGGGTCCATCAATCCATTTTTCAGCCGTGAGCACACTCCCAACCCCAACCCTCTAATTTATTGCTTCTAGATTGTTGCTACTAATACATACCTAATATCTAGATTGATTAAACGATTATTATTTTTTCATTAAGACAATGTTGTAATATGAGAAGAAAGATACTCATTGGCCGACATGATAATATCCTTAATTCCATATCTATAACGTGAAATAAAATTTAAAGATCTTTAAGCTTTCTTAACAAACGAAACAACGCGTGTTTATGCCTAGAGAAGTTACACATTGAGATTTACAGTCAAGAAATATTCACACAAATTCAGGCCAAATATTGTTATGTAGCCTAATATATTATTGTAACAAGTTGACCATAAAAAAAGTACACTCATAACGGTGTTTTACAAAAACTTGAAATACACCTTTTAACTCTTTTTTAGTCAAACGCAAAAGAACATTTGTACACACTTTCCTGAAAATCTGAAATACTTTTACGTATATCCTCAAAGAGGTGAAAGAACAAAAATAAACATTTGTGATTAATGAAATCTCGTCATTATCGGGCTTGGAAAGGAATTACCCTTGAAAAATAATAGGTGAGCTGTCAAATACATATATAACACATAAAAAGAAGTGTCAAATACTATATGACATAAACATATTAAGTTTTGTATATCCTCAGTTGATTCATGATTGGTCTACTTCATATCATAAAGAACGTAATATGGATGTTAGTTGAAAAAACACATCCTCTTGGCATGAAAGGGTTAGTCCTCCCATCGGATGATCAAACCCAAATTCCTTCTCCGATTGAAGTAACAAATTTTGGAATAATGGTTGTTCCAAGTATGATATCGGGACAACAAACCGTCTCTTCTCCTTTTCACCAACATACACTGCTAGATGACCTTTTGGAACATCCCATTGATAATTTCTACTGCGATATGAGTTCAATCTTCTAAAACCTTTCATAATAGATATCAAAGAAGAAAACTTCCTCAAAAGACCCATTCGTAAGTGAGAAAAAGAAGTGTGTTACGTTTAAGCTCGTGAAAGAATATTGTTTTGAAATAGATATCTTCAAATGAGATAGGAAGAAGACTTGCATTACTTTGAGAGGGTTTGAGGCTTATATTTATAGATTGCTTAGCAACTTGTGGAGTCTCACATGGCTTAGTCCATCAACATCTTTTCCAGGAATGTACGTACTATATTAATTTTAAGAATATTAATATTTATATAGAAATAAACTAAAATAACGCGTATGAGTGGATGCATAAGCAATTATGGGTACATATCAATCAAACTGACCAACAAATTAATTATAGTGCATTCACATGAGTTTCTTGAATTTCTTAGTGGATCACCGGTACTAGTTATTCTCTTTCTACACACTAAATAGATTTGGTACACATGATAAGTTAATTAAAGTTAAGAGTAACTATTTTTCTTTTAAAATGGTGAATGTATACGGATAATCAAATTTGAGAACACGCTTCTGTAATCGATGAGTGTTTTTAAAAGACTAAGTTTTGTTATAAAAAAAGGGTTAGTAGCACAATTTGTTGCCGGTTTGCCTTTATCTTAATGTAATAGACTTAATTAGTTATCTATTAGAAATTCAAACTAAACTTTTCTATTATTAGTTCAAGGGTCTTAGCATTATTAGTGTAAACTATATTCATGGGTCAGAAAATGCTTAGGTTGCAATTTGTTTTTTTAGAGGTAAAATGTATGCGGTCTGCGTACCATATCTGTACACATCTGTAGAAGAAGAGGTGGATCAAATTTCTGCAGTTTGCAAGAATAAGACTATTTGGTTTTTAACTTCTGCAGTGGGTTCGCGAGGCGAAATGGGGTGTGCGACGGCTGTGGGTTTGCGACGGTTATGGGTTTCGAGACGGGTGTGGGTTCGCGAGGGTTAGGGTTCGGGACGGTTTAGGTTCGCGAGGGATATGGGTTCGCGACGGGTGTGGGTTCCCGACGGGTGTGGGTCGCGACGGTTGTGGGTTCGCGACGGTTAGGGTTCGCGATGGCTATGGGTTCGCGATGGTTAGGGTTCACGACGGGTGTATGAGAGGCACTAGAAGATGGGGGTGTGGGTTCGTGACGACCAACGGCGAAGGGACGATGGTGGGGGTATGGGAGGCGCCGGAAGAAATGGTTGAAGGGTTTTGCAAAAGGGTTTGAGAAGAGGTTTGAAGTGATATTTTTATGTCTGCATCAAGAATACCACGCGCAGACGTTTTTTAATAAAATATTTTTGAAAAAACAAACAGTCTGCATTCACTCATGTCTGCGCATGGTTTGTGCGGTGCAGACAGAAGAGGCTTCACAGATCTTTTTGCAGAAAACAAACACCACCTACAACGTCATAGTATAAAGGTCATTAGGTTTAATCAATATTTTAGTATTTTCAAAATCGATGTATCGATTGGCAACACTGGTTTATTGTATACATAGATCCATATATCGATCATTTCTAAAGGTTGAATGCCATACAATTAAGAATGAATATGAGTGTGTTTATTGTTCTAGTCATTATTTTGTTCATCTACTTCATTATTCTAAGTCCTGATTACCAACAATCGGTGTCAGAGAGAGTTGCTATATTAATCGATTACACAAAGATAAGAAAGAACAAGCAAGTAGTCAGGTTTTTTGTGATCATCAACAAGCAAGTAGTCAGGTTTTTTGTGATCATCGATTAAGGACTATTATCATCATCAAAGCACCATTATTCAGCAGGGGAATTGAGCATATAAAGGCAAAAAAAAAAAAAAATCAAAAAAAAAAAAAAAAAAACAGAGATGTTTCACATCAATATCGATGGGTGTGGAACTTGAACTCGAAATCAATTCTGCTATCAGAATAGAAGTGATTAGAAGTAGCAATCAAGAACAGTAATGACATTCAATTGACTGAAGAACATCGATATTGTCAATCAACTGAATCAAAACACAACAGTAGTGGATGACTAGACCAAATTGAATCTGTCTTTGAATCTAACATTAGGTTCTGCCTTTTTGTGTTTTGTTTGAAAATTAAAAATCACCGAGTGTGTTTATAAAATAATTAGATGATTTGTTTGAAGTTTGAAACATCATGATCACTTAAAAGTTTAAAATCATTTTAAGGTTTTGAATTTTGAAATCGATTTTAAGATATTGAAGTATTGTTTTAATTTAGTTTTAAACTTTATTTATTTAAAGAACTGCTACAAACACCAAAATTACCTTCAAGAACAGTTGCTTTTGATCTGTTAGGCAACTATAAAGAACCATGAATTGTGTTCAATAAGAAACGGCCGGATTTGATTCGCAAACCAAACCTGTGTACGGTTTTTATTTGAAACAATTGTTTTTATTTGCGTTGCAGCCAAAAACCCCCGTGGCCAATTCTCGGTATAAATTGGGTGCTCTTAATTCACTTTGTGGCAAAAAAAAAAAAAAAAAAAAAAAAGCCCTACGTGCTATTGTTACTAGTAAAACTTGATTTTTAAGTGCTTTAAAATCAGTTAGGTTTTGATTCACTTTGCGAGAGTAATTACATGTACTATTACTTTGTTATTATTTATGATGCGTAATGAATAGTGTAGTTTTGATTACTAAAAATTTAACCACACTAGTTTAGTATATTAATTTTTAACCCTAACTTCTGGTTATTTGATTTTGGCTATTACAGTTAAAATTTTAGAGTTCGGCCTCCAAATTATTTACAGTAAAACATTATTTTACCGAGTTTGGCCACTAGAGTTTAATGGTTTATATTTTGGCCGCTAATTTATTTTTTTTTCTTTGGTCACTAAACTTTAGGACCATAGAGTTTGGCCACTAAACTATTTATAGCGAAGTTTTATTTTTTCGAGTTTGATCACTTAAGTTTAGTATTTTCTGTTTCGCTACCATACTTTGTTTTCATGGTTTCTGCTGAGCCACACAAATAACGACAAAAGTAACGGAGTGTTGCGTGTGCAAAATTGACCAGACTCTCGCCATGTGTGTGTGGAGATGGGGGAGGGGGAGAAAAAAACTATTAGCTATTAAAAACAACTAGATTTGAAAACCAGTGTATTGTTTCCGGTTTAATTCATCATAAGTTCATAGGCGACCAAAAAAAACCCGAGCAATATCTTTGTAATAAAGGTTGATAAGTTTTATAGAATTCATAAAGTTGATCAAATCTATCTATATACTAATCTAAGTATTATAATAAAAGAAGATTTTAGTGGACACTTGTCAAAATTTTAGACATCCTAGATTTATTTTTCATGTTTCTCACCCATATTAAATATTTACATTAACTATCAATTATATTATTTAATTATTTTAAAGGTTAAAATAGTTTTGTTAATAAATTAAGAAATAGATCTTTTTATAATGTAATATCTAAATAAATAATTTTTTGTATAACATAAGTAATTTTTTTAAACTATCAAACTTTTTTAAAAATACAAAATATTTTAAAGCAGTGTTTATAGAAAATAATTTTTTATGAACCACAATAATTAAAATTCGGAGTTATAGTAAGATTTTTTTATAAAATGACATTTTCTTAAAACTGTTTGATTTAGAACAAAATGTTTTAATTTTTAATGAAAAATTAAAAAATAAAAGTTTAAAGGAAATAATGTAATTATTTTATTACTTATAGTCATTACTTATTAGTAATTTTAATAATATCATATCTCAAAATATCATTTTATAATTAATAATTTTTTATTTCTAATTATTTTATTTATTCAATTCGTGTGATACACGGGGTTCTAACTTAGTAAAAAAAGATTTTTGTAGACCACTTATCATAATTCTAGAGCCCTAAATTTTATTTTCCAGCTTCTCTCTTCTAATAAATATCACTTTAACTACAAATGATATTATTTAATTCTTTTTATATTAAAATATTTTTTTATTAAATAAAAGAAAGATCTTTCCACAATTTGTAAAGAAATAATTTTTTTATAAAATACAAAATTTTTTCAGAAAAAATATCAAACTTTTCAAAAACACAATATATTTTAAAACATGTAGTTTTTAAAAAATAAAATTCTTATGAAACAAAATTAATTAAATTTCAATATTATAATAAAGAAATTATTAAAAATGATATTTTTTTAAAAAACGGTTTGTTTTAATACAATTTGTTTAAAAATCAACTTTTTTTTAGTAAAACAAAAAAAGTAAAAATTTTTAAAAAGTGATAACGTTCTTTTATCACTCGTACGTAATGTTAATAATATCCTATATTAAAAGATCGTTTTATAATTCATTAATTTTATTAATAACTATTTAATATTTTATTTATTCAACCTGTGTAATACACGGGATACTAACCTAGTTAATTATAGTTAAAGGTTGATATCAATGGATCCGATACTAGCAAAGATTAAAATCAAGTTCGATCTCAAATCGGTGAAAGTCAATTTGTAAGATTGAGAAAAGGAAACTGATGCAGAAACGAAATCAATCAAATGGCTCAAGAACAATAGATAATCAAAAACAATAGATTGAATCAAAGGTTCTAAAAACAACGTTCTTATATTTTATAAATCAACATAAACTCCTAAGAAATATTAACCTAACCCTCTATTTATACTAAACACCAACAAACTAATATAGAGATAAACTAAACAAACAAAATAAAAGATAATTAATTTGAATAAATATTCAAATTTAAATTCATAGATGCTCATGCATCATACTCTCCGTCTTTAAGAAAAACTCGTCCTCGAGTTTTGTCTTCGGACCAAAGCCACCAGGGTCGAACGGAACGTCTCGACTTCTCTTGTTCACTAACGTCATAGGCTGTTTAAGTAATGATCCACTTTGTAGTTGGTCCTTCGTATTTATTTGATGAATATTCTCTTGCATATGTGGAGCACTCATATTAATCCTTTCGTTTGAATAATTCTTTGTGTGCTTATCCACATAAATATTCATATTTTGAGCATGCAAATCCATATCGTTCACAAAAAATAATAATTGTTTTATAGATAAAAAACTTTGATTACAATACAAAAGAAAATAAACAAACAGAATACACGATGTTAAGAAACAACAAATAAACAAAAGAAACAGAACAATGGCTGAGGATTTCTGTTGAACAGAGGTCCCTTAAAACAGATTTCGGGCCACCCAGGTGAATCCCGTCTGTCTCCCAGGGTACAACAGCCGGAGCAGAAGTACTGTCGGAGTTAGCCTAGCACCCGAAACCACTACCTGAAACGAGAGCACGAAGTTGCGAGAAAGCTGGAAATTGTTCTTTCTGTGTGTTGTGGAACATGTAAAAACCGGGTAATCATGCACAAGACACCAGGTCTTGTATATATGCTGTGAACTCTATGGCAGTTAGGAACTGGAGCATCCCTTAGTTAATTCACGAGTTATTAATAGGGATGTGAACTGACTGTCTGGTACATAAGCGAACAGACTGTCTGTTACGAAAGTCCAACAGTCAGTCAACACTTCAAAAATATTTAGATGGCTCTCAAGCGGCTCGCGGCGATGCGAAGTGCAAAGTGCGCCATCAAAGCGCCACATTGCGCCCATCGCCCGAGCCCGTGCCCATGGCCCGAGCCCTTGCGCGTTGGGTGCTTCGCACCCTTGTGCTTGACCTTGGGTGTCCCTCAACATATGTGGGAACACAATCCCTTGAAAAGTCCCACTTATAAACTAATTTATAGTTTATCATTCCACCAATGTGGGATAACAACTTCCACTCAGATTTTTCACAGCTTTTGTGTTTCAACCACACAACTTTGAGCATCGATATCTCATTCATCTTAGCTCCATTTTGAACACGGTTTAGTTCGTTGTGTTCCTCTCACTTAGGAGAACACATACGAAATGGTTTGGTAATTAATTGCAACAAATACAATTAATTATTAATGTCCCAAAATGAGTGAAAAATCATATTTTTCTCACTAAACTTCCAACAATCCCTCACATGAATGGAGATCGATCTTTGCACTCAAGCATCAAGATATAGTTTCAGCAGTTGAATGTTGCAGGATAGGTAGATATTCTCTTTGAACCTTCCTTTGTGAAGCATACTTAGTCTTCTAGCGATTAGTAGACTCGATGTCTTTGAACTAACCCCTTCTTCTGTAGACGTTATTACACTTCACACAACATTCTCCTTGATCTGGCTAGCCCCTCATTGTTGTGTCTGTTATGGTCATGGACCACTAGCCTGGTTCTGCAAGAGCTCTAGGATTTGTGCCCTAAGAAATCCATTCGAAGCGACCCCACTTCTCTCTCACATAGGTGGCTTCACACAAGTCATTAAAAGCCATAGGCTTAACCTTCTTTGCTATCACTGATTAAATTTAGGAATGGACTAGGAAATGTTCAATTTCCATTTTATGATTTGGGGTACTCCCCACAGTGACCTTAGTTTGTACAATTAGGTTGTCCTATTGATCCTAGATCTTGGGATCTCCAATCTTCTAGGATAGGTTTCCTTCATACACACTTACTCCAAGGGCTTTAGTCCCATTCCTCTCGACGACTTGTATACTAACTCTCTGCTTAAGCCTTTTGTCAACGGATCCGCAATGTTATCCTTTGACTTCACATAGTCAATAGTAATAACTCAGTTGAGAGTAGTTGTCGTATCGTATTGTGTCTACGTCTTATATGTCTTGATTTGCCATTATACATTGTACTTTGAGCTCTACCAATTGCTGATTGGCAATCACAATGTATGCAAACAGCCGTCACAGGCTTTGGCCATCCTGGAACATATTCCAAGAACTGACGTAGCCATTCCGCCTCTTCTCCAGCTTTATCTAAAGCGATAAATTCAGATTCCATTGTTGATCTGGCTATAACAGTTTGCTTGGATGACTTCCAAGCTATAGCCGCTCCCCCAAGGGTAAACACATAACCACTAGTGGATTTGGAATCTTTTATATCGGATATCCAATTTGCATCAGTATATCCTTCCACAACAGCTGGATCTTGACCATAATACAGTCCATAGTTCCTTGTGTATCTCAAGTACCTTAGAAGCCTTATCATAGCCTTCCAATGTTTAGAGCTTGGATTGCTAGTGTACCTGCTTAGCCTACTCACAGCGTATGCAAGGTCTGGTCGGGTACAAGTCATGAGATACATAAGACTGCCAATAATCCTTGAGTACTCCAGTTGAGCAACACCCTCTCCTCTATTCTTAAGAGATGATGTGAGGTATCAACTGGAGTCCGAGCAACACTAGTGTCCTCTGCGTTAAAATTCCAAGGATCTTGTCCACATAATGAGATTGACTTAACACGAGACCATTTTTGGTTCTAATGATCTTTACTCCAAGAATCACATAGCTAAGCCCATGTCTTTCATGTCGAATCTCGCTTTCAACATATCTTTTGTAGACCTAATCATGTTATCATCACTTCCAATGATAAGCATGTCATCTACATAAAGGCATAGCATCACATAACCCCTTGGTGTATCTTTCACATATACACACTTGTCGCACTCATTGATCTTGAAACCAGAATCAAGCATGGCTTGATCAAACTTTTGGTGCCATTGTTTTGGAGCTTGCTTCAAGCCATACAAAGACTTGACAAGTTTGCATACTTTTCCCTCCTGGCCAGGAGCAGAGAAACCCTCAGGTTGCTCCATATAGATTTCCTCTTCTAAATCCCCATTTAGAAAAGCGGTTTTTACATCCATCTGATGTACTTCTAAATTCCGCAAAGCGGCAATTGCAAGCACCAACCTTATAGAGGTTATTCTAGTGACAGGCGAGTAAGTGTCAAAGTAGTCTAGACCTTCCTTTTGTCTATACCCTTTGATCACTAGCCTTGCCTTGTACTTATCAATTGAGCCATCAGCTTTCATCTTCCTCTTGAATATCCACCGATATCCAAGTGGTTTACAACCAGTTGGAAGATCTACTAGCTCCCAAGTATGATTCTGCAAGATAGAATCTATTTCATTTTTATGGCTTCTTTCCATTGAGGTCCTTCTGAAGAGGTTACAGCTTCTTGGTAGGTTTTAGGCTCACCTTCAACCATATAGGTAAGAAATTCAGGGCCAAACGACTTTTCAATCCTTTGCCTTTTGCTTCTTCTTAGCTCTACCTCTTCAACTCTGATTGTTCTTTTCCATAAACAATCTCATCAATCGGTTTTGATGAACTTGCATGATCCTGAGATAAACAAGGAAACACATCTTCAAAGAAAGATGCATTAATCGACTCCATTATCGTGTCTTTGTGTATCTCATGATTCTTCGACTCATGTACAAGAAATCGGTATGCCTTACTATGTTCGGCATAGCCTATGAATACACAATCCACAGTTTTGGGTCCTATCTTTTGAACCTTCGGTGGTGGCACTACCACTTTGGCTAAACACCCCCACACTTTCAAGAATTTGTAAGATGGTTTTCTACCCATCCACAACTCGTAAGGTGTAACATCCTTATTCTTGAAAGGAATTTTGTTCAAAAGATAAGTAGCTGACAAAACAACCTCCCCCACATATCCTTGCTCAACCCAGAACTTAACACATGGCATTCATCATTTCTTTAAGGGTACGATTCTTTCGTTCTGCAATGCCATTTTGTTGTGGAGAATAAGGAGCAGTATACTCATGGATTATTCCATTTTGAGCACAGAATTCAGTAAATGGTGAAACATATTCACCGCCTCGGTCACTCCTTAAAATTTTAATCTTCCTGTTAAGTTGATTTTCAACTTTAGTTTTGTACAAAACAAATTTGTCTATTGCTTCATCCTTACTTTTTAGCAGATATACACAGCAATATATTGTACAATCATCAATAAAGGTGATGAAATATTTATTTCCACCACGTGTGGGAATTGACTTAAAATCACACACATCAGTGTGAATCAAGCCCAAGGGCTCGGTTATTCTTTCAACCGATTTAAACGATGATCTTGTTTGTTTGGCTTCAACACACGTTTTACATTTTGAGTTCGATTCAAAAGAAAAAGATGGAATATGATCTAATTTAACCAATCGACGTATTGAATTAAAATTAACATGACCAAGACGACCATGCCATAAATCACAAGACTCAATCATGTAAGCAGAAGAAGTAGTTTTATTCATATCTTTCTTAATAGCAGTTACATTAAGTTTGAACATACCATTTTGGGCATAGCCCTTTCCAATAAATATTCCACGTTTTGACAAAACAAAATTATCACTTTCAAAAACTAATCTAAAGCCAAACTTGTTTAGCAACCACCCGGATACAAGACTTTTGCGCAGATCTGGAACATAAAGAACATTGTTTAAAGTGAGCTCCTTCCCCGAAGTCCACTTCAAGATCACTTCGCCTTCACCCTTGATGTCGGCTGTTGCTGCATTTCCCATGTACAGCTTATCATCACCCTTCAACTCTTTAAACGTATTAAAGAGAGTTTTATCGGGACAAACATGGCGAGTAGCCCCGGTATCCACCCACCAACCTTTAGGGTTGTTAGATACCTCTTCTTTCATTGTTGTAAGATCCGAGATCATGGCAACAAGAGGCATCCCATCATCTATCATCATTGCATTGTCACGTTTTGGTGCCTTACATTGATCGGCCCGGTGACCGGCTTCACCACAATTGTAACATTTCCCTTTGAAGGGAGCCACCTTCTTCTTCACACCACCCTTTCGAGGCCCAAGATCCACAGCCTTACCCTTGCCTCGGTTCTTGTATTAAACCTTTTTCCTCCTCGGGAGGATTGACCATGTTCAACCAAGTTTGCCTTAGCAAGTGGTTGACTTGAGTCCCCTTGTGGGCCATACGGTTGTCCTCCTCAATTCGAAGGCGAACCACTAGGTCTTCGATTGTCATCTCTTTCGTTTATGTTTAAGATAATTTTTAAAATCCGACCAACTAGGAGGCAATTTTTCAACCATGGCAGCCACTTGAAATGTTTCACTAAGAACCATTCCTTCGGAGGCAATGTCACTTAGTATAACCTGTAACTCCTGGACTTGACTGATCACAGTCTTGGAATCAACCATTTTATAGTCCAAGAAACGGGCGACAACAAATTTCTTCATGCCGACATCCTCCGTCTTATATTTGCGTTCTAACGACTCCCATAATTCTTTGGCAGTCGTTATTTTGCAATACACGTTATACAAAGTATCCTCAAGCCCATTCAACACATAGTTACGGCATAGATACTCGGAATGTTTCCAAGCATCAAATGCACTCAGTGCTTGAGCATCGACCCCTTCAGCAAGTGTAGGAGGAGACTCAGTCAAGAACCTCGCAAGGTTCAAGGTAGTTAAGTAAAATAACATCTTTTGCTGCCATCTCTTGAAATTCAAACCAGAGAATTTCTCTGGTTTTTCAGCATGGCTAGCCACAGCCCGGGCAGTATCAGAACCAACCAATGGTCCCATAGTGGAGTTAGATGTAGAGGATGTAGTAGAAGCAGAAGCCATTTCTGAAACGATATAACCAAACAAATCAGTTCCAAATCAAGAATATGTTGCCTTTTAACAAAGTTGTTTTCAAAACACAAATCAAAGTATAAAATTTTTAAAACATAAAAGAACGATGTTTTGAAATTTGTTTTAAGCTTGTAGGAACATCGTTCACAAAAAATAATAATTGCTTTATAGATAAAGAACTTTGATTACAATGCAAAAGAAACTAAACAAACAGAATACACGATGTTAAGAAACAACAAATAAACAAAAGAAACAGAACAATGGCTGAGGATTTCTGTTGAACAGAGGTCCCTTAAAACAGATTTCGGGCCACCCAGGTGAATCCCGTCTGTCTCCCAGGGTACAACAGCCGGAGCAGAAGTACTGCCGGAGTTAGCCTAGCACCCGAAACCACTACCTGAAACGAGAGCACGAAGTTGCGAGAAAGCTGGAAATTGTTCTTTCTGTGTGTTGTGGAACATGTAAAAAACGGGTAATCCTACACAAGACACCAGGTCTTGTATATATGCTGTGAACTCTATGGCAGTTAGAAACTGGAGCATCCCTTAGTTAATTCACGAGTTAGTAATAGGGATGTGAACTGACTGTTTGTTACGAAAAGTCCAACAGTCAGTCAACACTTCAAAAATATTTAGACGGCTCTCAAGCGGCTCGCGGCGATGCGAAGTGCAAAGTGCAAAGTGCGCCATCAAAGCGCCACATTACGCCCATCGCCCGAGCCCTTGCGCGTTGAGTGCTTTGCACCCTTGTGCTTGACCTTGGGTGTCCCTCAACATATGTGGGAACACAATCCCTTGAAAAGTCCCACTTATAAACTAATTTATAGTTTATCATTCCACCAATGTGGGACAACAACTTCCACTCAGATTTTTCACAGCTTTTGTGTTTCAATCACACAACTTTGAGTATCGATATCTCATTTATCTTAGCTCCATTTTGAACACGGTTTAGTTCGTTGTGTTCCTCTCACTTAAGAGAACACATACGAAATGGTTTGGTAATTAATTGCAACAAATACAATTAATTATTAATGTCCCAAAATGAGTGAGAAATCATATTTTTCTCACTAAACTTCCAACAAATAACAACCTCATTTTGAATTTTAAATGACATTGAAACACCCGAAGTTTCCATTCCATTATGAAAATCATTCTCAAAATTCGGAATGGTTGTTTGAGTTTCCAAGACAGAACCATGTTTCCCGTATACAGTTGTTCCAACATTCGGCAAACCCTCAATTGTTGCGAAACCACCATCAACCATCGCAGAACAAACGGTAGCCACCACATCTTTTGACTCGATAAATGACGCCTCATGAAAGATACAGATACATGCAGAAGTTTTGGTGTATTCTGTTGTTTCCCGGTGCAAAGATTTACTATTCGAACCGAACGTTTCTTGTGTTGCACCACGAACGGACCCCAAAGAAAAGTCAATGGCTCGTAACGTTTCACTCTCTTCGATGTCAACCCCGTTCAAGGCTTCTGTGAACCCGCAATAGCCTTCTTTGTTCACATCTTCATCCTCGTAATGATCATAACAAGGAGGTGAATGATAGATAAAATCGCCATGGGTAGGATGCTCCTCATCCCCGGTTAACTTGTCCCTGACGGGTTCTTCCGGTTCCGTTTCCTTTCCTCCCATGTCGATGATGCCTCAAGATCCTGGATCCGTTGCTTGAGTCGTCGGATCTCGTGCTGCAACTCGAGTTCCCATACTCTTCGCCGGAGTCGCTTGATCTTGAGATCACGTGGGTCAGCGTCAACTCTATCGTTGCCTCGGTCGGCGAATCTACGGTCACGGTTGACTCCATCTCCACAAGCACGTGAACCACCAATGTTCTTGTCGATGCCTCGGTCGGCGACTCTTCGAACAAAAAAACACCCGCCTTCACGTGGAGCCATTTGATAAACCAAAAGCTCTGATACCAAATAATGCAGAAACGGAAGCAATCAAATGGCTCAAGAACAATAGATAATCAAAGACGATAGATTGAACCAAAGGTTCCAAGAACAGCGTTCTTATATTTTATAAATCAACAAAAACTCCTAAGAAATATTAACCTAACCCTCTATTTATACTAAACACCAACGAACTAATATAGAGATAAACTAAACAAACAAAATAAAAGATAATTAATTTGAATAAAAATTTAAATTTAAATTCATAGATGCTCCTGCATCAGAAACTGTGGAAAATCGTTGAGTGAAAAGATGAAGAATTTTAAAAGACATTAATGAGTTTTCAAGCCCCGTGTTTAACTCCACAGATTACACCACTTGGGCCGTAAAGATTAGATTGATCTTTAACGCTCATTGAATTTTAGAAGCATTAAACTAAAAAAAGAAGTTAAGTCGATAAAAAAAGAACAATACAACAATTGCAATACTATATCGAACAATTCCAAACGCATTAAATGTTCGACATGTAAGAGTTAATAGAGTTAAAAAGGCTAGGTTATAATTACACAAGTCTAACTTTGAATCTTCAAAAATGGGTTTAAGGAGTCCTCTGATATCTACACCGAACAAATTAGTGAGATTGCATCGATAGTAAGCGGTCATGGGCATACAATGAATGATAAAAGGCTGGTTTGGAAACAACACGGTTTGGTACAAGCAATGTTTATATAGATTATTTTTGCGATAGAGCAGTTGTTGATCTTAATTCGATGCAATTCCAAGGAATTGTTAGAAGATTGAAGGCTTTCGATCGAAGAACACACCAAAAAGCAAATGAATGATGAAGACATCCATAAAAATATTTTAATTACCAAAGAAGATGGAAAAATATGGAGTCAAAGATACATATGTGAATCTAGCAGCGATGCAGATTCGGATCAAGAAAACAAAGGACATGATCAAGGTAGAAACTAGAAGCCATGAAGGAATAAAAGAGTAAAACAAGTCCATGAGAACAAAGATCCCATAAAATGTAAGATGTTTCGAGAATAATAAACTTTCAGACGTTTCAAACATGAATGTCTAAAATGGAAGAAAATCAGGCAAACTTAATCTGGCATGAGGATGACGACTCAACACTACTGTAATGGCAAACTAGATCCAAACAATGAAGTCCTCACATATACTAAGTTTAGTTTAAGAAGGATTATTAGTAGTTTGAACTAAACTTGTTTATTATTAGTTAAGGGTCTTAGTGTCACTAGAGTAAACTATCTTTGTTGGTTAGAATTATATCGTAAATACTTAGGGGGTTAAAGTTGTCTAAAGGTCATTATGTTTAATTGATATTTTCCTAATCTACATATTGGTTGGCAACACCGGTTCATAGTACACATAAACCCATACATAGATCATTTGTATAGATTGGCTACTGTTTAATCAAGAATCAATAATAGTGTATTTCAGTCTTTCTTTTGTTCTATCTACATTATTCCAAGTATTGATCACCAATATTATCGAGTTAACGTATTAAGGCATATTTTTTTAGCTTTAAATTACTAATAAGAGTATATATAGTTATAGTCTATACAATAAACGCCAGCAATCCGCATTCCAGTGTTGGCGTCTTTTAGATTTAGACTCGCGTATCACATGAAATAAAGATAAGGTTCGATCTCATATGTCTTAACTCTTTTAAAGCCTAGCTTATAGCCGACGTTTTGAGTGAGATTTTATTGCAATGTTTTGTTTATAACATCTAGAGAGGCTCACATGCCTATGGCTGCATAGACTTATTTAACAATCATTCCTTTGACTTGCTTTTCATGACCACCATGATTATTGAATTATTCTGCATTCCATTAATATGAAACATTTATTAAAGTATATGAATTTGTTGAACAAGTCAAAATCTAATAATAAAAAGAACAATAACGAGAGCTGAACGCAGAACTTTACTTCAATCTGGCTACAAATTTGCATTTTACTTTAAATCATTAGCAGAACTTAACCATCGTTAGTTTTCCTACAAATTTGACGCTGTCACTACCATAGATGAGGTATTTAGGCTCATATGTGGTAGATGTTAGTTACAAGATTGCAACAAACATTAGGTGATATCAACAAACTTACACTAAAAGTGGATCGAGAATGAAGAACGTGAAAAACAGATATCTTTCTAACACTATTATAAATGTTGTTTTGTGACGGAATAACCATCGCACACTACTAGTTTTTGACAACTTTGCAATCCTTATCTTGAGAATCATGTCCAAATCTTGTAGGGGTTTTAATTCAATAACTGGATAATCTCAGTGTCGTATAGGACACTTTTAAATTGAATTATTCTGTGGTTCACCTAAATACAAAATTCATCTTTTTAAGGATTAGGGCAAAACTGCTTTAAGAATCTCCCTAAGGTTCAAATTCAAAATTTACTCAAATTGGAGCCTGATTTTTGGTTGATTCTAGTCCAAAATGGAGCTCAGCACAGCCAGGGGCTGCTGCCCTCTGAATTCCATTACAAGAGACGTTGCCTCTTGGAACCCTATTCTTTAGGGGTTTTACCCCTAAAAATTTATGAGGTTCTAATACCGAAGATCACAATAAACTCAAATAAACGTGTACTTCGCACCTCCTGACTTGCTTGGTGAATATTATGATCATATTGATAAACAAGTTAACACAATTATACTATGACGGTAGAAAGTCATTTATTTTAAACTTTTATAAAAGTTGTGATGGATTTACCGTCCAATAATATTAACTTCTGGATTGGGTAAGCACACACGCACAATACCAAGAAGTAATGAGTTTTATGAGGGATCGTGTTATTGGTAATTGGTAAATGGTAATTGGTCTTTTGTTGAAGTCTTGAGATCAATTAAGTGGTTAACTTTTAGATAAAATATCAAATACTTAGATGTTATATCAATTATAATATATTCGTGACCAATATATGATAATTGATTATTGATTATTTAGTAATAAATTGATAGAATGTGTATAAGTCGTATGCATAAGCAATTATGAGTACAGTTCAATCACAATGAGCAAAAGAATATACTATTCTCGTTCACACACACTTGCTCCATTAAGAGAAAAAGTCTGCTACGTATTTTTCTATTAGATTAAGGATCGAAGTATTTGATGTGCATTGAGTTACTAAATTCATCAACCACATTGACATGTTGACTTTTCCTGCTTCCATTCATGATCATTGAGCATGCAAATACTAAAACTAATTTTTATAGAAAATAATTTATTTTAAATACAACTGCTTTTTATTAAAATTCATATTTGATCGATGCTTTGGTTGGATTAACTAAGAAATTTTAGGCTGAAGTAGTAACAATAGCAACCTATTTGGTAAATATATCTATGTGGCCAACTATTAGCATGATATTCTAATTGATAAATTATCAGGGGTAAAGGTTGACTATGACATTTTTAGAGTGTCAGGTCTTTGCCATGTGTTCATATTAATAAGGGTAAAAATGTGTACTTTTTGGTTATCCTAAAGAATTAAAGGACTATAGGTTGTTGAGAGTAGACAACACAAGTTCTAAGGTCATTATTAGTAGGAGTGTAGTGGTTAAAAAGGATATAATGTATAAGGACGTAACTAGGAGCAGTAAGGATGATTCTTTTAATGATCATGGTGTTAATCATGGTACTCAAATTGAGGTTGAGCCTGTTGTTGAAATTATATTAGGTAGTGGGGTCAATCTTCTAAGGGTGGTTCTAGTAGCTGTTGCTTCACAAAACAAAGACCAAGAAGGCAGATTTTTCCTCCTGCAAGGTACAAAACTAATGACAAAAACTAATGACGATATTTCTGCATTTTTGTTTATGGATGCTGATGTATGTGAATGATGATGATTTACACAAACGAGTTTTAATTTTATATACATATAACTAACTTGCACACATATGAGCAAGTGCAACCGGTATATATTATAAAAGGCTATACTAAGTACTAAGTATCGTCTTAGGATATAGAGTTAAGTACAAGTATCGTCCAAGGACATGGAGTTAAGTACTAGGAATGATTCTCATTATTAATATACAATGGTTGTTCAAATAGCTAAGAGCCTCGCTAAAGCATACCTATACTAGTAATTAATAAACTATCAAGAAACCTCATTAGAGTCCATCCATAGGTCGTTCGAATACTTCTATTAAACCTAACAACCTCTTTTGAAGTACCAAATGATATGAGAAACCAAAGCTTTAGAAAACCTATGACTTGATTCGATTCAAAGGCAAATACTTGAAAGTACTTTTAACCATACTGAGAACTTCTAAGAACCTGGGGACAAGCTGCTTGATAGAGAAGTTCCCCTAATTTCCCTTATCACAAGAATGAAGAAAAAGTTAACGAGTTACTAAGACATTTTATTCTATTTAAGCATGAGGCTCTATAATTTTGGCCTAATACGGTAGACTAGCTAAACCTAAATAAGACATGCTAGAAGACTAATAACAAACATATGAAGGTAGGGGGTTGGGTGTAATAATAACTTGTGTTCTCACCTCAACCAAAGATTATTAGTTCAGGTTTTAAAGATGACAATTTATCCTAGATTATCTAGGTGTTACACATTGGTGAAGTTTAGGGATAAGATGAGTGTGTGAGTCGACACAAAAAAAAAAAGAAAAAGGAAAACAAATCCATGAAGATAACATAAGAGTATAGATAAATGTTTTACAAATATAAAATGAAAATCATATATAACTTAACCAGTCAACAAGAATCAAACCATGTCACAATTCATATTCACCTTGATTATATTAATCATCTAGCCTACCATAAATTTAATGACAAAGAACAAGACAAGTTACACAAAACATAGGCAGATAGAATCGAAAGATAAGCTCCACTTCTTTAGTCTTCAACTCCTAAAGTTTTTTGAGACTTCTAATGTCACACCACAAATCCACGTGCGTGACCAGTTATATCACACATACAATAATTAACGGTGGAAGACTTATATTCAAGACCACAAAACTAGACTGAATTAAACTTTAAAGTGCATACATAATTCACTAAACCCATGCGTTAATAATACATATAAAACTACACATACTGCCCCAGGCAGTTTTAACTTAATCATTATATTTTATTTGAAGATATTATTCATTCACAGCCGTTAATTCTGCTTTTGTATTACGAGCTAAAACATATTAACAACAACATTGTTGGTAAGTCATAACCAGTGACTAAACAATTAGACAATATAACCATGTGTGTACAAGTAGATTGTTTATCAAATCAAGTCTAACATACACCCTAACAATCTGGACAGTGTCCATCAACATATATGTCATTTCTGGTTTTACAAATATGATGGTGGATAGGTTAGAAGCACCATGACCGACTGAATCCTAACACATCATTACATGCAAATCAAATATCCCCCACAAGGACCTTTCACTCTGACTAATCGCGAAGGACTACAACTTAGTGGTGATTGGTGACTCGGTCCAAAGTCACCTCACACCAAACCTAAGAACATGACCCTCCCGTCTAGATGGATCCAAATAAGTGCATATAGGTCCCGGCTAACAATTTGCCTACGACATAGCTTAATAATTTGCCTACAACTAACAATGACCCATGCTAGACACACATAGCCGTGGCATGTTAATGCATAGGAGACAATTTGAACTTATAACCGCACACACATCAAAATATTTCAACAAAATATTTAACTAGCTAGGATATAGCCCCAAAAGCAATAAAGAAAAGAAGACATTTATACTCATAGCGATGATCTTCCGCGAGTGTCCATGAATTATTTGGCGAGTGTTACGAGTGTCTTACAACCGTGAATATGCAAACGTTCATGTCAAGACATAATCCCATGAACCATGAAATCCCATGGGTCATCCCAGCCGATATAACCATCGGACCTTCCCTAGTCACATTTGTGACCTCGAGCTAGAGTTCCTTTAATTCAGATCAATAATTCCATCACAACTCTTAATGTACATATGTCGAAGAGTTTGGGTTTACACACACTATCGAGACAGTGACCAGATGGACTTAACTACCATACGAAGTTTCAAAGCCACGATTATAGAAAAAAAAAGTAGGTTAGTAGAATTAGAATGACCTAGACTATAACTAAGTACCTCACACGTGAGTCCTTTTATGTACCTTATATGCTTAGATAGGATTTTATGTGAGATGCTTTTCATGGTTATTCTTATACCTTGATTACAGTCAATGTACACAATATTCTCAAATTATATTCTAAGGCACTGTGCCTAAATCAAATGGATTTTCAAATTTTAAATTGTTATTTATGGTTTTAAAATCCTATCAACTTTGAGTCCCATAACTAAACACATGTAATGCTAGAAGAGTTAGATGCCTGTACCTCGGGATGTTTTGTCTAGGCAATGTATTTAAATAAATCTAAATCAACCGATGGATCCTTTTACCTTGCCTGAAAAACCCTTAGGGTGAGTGTCCTCTTATAGGTACACATGTCTTTCTTAAAGTCATGATAGACCTAATACTTTGATAAGTGAACATATTCATTTCAGTTTGCAAACCAAATATTTACACTCAAAACATCTTATTGTTATTTTGAATCATCTTATACTTGATTTTTGTTTTCCTTAAATTATAAATTCATTATCAAATTCTTATTAAGTTTTATAATAATTTTTCAAAATGACTTCTCATTAAAACCGTTCATGTTTTGGAAATTCCAGCAGCAAGATTGCTGCCATCATGGTGGTGGAAGTTATTGAAATTATTCTGACTATGTTGACTCATTTGAACTAAGGCACCAATACCATTTAAAATCATGATGCACCTAATCCTTCACCTGCTTTGTACTTTCAAGCAGTTCAGTTCTTGCAATCCTTTTAGCAAGACTAAAGGAGCCACCAGTCTTCTATAGTGGTTTAAGAGTATCAAGAACACTATTCTTTATAGTGATTGTCTCAAGAATTTGAAGGTTTGCTATGCGACCAGTGTTCTTCAAAAGAGAGCACTCACTTGGAGGAATAGGAAGAAACAAACCCGTAGGACTGTTGCTACTATGGCTTTGTCTTGGGATGAAGCTAAAGAACTTACAAATTGGGAGTTTAACCCGAGAAATAAATTCAAGAAGCTGGAAGTTAAATTCTGGGATATAGCTTAGGAAAGTGGAGAAAACCTAGCTTATACCAATAAATTTAATGAACTGAGGTTGCATGTTCTCCATCTGGTCACTCCATTATCGTGAGATACCTAGAAATAAATTGGTGGCCTTTCTATGCAAATTCAAGATACCATGTGGGGTAGGAACCCTACAACTCTGAAGGATACTATCTGTCTGGCTGCCCAACAATTTGATAATCATGTGAAGGCTGGTTCTTCAACCAGAAAGCATAGCAAGAATAAAACTAAGAAGAAAAACACTAAATCAACCAAGGAGGATAAGCCTGAATCTTCTAAAAACAAGAATAGGAAGGATAGGTCCCAAAACTTTTTTGTGGTTACCCATGTTGTTCTGGTTAACCAAGTCATACCGACTTACCAACTAACTTTTGTTAACCAAGCCCCAACAAAGAAACCTTATAATGGAACCTTCCCACAGTGTAATATTTGCAAGTATCATTCAACCTCTTCCTTTAATTACTCAAGGTCATTCATGTTATCAATGCGGCAATCCAAACCATTTTTGTAACCGATGCCCGTAACTTGCCAACACCTTTCCTGCAGCTTAAGGGCATGCCTTTAACATCACTACCCATCAAGTCCAAAACAACCGGTATGCCATATTTTTATTTACTATCGAGTGCTGATAAGTGTTTTGTATCTTTATAGTTTGAACTTTTTCTTGCTAGTGCCCAAACTAAGTTAGGGAAACCATTTTACAGTGGCAGTAGCCAAAGGAAAAGCGATCACAATTGAATCTTTTATTTCAAATTGTACCATTAATCTTAGTGAGCATGATTTTCCTATCGACCTTACACCGCTGCAACTTGGAAGTTTCAATGTCATAGTAAGCAGTGATTGCTTATCTAAGAACCATGCTGAAGTTGTCTACTTCAAAAAGTTCATCCGTATTCCTCTTTCATACAAAAGTGTCTTAAACATCCATGGGGAAAAGCCTTTCAAAGGGCTTAAATTCATGTTGTATATCAAAGCCCAAAAGTACCTCTACACGCATTTTGTGGCTTTCTTAGCCTATGAGGTGAAAACGGATGGAAAATCAAAGAAGATTCAAGATATTTCAATTATTCAGGATTTTCCTGATTTTTTTCATGAGGACTTAACTGGTTTTCCTCCCTTTTGTTAGGTTGAGTTTAGAATTGGTCTTGTGCCTGGTTCAACGTCTGTGGAAAAATCTCCCTATCGTCTTACACCATCTAGAATGCAAGAGTGGCTTGCTAGCCAACTCCAAGAACTTTCTAACAAATGTTTCCTCTGTCTAAGTTCCTCACCTTGGGGAGCTCTATTTTGTTTGTGAAGACGAAAGACGGTGCTTTTCGGATGTGCATCGGCTATCGAGAACTCAATAAGCTTATGATCAAGAACTGATATCCCTTACTAAATCGATGATCTGTTTGATCAGCTTCAAGGAGCTTCTTATTTCTTCAAGATCGATCTTCATTTGAGTTATCATCAGCTTTGAGTGCATGATGCTGACATTCTCAAAAAAGCTTTTTGTACAAGATATGGCCATTATGAATTCATGATTATGCCTTTTGTTTTGAGAAGTGCACCGACTGTGTTCATGGATTTGATGAACTGCGTGTGTAAGCCATACTTGGACAAATTCATGATTGTCGTCATTGACGATATTCTAATTTATTCAAAGTCCAAATCTAATCATGAACAAAACCTCCATTTGATTCTTGAACTTCTAAAAGTAGATAAACTTTATGCCAAATTCTCCAAGTGTAAATTCTGGCATAAGGGAGTCCAATTCCTTGGTCACATCGTAAATGATAAAGGAATTCATGTGGATCATGCAAAGATTAAGGCAGGGAAGAATTTGGTAGAACTTAAAACTGACACCAAGATTTGTTCATTCCTAATTTCTCAAAGACTAGTATGCCTCTCACTGCTTTACCTCATAAGAATAAGCCTTTTAAGTAGGGGCCAGATCAAGAGAAAGATTTTCAAACACTCAATAAAAAATAGTATAATGCTCCAATCTTGACTCTTCCCAATGGAAACGATGATATCTTTGTCCATAGTGATGCTTCAATGCAAGGTCTTGGTTGTATTTTTATAAAATAAGGCAAAGTCATAGCTTATGCTTCAAGGCAACTCAAAATCCATGAAATGAATTACACAACTCATGATCTCAAATTAAGTGCTGTTGGTTTTGCAATCAGAAGTTGGAGACACTATCTTTATGGCACTAATTGTGTTGTATTCACCATTCATAAGATTCTCCAGCATACCTTTAATCAGAAAGAACTAAACACAAGGCAACAAAAATGGGTAGAATTACTTAACGACTATGACTGCAAGATTCGTTACCATCCTAGAAAAGCAAATGTCGTAGTAATGTATTAAGTCGTAAGGATTATGTTATGCTTCAAAGTGTTATAGTTCAGTTTGATCTCATAATCCGTATTCTTGAAGCCCAACATGATTTAGTCACTAAAGGCAACATGTATGATGAAATGTCATATGATGCTGAACTTCAATTAGAAACTATATCTGATGGTCTGCTTTAATTCTTAGATCATCTTTAGATTCCTAACCATGATAATCTTCAAACTATTATCGAGAACCAGGTTCACAAAACTTGTTATAGTATTCATCCCGGTGCGGATAAAATGTTTATGAACCTTCATAATCAATATTGGTGGCCCGGCATGAAAATGGATATAACCATGTATGTTTCTAAACGCCTTACTTGTTTAAAGGTTTAAGTTGAGCATCAATATTGGTGACCCGACATATCTCTAGATTACTTGTTCAACCCGAGATTCCCGTGTGGAAGTGGAAAAAGATATCCATGAACTTCATAACCAAATTGCCTTGTAGTTCCGGTGGTCATGATAGTATTAGGGTCATCATTGACAAATTGACTAAATCAGCACATTTCATACTGATTCATGAAGATTATCAATTTGAAAGGTTGGCTTGTATCTACATCAACGAAATAGTCAGTCGTCACTATGTGTCTCTAAACATAATGTCTGATTGTGATGATCGATTCATCTCTCCTTTTTGGTAAAGTCTTTAATTATCATTGGGAACCCAAATCAATAGCAGCATAACTTGTCATCCTTAAACTGACGGTCAAACTGAAAGAACAATAAAGACTCTCGAGGACATACTTTGAGCTTGTGTCATTGATCTTAGTGGCTCTTGGGATTCTCATCTACCACAGATCAAATTCTTGTATAACAACAATTATCACACCACTATTAGGATGGTGCTGTTTGAAGCCTTGTATGGTCGCAAATGCTGATTTCCCATTTGTTGGTATGAGATTGGTGAAGGACAAATCACCGGTCCTGAACTGGTTGAATCTACTGACAAAATCCCTAAGATCCATGATAACTTACTTGCTGTTAGAGATCGTCAAAAATACTATGTTGATAAAGGACGAAAACCCATGGAATACAATTTCGATGATCTCGTACTTCTAAAAGTATCACCTTGGAAACGAATGATTCGCTTTTGAAAGAAACGAAAGCTATCACCTTGTTATGTAGGTCCATTTAAAGTGCTTGAGCATATTCAAGAAGTGTCATACAAGCTTGAACTGCCCCAAGAACACAACAATGCCAATGAAGATCTCCACATCCCCCTCAATGAAGTTCAAGTTGACGATTCCATGTACTTTGTCGAGAAACCCTTGGAAATTATAGATCGTGAGGTCAAACAACTCAAGCATAGCCAAATACCAATTGTCAAAGTTCTATAGGAGTCTCAGCGTGGTCCAGAGTTCACTTGAGAATATGAAGACCAAATGAAATCCAAGTAACATCATCTATTCGCATTAGTCTCCTCTTGATCAAATTTCGGAACAAAATTTCCTAAAGGAGTGGAGACTGTAACATTTGACTCGTTGAGAAATGTAAACCTGAATCCATTGGGGTCAATTATATAAATGTAATTAACTTTTTAATTATTTTATCTGTACACCTATATAATACATAGGGCAGCAAACGAACTGAACGTTCAACGAACAGTTCGTGAACTGTTCGGCGGGAAGTTCGTTTATGTTCGTTCGTTTAGTAAATGAACGAACACGAACAAGAAAATTTCGTTCATTTAGTTAAACGAACGAACACGAACACAATCCATGTTCGTTCGTTTATGTTCGTGAACGTTCGATAATGTGTTCGTTTATGTTCGTTAATGTCCGTTCGTGAACGTTCGATAATGTGTTCGTTTATGTTCGTTAATATGTTTGATTATGTTTTTCATTTTTGTGTTAGTTATTTTTATGACAAGTATGTCAAGTGTTTTTGGTTATTTATGTTACATGTTTATCTATTTTTTGTAAATTTTGTGATTAAAATGTTGATTTTATTTCTAAAATAAATATGTGATCATTTGTATTCGTTTGTGTTCATGGACTTCTTTGTGTTCGTCATGTTCATGAACATTTGTTTGTTTTCGTTTGATTTTGTTTGTGTTCGTTTACGTTCGGTAGGTGTTCGTGAACAGTTCATGAACATGTTTATTTCCTTAATGAACGAACACGAACAAGAAAACCCGTTCGGTAAGTGTTCATGAACAGTTCGTGAACATGTTTATTTCTTAATGAACGAACACGAACAAGGCCTTGTTCGTGTTCGTTCGGTTCGTTTGCAGCCCTATACATAAACAATGGGTATTCTTGTAATTTCATAGTTAGTGTAAGACGTGCCTGTTGACTATTTATATTCGTTGGTATTACATGCTTTGAAGTTTGTCTCGTAACAAATGTTATTCCCTGCTGATCCATGTGTAGCTATGTATGCTTAGAAGTATTGAATTCATCCTAGAATGACTATTAAAGAATAATAAGATAATACTAGGTTTGAATTTGTTGAATTTGTATGTATTTTCTCATATTCATGTAAGCATCAAGCTTATATTATTTTCATAGTTTGGATTTCGAAGTTAACCTGTAGTATAATATCAGCTTTTGTATTATGACTAAAGGAGTGAGTTTAAATGTCATTATCCATGCAGTTGCATGATACCAAAATTGAACCATATACGCTTAAAAATAGAGTTAAAGCCATATTCTTCATGGGTAAATCTCCACATCAACTCTTGCAACTTACCTGGATACTTTCTTCATTTAATTAGATTAGTCAACTATATGGGCTTACAAAATATATGATACAAACTTAAAGTCATATTGTTCATGGGTAAATTTTCATTTTAACACTTGCAGCTTATGCGGATACAATCTTCATTTAATTAGATTTCCTATGTTCTTATCATCTTTAATTACAAATACAATTTACATGACTACCTACCTCTTTTCCATTTAATTAGATTTCTTATGTCCTTATCATGTATACTTATAAATACAATTTACATGACTACGTACCTGTTTTTAAAAGAGTGCTTCAGACCCGCTTTACCCTACATGCATTAAGAATAACAGAAACCAACACGTTCGTCAACAAATTAACATGTGTTATAAACAACTTACCATGCCACTTATCTTCAAGACTACTTACCAATAATATTTTGGTTTTATAGTTATACACTATTTTGATTGTGACCTCCTATATATTTGTTAAATTGTTGGTTATTTCCGTTATCTCTTGTAAGTGTTTGTTTAGTCAACAACACAATTACGAGAACTCATTTGTAAATCCATTTATCTTGATCTTATTTGGTATTTAAAATTATTATAATTTATTTTATTATTAAATAATTAAGTTAAAAATAATAATAATAATAATAATAATAATAAAATAATAATAATAATAATAATAATAATAATAATAATAATAATAATAATAATAATGATAATAATAATAATAATCAAATGATGAATTTTTATAAAAATTTACAAGATTTATAAATAATAGTAAAAGTTTTAAAATTATAAATTTGCAAATTAAAAGAATTAATTTAAGATGAAAAGTTTTCTAAACTACAGGGACCAAAGTTATAAATATTTTTAACCCAAATCTTTCCCCCCTCTCTCTTCCCGTTTTCCCGGTCGTCGGCCGGCGGGGATTCCAATGACGCCGGCGAGCCTCAATAGCCCAAAAATTTAACTTTATTAAACTCCTAACTCAATCCTAAACCTGTCGCGAACCGGTTACGAACACAGGGAGGTGTTGAAATCGATCATGACAACTTTAAACACAAAATAACCAGTTATTAAAATCAAATACTTTCTCCCACTTAAACCCTTTTGTTAATTCAATTAATTGAGTATACACGTTTGTATAATCAATTAGACATCATTAGTACGATTAATTTCACCTTAAAGGACCAAATTACACCCCCAATCGATGATAACGGCCGAGGTTAATTCCATAGCCGTTGGGCACCAAATCGTTCCAATTGAAACTACAAATTAAGGGGCAAATGATCGAAACAACCTCTTTTAACTCTCTGTAAGCTCAATTTCACAAAAAAAACACCCACACACATCAGGATTGAATCGAAAACCCGTCGCGAGCCTTGTTCGAACTCGAAATTGTCAATACCACTTCAATTCAGGTAATTCAAATGGGGATTACATTTGGTTTTACATGAGGAACAAAAGCCCCATGGTTAATTTCATTATCATAACCGGATTGATGTTTAATTTGATCGATTTTGAAACTAGGGTTTGTGGTGAAATTGGGGAATTTCCGTAGAAATAAGTTTTATGAATTGATTTGTGTTTCAGAACACAAAACAGGGCCTTGGCCCGTTGGTTATAGCTGTAAGGTATGAGGCAAGGGACCCGGGTTCGAACCCGAGTCCCTGCATTTCTTTTTAAAATATGTTTTTCTTAATTTACAAAATTCAGAAAATGTTTTAATATTATTATTATTTATATAAAAATCATTCTAAATCAGAATCTAAATAAAATTACTTTCTTTTAAATTTCCTAGAAATTTAATTAATAAATCTTTTATTCTTTTAACTTGGAAATTATAAAATTGTGATAAAATATATTTTTTGTTAAGTTTTAAATTGTAATGAAATTATTCTTCTTTGATTCTCGAAAATTTCAATTTAATAGATCTTTCATTTTTATAAAAAAAATATTTACAAGTTTAATCATGTATTTGAAAGAAAATAAATATATATATGTGTATATTCAAAATGTTCATCTATTGTAGTTAATAGATAGACTACAAATTATAACTATATCAAATGGCATTTAATAATTCTTCGATAATAAAAGTTTAATTTCTTATTTATGAAATTATCACAAAAAAAAAATTCTTATCTGGTCATTTAAATTATAAAATAATAATAAATTGTATCTATCTTATAATTTATAATCGTGGGCTAAACGATTTATAAAATCTCAAATAACATCATTATACTATCACATTATTATCCAAAACCCCAAATTTCAAAGGAAACCGTAGATTCTCTAGTACCGTTAATATTATAATAATTATGGATTAACTTAAAACGTCGTTCTCTAGGTTGAACTTTAACGAACCTTCGGCGTTAGTACAAGACTCTATATTTGTTCATCCTTATAATTCATGTGAGTTTTCCATACCCCATTTTATATTATTTCACATATTTGGGGTGAAACATGTTAAACTTATTAAAAGCACACTTGTAAAGACGTTTATACTATTGTAACACTCGTGCAATTCATTTTATATTTTGTCATGGTTATTTGGATTCTTGTAACTATTATATGATCAACACTTGTAAAATACAATCATTAACTATTGCTAGCCTAGCGACATCATAGATCTATGGGTCTGACAAGCCTATTTGGTGCTAAAGCCGAGGTTATTGCCGGCTTCTGGTGACGTATTCTTGATCACCATGGGAACCAAGTATACTTAGCTAATCGTATAATTTTGTTGTAGCCATATTTGTCAAGGTTTGATTGTTACATTTGTTTATCCATTCATACTTGCATTATCCTTTAACCTATGACATGAATTGCCATCTTAATGTTTATTTATTTATGTATGTTCAACCTATGAAAACTCACCAACATTATATGTTGACTGTATTTTTTAACATGTTTCAGGTAATGATCTCGCTTAGTATTACTCTTGAGGACTTGTAAACATCTAGGATTGGACCTAGAGAATAATAAAAGGGCATATTTTGTTACTTGATGCCAAATCAAACTTATGTTATGTTGGTTGTTTTGAGACTTATGATTTATAATTATGTATGTCATGAATTTGGTATTTAATAATGTTTACACTTTGAATTAGTGTTGTGTGGCATGAACAATCTTAACCCTCACATCTCAACGTATCCGCCGTTAAGGTTGGGGTATGACAAATTGGTATCAGAGCCCATAACTATAGGGATTTAGATTATTAGAAATGGTGACCTAGACTATGGTTAATGGAGGGACCCTTTTCATGAATATTCGTTATAATCTTGTAAGTCTACTTATATGCTTATCACATGATGTTCCATGCTACATGATAAACCCCTTATGTGCTATTTGACTTTACTTAGCAAATTGTGCCTTAGGTGTTTGACTTGAATGACGAGATCCCTAATCTTGTATACCCCCGCAACTTTCTAATCCTCTTTATCTGCTCTTAGTTCTATCACGCCTAGTCTCTTCTCTAAAACTTATTCTCGACTACGTGTGGAATCTTAAGCATCATATCAAGTGGATAAAGTTCTTTAGACATAATGTCTAATCTTTAAAATCTCATCGAGGTTTTAATTCTAATAGCCTATAGGGAAGTGTGAGACATATAAACACCTATATTCTGGATTTCCTGGCAAAAAGCCCTCGGGCTAAGGTAAGCATTTCGTATAATCCCACTGCGGGACCTGTTATGCTTACCTGGGGATTTCCGGGATGAGTGATAAATTATGGTCAACATACACATATTCCCCAAGGTAATTGAAATTAAGTTACCTCGACGTGTCAATGTTCCTATTGACTGTGTGGTACCAAATGGAACCATCCGGTTTATATTTATAAATTTCAAAATTCATGATTATTTTAACTGGTTTATCACCAAAATTCTAATATCTTCTCTATTTTTATAGAATGTCTTGTCATCATGGAAAACGCGTTAGCTCCGACCGAAAACTCGCCGCTATGATTGCCCAGCAAATGGCTGCTGTTCTTCCAACCATGGTCGCCGAATTGAGTAGCACCCCGCTGGCTAATAATAGTAACAACGTGAATGGGAACAATGGTGGGGGTGATAACAATGGCCAAGGTGAAAACGGTAATAACCAAGGAGGGAATCACCGAACCTGTACTTTCAAGCACTTTAATTCTTGCAAACCCACTAGTTTTAGTGGGAATGAGGGAGCCACTAGACTTCTTGAGTGGTTCGAAAGCATGGAGAACACTTCCATTAATAGTGAGTGTCCTGAAGAGCTCAAGGTCCATTATGCTACGAGTGTCCTTCAACAATGGGCACTTACTTGGTGGAATAGTGAAAAGAGAAATCGAGGTGCGGAAGTGGCCTTGGCACTCACTTGGGAAGAATTCAAGAATGTCATGATCCAAAAGTTTTGTCCAAGGAGTGAATTGCAAAAGCTGGAGGAAGAATTTTGGAACCTCAAGCAAGATAGTGGCAACCACTTGGCTTACTCCACCCGGCATCAAGAATTGAGTATGCTTTTACCGTATATGGTGGATACTGTACCCCGCAACATTGAGAAATTTATCAAAGGGGTGCCACCATAAATTCAGGATGCTGTTGTGGGAAGTAGGCCCACGACCTTGGAGGAAGCAATAAACATCACCGCGCAGCTCACCGAGAATCACATAAGGGCTGGCACTTTGACAGTGAAGGGTACAAAATCAGCAACAAAGGTGACTCCTGAGGCAACTAAGGAGATGAACGTTGAATCTTCATTTAAGGGCAAGAAGCGTAAGTTCACACCTGCCCGTAACTTTGCTGTGATAGCACCTAATGCCCTACAAAAGCAGGCTGTCATGGCAAACCAAGCACCTGTGGCAAGAGCTTACACTAGCCCACATCTGATGTGCAACACCTATAAGTATCACCATGCGGACAATAACCCATGTCGTATTTGCTCACTCTGCGGGAAATATGGGCATTTGGTGGCTACATGTCATCGTGCACCCAACAACGCTGCAATGGTCGCTAACCGAGCTTGCTACAATTATGGCAAAACTGGTCATTTTCATCCACAATGCCCTCGTCTTCGAGGAATGTTCCACCAGCTTGAGGACGGGCTTTCAACATCAATGCAAATCAAGCACAAACAAATAACGATGTGGTGAATGGTACGTCATTCTTTTCTATTACTCGATCTTTTGTTGTATAAAATTCATACTTGCTTTCCATGTACCAATGATAGCTCTATATCTGAGCAGGTATGTATCTTGTAAATAATTGCTATGCGTCTGTACTGTTTGATTCGGGAGCGGATAAGAGTTTTGTGTCCTTAGAATTTGAACCTACCCTTGCTAAGCAGCATTCTAAACTAGAAAAATCCTTTACGGTCGAAGTCGCTGATGGAAAATCTATCGTTGTTGACGTCGTCATACATGATTGCATCTTGAGCCTTAACGAGCATGAATTTCCTATTGACCTTATTCCTATGCAACTGGGGAGTTTCGACATCATTATTGGCATGGATTGGTTAGCCAAACACTACGCGAAAATCATTTTTCAAGAAGTGCATTCGAATTCCACTACCTTCGGGTGATACACTAAAAGTTTTTGGGGAGAGATCGTCTAAAGGACTCAAGCTTATGTCGTGTCAAGGCCCGAAAGTGCTTGAGTAAGAATTACATAGCCTTTATGGCTTATGTAGTCAACACGAAAGCCAAGGGGAAGGAACTTAAGGATATTCCCATTGTACGAGACTTTCCCGATGTGTTTCCCGAGGATCTTAGTGGGTTACCTCCCGTTCAGGAAGTTGAATTCAAGATTGATCTGATTCCTGGTGCAAACCCTGTGGCTAAGTCACCTTATCGTCTTGCACCTTCGGAAATGCAAGAACTAGCCAGTCAACTGCAAGAATTGACTGATAAGGGTTTCATTCATCCTAGCTCTTCACCATGGGGTGCACCTGTGCTATTCGTGAAGAAGAAAGATGGTTCGTTTCGCATGTGTATCGACTATCGGGAACTCAACAAACTCACCATCAAAAACCGATACCCTCTCCCTCGAATCGATGACCTCTTTAATCAACTCCAAAGAGCTACACAATTCTCGAAGATCGATTTACACTCTGGATATCATCAATTGCGAGTCCATGACAATGATATTCCAAAAACCACTTTCCGTACTCGATATGGACATTATGAGTTCATGGTTATGCCTTTTGGTTTGTCTAATTCACCTGTTGTCTTCATGGATCTCATGAATCGAGTATGTAAACCGTACTTGGACAAATTCGTGATTGTGTTCATCGATGATATTCTCATCTATTCCAAGACGAAAACCGATCACGAGTTGCACTTGAGACAAGTTCTTGAACTTTTGAAGAAGGAACAACTGTACGCCAAGTTCTCTAAGTGCAAATTTTGGCTTGAAGAAGTTCAATTTCTAGGTCATGTGGTGAATAGCCAAGGAATTCACGTCCACCCTGCTAAAATAGAAGCCGTGAAAAACTGGTGTGTTCCCACGACCCCAACTGAAGTCCGCTGTTTTCTTGGTTTAGCGGGTTACTACCGTAGGTTCATTGCAAACTTCTCGAAAATTCCGAAACCACTTACGGCACTAACTCAAAAGAATAGACTTTTTGAATGGGGACCTGAACAGGAAGAGGCTTTCGAGACACTGAAACGCAAGTTGTATAATGCTCCTATTCTAACCCTCCCTGATGGAAATGACGATTTTACTGTGTGTTGTGATGCGTCTAGTCAAGGCCTTGGTTGTGTTCTCATGCAACGAGGAAAGGTCATAGCATACGCGTCGAGACAATTGAAGGTTCATGAAGTGAACTACACAACCCATGATCTTGAACTTGGTACCGTGGTTTTTGCGTTAAAGATTTGGAGGCACTACCTTTATGGGACACAATGCATAGTCTACACCGATCATAAGAGCCTTCAACACGTGTTCAATTAAAAGGATCTCAACATAAGGCAACGGTGTTGGGTTGAGTTGATTAGCGACTACGACTGTGACATTCGTTATCATCCTGGAAAGGCGAATGTTGTAGCCGAAGCGCTGAGTCGCAAGATCCATAATAAGACTGTCTCACTTCCAGAAATTTGAGATTGAAGACAATGGTTTGACACACTGGGAGAATTTGATACTGAGATTCATGTGGATGTCAACGAGGCTACTATCATGCTTTAAAATATAAGGATTGATAGTGACCTTGAGTTTTGCATTCGCGAGGCTCAACAAGCGGCATTAACCGAGGAAAGGAAGGATGAAGAACTCGCGTTTAACGTTCGGTCACAACTGGAAACAAAACTGAATGGCATGTTGTATTTCTTGAACTGACTTTGGATTCCAAATCGCGACAACCTTCATAACTTCATCATGAACGAAGCTCATCAAACACGTTATTCTATTCACCTTGGGTCCGATAAGATGTATATGGATCTGCGTGGCCAATATTGGTGGCCAGGGATGAAGAAAGATATCGCTTCTTATGTAGCAAAATGCCTCACATGTGCAAGGGTCAAAGCGGAACATCAACGGTCTAGTGGCTTACTTGAGCAACCCGAAATCCCTATGTGGAAAAAAGGAGCATATATCCATGGATTTCGTAACCAAGTTACCTCGTACTCCTCGTGGCCATGATAGTATATGGGTGATTGTTGCCCATTTGACCAAAACAGCACATTTCATACCAATACGAGACACTTACAAAGTTTCAAAGTTGGCTCGTATTTACATTGATGATATTGTGAGTCGTCACGGCGTGCCTTTACACATCATATCCGATCGAGATGCTCGTTTCACTTCACACTTTTGGTCTTCTATGCAAGTACTCTTGGGTACTCAATTGGATTTAAGCACGGCTTACCATCCTCAAACGGACGGTCAAACCGAGCGAACCATTCAAACCCTTGAGGATTTGCTACGACTTTGTGTTCTTGACTCTGGTGGTGACTGTGATACGCATTTATCGTTAGTGGAATTCTCTTATAACAACAGTTACCACTCAAGTATCAAGATGGCACCATTCGAAGCTCTTTACGGTCGAAAATGTCGCTCTCCGATTTGCTGGACTGACATCGGTGAAAATTTCATTACCGGTCCAGAACTCATTCTAGAAACGACCGATAAAGTCTTCAAAATCCTAATAACCTTGAGGTGGCTAGAAGTCGACAAAAGAGTTACGCGGATAAAAGACACAAGCCATTGGAGTTTCAAGTCAACGACATGGTTCTTCTTAAGGTCTCACCATGGAAGGGCGTTGTTCGTTTTTGGAAGAAGGGCAAGTTAGCTCCATGGTTTGTAGGACCTTTCAAGATTCTGAAAAGAGTTGAGAAAGTGGCTTACAAACTGGAGCTACCTTCTGAACTTAGCGGGGTTCATCCTGTCTTCCATGTCTCCAACTTGAGAAAATGCTTGGCCGATGCAAATTTGCACGTTCCTTTGGAGGATATTCAAATAGACGAGTCCTTGCATTTTGTTGAGAAACCTGTCGAGATTATGGATCGAACACTAAAGAAGACCCGAACAACTACCACACCAATCGTCAAGGTTCGTTGGAAAAATAAACGTGGAGTCGAGTTCACATGGGAACGCGAGGATCACATGAAGAAGAAATACCTCTATCTGTTCGTTTAGTCTTATCTTTAATTTCGGGACGAAATTTCTTAAAGTTGGGTTTGTTAAATTGTTGGTTATTTTCGTCATCTCTTGTAAGTGCTTGTTTAGTCATTAACACAAATACGAGAGCTCATTTGTAAATCCATTTATCTTGATCTTATTTGGTATTTAAAATGATTATAATTTATTTTATTATTAAATAATTAAGTTAATAATAATAATAATAATAATAAATAACAATAATAATAATATTGATAATAATAATAATAATAATAATGATAATAATAATAATAATCAAATGATGAATTTTTATAAAAATTTACAAGATTTATAAATAATAGTAAAAGTTTTAAAATTATAAATTTGCAAATTAAAAGAATTAATTTAAAATGAAAAGTTTTCTAAACTACAGGAACCAAAGTTGTAAATATTTTTAACCCAAATCTTCCCCCCCCCTCTCCCTTCCCGTTTTCCCGGTCGCCGGCCGGCGGGGATTCCGGCGGCGCCGGCGAGCCTCAAACGCCAAAAAATTTAACTTTTTTAAACTCTCAACTCAATCCTAAACCTATCGCGAACCGGTTTCGAACACAGGGAGGTGTTGAAATCGATCATGACAACTTTAAACACAAAATAAGCGAACTCATTAAAATCAAATACGTTCCCCCACTTAAACCCTATTATTAATTCAATTAATTGAGTATACACGTTTGTATAATCAATTAGACATCATTAGTACGATTAATTTCACCTGAAAGGACCAAATTACACCCCCAATCGATGATAACGGCCGAGGTTAATTCCATAGCCGTTGGGCACCAAATCGTTCCAATTGAAACTACAAATTAAGGGGCAAATGATCGAAACAACCTCTTTTAACTCTCTGTAAGCTCAATTTCACAAAAAAACACACACACATATCAGGATTGAATCGAAAACCCGTCGCGAGCCTTGTTTGAACTCGAAATTGTCAATACCACTTCAATTCAGGTAATTCAAATGGGGATTACATTCGGTTTTACATGAGGAACAAAAGCCCCATGGTTAATTTCATTATCATAACCGGATTGATGTTTAATTTGATCGATTTTGAAACTAGGGTTTGTGGTGAAATTGGGGAATATCTGTAGAAATAAGTTTTATGAATTGATTTGTGTTTCAGAACACAAAACAGGGCCTTGGCCCGTTGGTTAAAGCTGTAAGGTATGAGGCAAGGGACCCGGGTTCGAACCCGAGTCCCTGCATTTCTTTTTAAAATGTGTTTTTCTTAATTTACAAAATTCAGAAAATGTTTTAATATTATTATTATTTATATAAAAATGATTCTAAATCAGAATCTAAATAAAATTACTTTCTTTTAAATTTCCTAGAAATTTAATTAATAAATCTTTTATTCTTTTAACTTGGAAATTATAAAATTGTGATAAAATATATTTTTTATTAAGTTTTAAATTGTAATGAAATTATTCTTCTTTGATTCTTGAAAATTTCAATTTAATAGATCTTTCATTTTTATAAAAAAAATATTTACAAGTTTAATCATGTATTTCAAAGAAAATAAATATATATATGTGTATATTCAAAATGTTCATCTATTGTAGTTAATAGATAGACTACAAATTATTACTATATCAAATGACATTTAATAATTCTTCGATAATAAAACTTTAATTTCTTATTTATGAAATTATCACAAAAAAAAATTCTTATCTGGTCATTTAAATTATAAAATAATAATAAATTGTATCTATCCTATAATTTATAATCGTGGGCTAAACGATTTATAAAATCTCAAATAACATCACTATACTATCACATTATTATTCAAAACCCCAAATTTCAAAGGAAACCGTTGATTCTCTAGTACCGTTAATATTATAATAATTATGGATTAACTTAAAACGTCGTTCTCTAGGTTGAACTTTAACGAACCTTCGGCGTTAGTACAAGACTCCATATTTGTTCTTCCTTATAATTCATATGAGTTTTCCATACCCCATTTTATATTATTTCACACATTTGGGGTGAAACATGTTAAACTTATTAAAAGCACACTTGTAAAGACGTTTATACTATTGTAACACTCGTGCAATTCATTTTATATTTTGTCATGGTTATTTGGATTCTTGTAACTATTATGTGATCAACACTTGTAAAATACAATCATTAGCTATTGCTAGCCTAGCGACATCATAGATCTATGGGCCTGACAAACCAATTTGGTGCTAAAGCCGAGGTTATTTTTGGCTCCTGGTGACGTATTCTTGATCACCATGGGAACCAAGTATACTTAGTTAATCGTATAATTTTGTTGTTGCCATATTTGTCAAGGTTTGATTGTTACATTTGTTTATCCATTCATACTTGCATTATCCTTTAACCTATGACATGAATTGTCATCTTAATGTTTATTTATTTATGTATGTTCAACCTATGAAAACTCACTAACATTATATGTTGACCGTATTTTTTATCATGTTTCAGGTAATGATCCCGCTTAGTATTACTCTTGAAGACTTGTAAACATCTAGGATTGGACCTAGAGAATAATAAAAGGGCATATTTTGTTACTTGATGCCAAATCAAACTTATGTTATGTTGGTTGTTTTGAGACTTATGATTTATAATTATGTATGTCATGAATTTGGTATTTAATAATATTTACACTTTGAATTAGTGTTGTGTGGCATGAACAATCTTAATCCTCACATCTCAACGTATCCGCCGTCAAGGTTGGGGTGTGACACTGATGCTCAACTACCCTTGAAATTTGGCCTATTTGTTTCCTACTACTGTAGCTGCTTTGCTTCAAGGTTCAGGTGTACATCAAGAAGGTTGCCTATTTATATTCGTTGGTATTACACGCTTTGGAGTTTGTCTCGTAACAAATGTTATTTAATGTTGATCCATGTGTAGTTATGTATGCTTATAAGTATTGAATTCATCCTAGAATGACTGTTAAAGAATAATAAGATAATACTAGGTTTGAATTTGTTGAATCCGTACGTACTTTTCCATATGCATCGAAGCATTAAGCTTATATTAGTTTTCATATTTTGGGTTTGAAAGTTAAAACTGTAGTATAATTTCAGCTTTTATATTGTGACTAAAGGAGTGAGTTTAGATGTCATTATCCATGCTGTTGTATGATACCATAATTAAACTATATACACTTAAAAACATAGTTAAAGCTATATGTGCATGTTTTATATGGACTCTGTTGCTTAGCAGGCATTTAATTTAGTTATCCCTATCAAAATTGACCCACCAACAATTACATTCCTAAAGCACTTTAAGTATTCATTATAATACAAACTTGGTTTGAAGGCAAAACAAAAAATCAATATAATTAAGGTCATGTGTCAACCTGCACAGATCATAAGACAACTTCCTTTATCCTGATTTGTAATAATTGTAATGTATTTATTTCAAATTTTCATTATCTATTATGACTTTCAAACTCTAATAAACTATATTTATGACTTGCATCCTACTAAATACATTGTCGCTTACCTACTTCACGTCACCATAACGATTAACCTATAAGCACCGTACACACCCCAATCCAAACAACAACTACGATCCAAGAAAATTTCCGCACCCACCGCAATGCGCGGGCATGCGCTCTTAAAAACAAATGTTCCAAAACCTTTTTAAATGTTCATCAAAAAATCGTAATTATAATGAACAATAACATATTTAATTTTTTTAAAAAATGGGTCAGATAGGTGATTTTTATTGAATAGGTCAAACGGGTAAATCTTCAATAAAAAGTTGATTAACTTTGGTCAAACGCTAGCCAAAGTCTTCTTAACGCTCTTTGTCATTTACTTTTGTCTTGCAGGTTCCTCATTAAACGAGCATAACAGATTTGTTATTGGTACCGTGTCAATCTCAGGCTTCACTTAGGTAATTTATGATCTCGGTAATGATTTCCTATTCACATTCACTTTTCTTAGATAGGGTGGTACAATAGACAATCCTGGTAATGAGTTGACAACGTGTTTTTTAGTCTGGATTGAAATACGCTGACTTGAGTACGACATACCCACACACACTTTTTTACTCTTGTGTTGTTTTAAACTCTATATATACTTTACCATGAAGACATGTTTTCTCTTATAAAACTACAATAATCACTATTTTTCTTTGATCATTATACACTATTTTTTGAACGTATTTGTAACTAAATAGACATATTTGCTGATACTTGCTTAAAGCTACAAGGAAAATCATTATCAGCCTTACATTTGAACATAAGCAAACAATATTAGTAACAATGGTTAATATCAAATTGGATGTTACATGCTTTGTGTCTGTGTGATGATGTGCTACTGCTTCTACGCTGCTAGCAATTGTTGCTAATTGAAGTAATTGAAAATTTAGTTTATTTTCCATGTTAATATGATTGCATCATCCCTACTTTTCACCTTTGTTCCTGGTAGTTATCAATTGCTTCCTTGATTTATATGCTTGAAGGATGTTCTTGAGGGGATAACTCTGCTATTGAGCCATCGTTTTAATATCGTATATGGACAACATGCTCCTCCATTTTGTGCTGAAATTAGATGTGGTTTTGCGGTGGTGTCGGATTGTTTTGTTGTCAGAATAGCAATTAATTATGTGTATTACAAGTTTAATTGTGGAATGGAGATTCCTATTAAATTGGTTAGTTTTATCATCACCTTTTTTTAATTGTTTTACCCTTTACGAATTAAGAACAACAGCAACTAACGCATTTGTACCTAAATGGGCCGAAATCATGCTTGTTTTAATTGTTGGACCCGTTTTGCCGTCTAGTCGTGCCACAACAATTACTAAACTACTCTCGTTAGCAATACATATTCTTAAGGTTATTCGGAGAAATACGAACACGCTTAATCGAATCCACATATGAAGAACTAAGCATAATGAGTTCACTTTTATAGAGATATATGGATACATATATACATATACATCTACCTATATGAATCCACACATACATACACTCAACACGACACACTACACGTGACGTTAACACTTGCTAATCAAACGTTCTTTCGTTTCAACGACACCTCCTCCAAAAGTAACGACACCATTGAAGGAAGATAAAAAACAGGAGACTCATTCAACATCCAAAAAGGTAACAGATAATGGGCACAAAGAAGCTACTACAAGTGCTTGGGACGACGAATGGTGGACAACCCATATAGACGAGATAATTGAGTTGTGCAAGACTTATGACAAACCATGAGCATCCTATCGTATCAGTACCTGAAGTCTACCGTATTACTATGTCATGTTTCAAAATAATTTATATGTCCCAAAAGAATTTATACATTTCCCTTTAAAAACGTAAACCATAACCTTAAATTTCCCCAATAGACATACATTTTTGCTTATTGAATACCTACTATGTTTACTAAAAACAAGATGATCTCCTACCTACGTACAACAGCATGATAATTCTCAACCCTGCAACTACACAATGCTTATTTAAAAGTCTTAACGTACGTTCATTACTACAACGTAGCCTTCATTAATTTAACATGACGCATGCGCCGCAAGGCTCGCGGATCACCCACTAGTTTATCCATATGTTCAAATGTATTAATTTTATCATTTATTTACATTATATTAATTTTAAAATTTATAAAATTTATTTTTATAAATGTCTAGAATTGATTAATTAATTATGAGATTTTAATCA
This sequence comes from Flaveria sonorensis, assembly GCA_025506505.1. Lineage (NCBI taxonomy): Eukaryota > Viridiplantae > Streptophyta > Magnoliopsida > Asterales > Asteraceae > Flaveria > Flaveria sonorensis. The sequence goes on from CM046429.1 coordinate 20,602,563, forward strand.
TTTAATTAAAATGAATTATTAAAATTCAAAGTTTACAGGATTTATAAGATTTATAAAGTTTTATAGATTAACAATTAGGTTTATTTAAAAAAATTATGGCATTGAAAGTTCAAAGATTAAATTGTAATTTTGAAAAATTAATTTAAAAGTTTTGGACATAAGATATTACCATATGAACCATGGGGACCAAAGTGTAACATTTATTCTAAAACTCTCATTTTCCTTGTCGACCCTCCTATTTCCGGCCAAACAGCCCGGCGAGCTACGGCGAAATCACCCTAAAATTTCATCAACTAAACTCAATAAATCCTCCCCATAATTTTCATTTTAGTGATTCAAACCTAGGACTACATTTAATGGAACAATCAACTAATGTTTATTGTTGAATTCAAACTGTTATCATCAAATTTAAACCCTCATTCTGTTTCAATTCAAAATTCAACAAATTAATTCAAACTATTCTCTTGAAACGCAAAAGTGAATGTTGTAATTATAATATCAAAATCAATTGGTCATTAAATGATCGAATTATTCCTGATTCAAACCCGAAACTCCAAATCAATTCATGAATTGATCGATATGAAATGGGTGAAATTGTAGCTATGTAATAGAGGGCAAACACTTGACCCCGGGCACCCACCGTCCCACATATATTTTTATATCAATTTTTATTCCATTGTAAATTAACTTATTAATAAACTATTACATTAATATAATAAGTAACAAAGTTAATTATATAGATAGTCCTTGTGGTTATTAGAAAGTAATAAGTTTGAGTATTAAAGGTTTAAAGTAACAAGTTCGGAGTTTATATTTTTAATTTTGTAACGAGTTTGGGTATAAATTCCAACTTCCGTTAATATTTCTGTTACGTTCATATAAAATGATCAAAATACCCTTTAACAAATACTTTATAAATTATTTCAAATTATGAAGGACGGTTTCTGCAATTATTTTAAAAGGATAAGCTTTTGAGTTTTGTCTTTCTTCGGTATCAACCTCAAACCATTCCAGTGTGCCTCCTTCAACCTCAACCACCAGTGGTTCTAGCCACCAGCACAACTGCCGGCGACATCTGAGACCATTGTGTCGTGATTCCACCCACCCAGTGCAGCAACAATCACCGCCTCCTCCTCCCAAAAATCCTTGTTGCCGGCGATTCCATCACCCGACCACCACTATCAGATGCCACCATCACGACTGGACACCACCGTTACCACCAAACCACTCCCTATTCCCCGTTTTTCTTTGATCTACATAACACGCCAAAATCTAACTACATCGAACTAGCTGGAACCCCAACTCTGAGATGGGGGTTGTTTTGGGTCAATAGGGAACAATTTAGATCTTATTCAGCATTAACATAATCTTCGGTTAATTGAACTGATTTGGGGATCTGATATGTGGAAAATAAGTTTTGTTGAAAACCCTAACCTTAGAATTATTGTTGGAAAACAGAAAAATGGAAGAGCAAGATGTGGCGGATATGAAGAAGGTGGTCTTTGTTGGTGGTTGGCATGGTGGTGTGTGGCTTGCGTGTAGTGAAGCCAGCGGCAGTGGTAGGTCCAAATGTCATGATGAATCTGGTGAGGATGGTGGTGATGGAAATAGAAGAAATGCGTAAAATATAAAATGACACAAACAATCCCTTACCCTCATCTAAATTACGTAATTTTTCCTTCTAATATGAAAAAACTTATATGCCCTCAAAGTTAATAGAATAACTAACGAAAGTTAGTGCTAAACCCTAAACTTGTTACAAATTAAAATTACAATACCAAACTTGTTACTAAAAACTTTTAGTACCTAAAGATGTTATTTTCTAAAAACCACATGGACTATCAATGTAATTAACTCTAAATAATATTAGTTCGGAAACTATTATTTATTTTCTAAAAAAATCTAAACATATTAATTTTACATTTATTTATTTTTTAATTATAAATGTTATAAAACATTATAAAAATTATTTATAAGTTTTATGATTATAAAAAAATCATTCTAAATAAAAAAAATAATTCCGAGTATACTTAAACCATGTTTTATTACAAATGCAATTCAATTAACTAATTAACTAACTAATTATTTTGACCAAGTTATTAAATAATTAATTATTAAAATTAATTACTTTTCACACTTTAATATTCAAATTCTATTTTATCAATCATTTTAAATTAAATATTTAAATTATACTTAATAACTCTATTTCATTAATTATTCATTATAATTTTTAAACCCTGTCAAATATTTTATTTTATTTTAAACTAAGTAATAAAATAAAATCAAAGACATTATTTTAAACTAACTTTTAAAACCTTAAATCCTAGTTGGAACCCTAGTCAATGTCTAATCTCTAAATCATTATCATTCTAAACTCGGACACCATTACTTAGGTTATCCGTGAGGAAGCTGTTGGTGTTTAATCTAGCATACTGGTATTCAAATCACTTCTTATATCAAGTGAGTATTCATAGATTATTTTTATGTGTTTTACATTTTGAGGAAATTATGTGTCAGTATACAATTAATTAATATTTCATTTAAAATTCATTTCTAATCATGTTATGTTGTTACTTGCAATTATGTGTTCATAATTAAATAAACTAGATGTTAGCATAACATTAATATATACAAACTATGATAGTAATGATATATCTATTGGTTTGACAAACTCACCCTATTTGATTATTCGAGGGTGATTGAAACCGGATTCATGCTTATTTATTAGACTTTGTCTACATACCAAGTCAATTCAATCATTAGGTTTTATTGTGTTTGCTTTGTCTTTTGTGCTATACTATTGCATTATAAGTCTTGATATTTTTATGTGAATTGAATTGTTTCAATAATTTTTTTCAATATACCTATGTTTGTAAACCTGTGATTACTCACCGGCTAATTCTTTAGCTAACTCGTTATTTCACCCATGATTTTAGGAATTGCAGCTTGGTGGACTTTTACATGCTTTCGGACTTGGATTTAGACAAATAAAAAGACATTTTATTATGTTTACTTGAGTTTTTATTTGATTGTAATGAATTTTTTATTAGTATTTATCAATAAAAATGACATTTAAAACTATATCAACTTATTTAATACCATGTCCTATTAGCAATCGATTCACATTCATCTGCCCCGATGATTCTGCCATCGGTCAGGGTGTGACATGCGTCAAAGAGTTAGGGTTCACACACTCCCAAGATAGTGACCAAACGGATGTTACCACCACATGAAATCCCTATCGTGCAATTCCCCATGACAACCTCACAGTTATGAAATGACACTTCATTACTCATTTCATACTTATACTAGATCTTGTCCAGTGACAAATCCATATACCCAAAAAAGGTTACTTTCCTTATCATATTACCAATATGCATTCTAAACACTTAGACACTTGTTTGGTTCTTTCCAAAGCCCCGGTTAACCAACTAATCCATAATAATGCATAATATGTTGTGATGTGTGATTAGATATATATTTTTAATAATGAATTTTACACAATTAAGATTTAAAATTATAAAAAATGATATTCACCTTATGACAACATACATGAACCTATGGTGAGATCATCTTCTACGCATGAAACATGGATGTAAACTAGACTCCTGTCAAGGTTATCTAATTATATAACTCGTGGAAAGCTACAACGATAAACACATAATTGCCACCTAAAGTTATGCCATGAAGACCAATAATATAATTAAGCCAAAGTTAAAGATGGTTAGGACTCCCGTCAAGGATACCAAACTCACAAATATTTGGAAAGTTAACACGATGAACACATGGTAACCATCTTAATTCGCGTAATGTAACAAGAGTGTAAGGATTACACTTAGAGGCTTATGCACCCAAAGAGCTCTCAGCATGCACATATGAAGTACAAGGAAGTTACTTCGAAAGATTTGATACAACTCACTGAAATATGCTAAGCATCAAATCTTCCGAAGCCAAAAGACAATTTCTTCTAAAGCCAAATATGAAGCCTTTTGAAGTTTCAAGACAAAGTCTTCCCAAGCCAAGGGACTAATTTCTTCCGTAGATAGAGAAGACAAGCTTTCTCTGACTTACTTTAAACAAAAGTTGAACCACTTTTCGATGCCATCTTTTAAGACTTACCAACTTATACAAGTCGGTGAAACATCTATACTTTTGTCAACTGTACAACATGGTCTTAGAGTTTGTAACTTTTTACTCTTGTACTTTTATCCTTTTTATAATATATTAGGATATGAACTATGGCATTTCATAGTCACCAGTCAAAAGGCAATCTGCCTTTTGACTCTATATTGATCTTGTTGTCTAGATTAGTGTTTCCAGCTGGCCTTCAAAGTATGGTCGACTGTAAGATGTAGTATAAAGTATATCAAATACTTGTCATTAGAATTAAGCTTTGTACCACTTTGTAAAAAAATTTGAGAGCAATATACAATATTCTTGATAACCATCTTATTATGTTCTTGTTCTTTTACTTGTGTTATTTGTTTCATCTTTAAGTCGGTTCCCTATTTGATTTGCTAAGTGTTTTAACTCTCTCCAAACATTGTGAAACTATTGCATTGACCTCCCTACATCAGTCTTGCAATTGGTATCAGGGCATTTTAGGCTCTTGATTGTAAGATCTCACCATCTTAAATCCCTTCAGTTTCATAATACACTTACCAGTTCAAATGGCAGCTCTTTCAAAAGCTGATATGGAAACCGGTACCATGGCAAAGTTTCCACTGATTACTCCTGATGACTTTGACACTTGGTGCCAATGTATGGAAGGGCTCATCAAGTCTCAAGACAGCAGGATGTGGAGATCCGTTGTCACAGGACCTCACATCCCAAGCACCACTTCAGCTGTTGGTGGTGGGATGATACCAAAGGAAGTTGCTGACTATTCTGAAGAAGATTGGAAGAAAATAGACATAGGCCAGAAAGCCATGATCGCGCTCCAAATTGCTCTTGCCAACACCATATACAGAGGCTTCAAGAAGTGCAAAACTACTAAGCAGCTCTTGGATGCACTGAAGCTCATGTATGAGGGGGTCTGATGAAACTAAAGAAAACAAGAAGGACCTTATGAAGCAGCAGTTTGAGAACTTCACATACAAGACAGGTGAAACTATGACTCAATAATACTTCAGGTATGTTGAGATTATAGATACTCTCATGGATGTTGGAGTCGAACTTGAGTATAGGGACATTATGAGGAAGTTCATGTTCTCTCTTACTAGACAATGGACGCACTATCATGTGGCCATTAAGAGAACTAAGAACATCTCCACCCTTACTCTAACAGAGTTGTATGGTATCCTTAGCGGGTATCAGATGGAGATGAACATGCAAAATTCATCAATAATTGTAACCAAATGGGACATTTTTCTAGAGAGTGCAAGGCACCAAGGATAAATGGTGGCCAGGCACAACCTAGACCAAACTACACCGATGTAGCTTCTAGATCTGAGAAGCCAAGCCAACTAAAACAACAAGCTGTTGTTGCTGTTGAAGAAAGAGGCTTTGACTGGATCTTTCAGGTTGAAGATGTTTCTCCTAACCATGCACTGATGGCTGACCATAAAGAAGCCAAGGTATTAGAACATCTTTGTACACCTAAATGCATTGCTAAATTTAACATGTACAGGTCCTATAACTTGGAAATGATATCTAATCTTAAGTCCTTGAGTATTTTAAAAGCTTATTTCAAAAGAGAAGAAAATGATTATAAACTTAAAATAGAAGATTTAGATGAAAAAATTTCTACTCTTAAGCATGAACACACAAACAACAGGACTCAAATCAAATATTTCATAACCAAGTTAACTGAACATTAGGCTGAGCTTGTAATTAGCAAAGCCAAGACAGAAATATGTGTTCTTGAATAGGAAACCTTCAAGAACATAATATCCTCATCCTTGCATACAAAGATTTGTTATCAAAACAGGTAGGGACTAGGTTCAAGTGAGATAGCTACTCCACACACACTACTATCTTTAAGATCTCCAAGGTGTGGAACTTGTCAAGATGAGCTGCTCCCTATTGATTCTATCCAAGTAGAGGATGAAGATGAAGAGCAGATAGTGAAGGATGAACCTGAAGTGAGTGAAAAGGGTTATCCTAAGAAGAGTCACTATTCTCTTGGAGAGAAGAAAGAATCAGGATTGACTAAGTCTGCAAGTAAGAACTTGATCAATGCAGCCAAGAGAAAATCAAAGAAAGCCCAAGAGATCAAGGCCACTTTCAACTCCAAGAAAAAACAAGTTTTTATCTCTGCTAGGTTTGAGGTGGTGAAGAATGAAGACTCAACTATGGACTCTAGTACTAGGAGTCCTAGTTCATATCCAAATCATCTTGGTCAAGAGAAGAAGACTGATCAAATATGCACCACTACTGTACAGCCTGAACCATCTATTTCCAAGAGCAAGCATCACCCTGAGAAGCCTGTTGCATCATCTATGAAGATGAAGAAGGAAGTAGAAAGAGATGAAGCTCAGTCCTCCACTCAAAAGAAGACTCTTATAAGTATGCAAGTTGAATGCATCATGTGTGGTGGTACTTCTCACTTTGCTATGGATTGCATCTACAATCCCAAGAGTACTATCCATATGACCAAGAAGAAAACTTATGAGAAGAATAAAAAGAAGATAGATTCGAAAGGAAAAACTTTTTCTTTCAGAAGCTCCAAAGTGAATAAGAATATAGGTGAAAAATTACCTTTGGAAAAAATTTTGGTCTTGGAAGAAAGCAATGGTTCTGAAGTACTGAAGTCTGCTGTAGTGGATGCAAAAGCTTCCAAAGGCCCAGTCCAAAACTTCCGAAGTCTTGAAGGCCAATTCTACTCTTCTAAAGATGGTGTGGAAGATGAAAGAAGGCCATATGACTGAATGTTATTCATCAACAACATTAAATGATCCTCAGAGCTTACATATAGAATCAATAACTGTCGAACTATCTTCAGTTCACATTGATAAGCCCAAGACTAATGAGGCTTGGGTTTCAAATGTAACTAACCATCTCTTTCTATGCAGGAACAACTAAAGATCATGGAAAATGTATGGATCAGTGACAATGGTTATTCTAGGTACATGACAGGCAATGGCTCTTTTCTTTAAAACATTAAGAAAACTAATGGAGGGCCAGTTTCTTTTGGAGGAGAATCAAGTGGTTACATCATTGCAAGGGGGGGTCATAGATGGTAATCTCAGCATCGAGAAGGTAAACTATGTTAAGGAGCTTGGGTACAATCTCTTGAGTGTATCCCAATTTTATGACCAGAGAGATAACATGCTTTTCACTGAGCATGAGTGCATTGTTCTCAAGCTCGAGGTGGTCATTCCTCAAGAGCATATCCTGTTCAAAGCCCCCAGGAAAAGGAACATGTACAAGATGGATTTACAGGAAACCTCCCTATCTGGAGAAGTTTCTTGCTTTCTATCTAAAGACAATAGTGATAAGTCTTTCCTCTAGCATAAAAGAATATGTCATGTAAACTTTAAAAATATGAATAAACTAATTAAGAATGATTTGGTAATTGGAATACCAAAGAAAGAGTTTACAAGTGATGATCACTATGTTGCATGTCTAAAGGAAAGCAACACAAGTTGTCTAACAAGCCAAAGAAAAGGAACTTTATCACTACTCCCCTACACTAATTACATATGGATTTCTTTGGCCCTACCAGTGTAATGAGTTTAGGATGAACTTCATAATGCCTGGTGATCATAGATGATTTCACAAGATACACTTGGTTCTTCTTTCTTAGAACTAAGAATGAGACCCTTGAGATCTTAAGGAACTTCATTCTAAAAATTGAGAATCAATGTGATCATAAGATCAAAATCATAAGATGTGATCAAGGAACCGAATTCAACAACCAAATCCTTGATACATTTTGTGATGAAAAAGATATTACAAGAAAATATAGTGCTCCCAAGACTCAGCAAAATGGTCTTGCTAAGAGGAGAAACAGGACACTTATTGTAGCTACAAGGACCATGCTCTCTGACTCTAAACTGCCTATGACCTTCTGGGCAGAGGCAGTTAGTACTACCTCCTATATGCAGAATAGAGTTTTAGTAGTCAAAACTCATGGTAAGACTCCTTATGAACTGTGGCATAAAAGGAGACCTTTTATTAGTTTCCTCAAGTCATTTGAATGTTCTTGCACCATCTTGAATACCAAAGATTAGATAGCCAAATTTACTGAGAAATTAGATGATGGACACTTTAATGGATACTCTTCCCAAGCTAAGGCTTATAGAGTATAAAATCTCAAAACTAGAGTAGTTGAGGAGTCAACCAATATGACCTTTAATGAGCACACACCAGTATGAAAGGTTCTGGTCCTGATTGGTTGTTTGATCTTGATTTAGTTACCAAATATTTTAACAAATCTTGTAATAATGTTTTAGGATCTATATATAGCTTTTCAACAGGAGATCCTGACCCAAAATTTGAGCTGAGAAGACCAAGTGATAAAACTACTTCAGCTCCAGTAGTAACAAGCCCTGCAGTTGGAAATCCTGTCAGCACAACCATAACAAACTCTTTAACTGATACATCTGAGGTGCCTATAAATTCCATCAAGAGGCACAAAACTCAAATGAAGGGGTTTCTAATATGGGAGGAGATGGAGGTGGTGATAGTGATCAAGAATTTCTTGATGCTGATAACCATTCCATAAAGACAACTCAACGATGTCACACACTCATTGGATCAAGCTTCTCTTGATAAGTGTGTTGATGTGGTGGATGACACTGAATCAACATATTTGAATTTCAACAATTTAGATATCTCCAATCAACATATTGTTATTCCTCAACTGAGAATTGTAAGGCCCTGTTCTCAGAACGCTTACAGTTGGTCAATTATTGCATAAAACATATAAAATTCATCATTTTGTAGCGGATATTTAACTTTCATTAATAATTAAAACATGTAAAATCATTATATCATTTCATTTACATCCTAAAAATGTATTAATACAAAAACATTCTCCAAAATATGGATGCCAGACTTGAACCATCCCTAGTAGCTTATGCATCTATGTATGTACCTCCTCAGCATCAACAATTACCGGCCAACTATTATGCATACAAAAGTCAGTGACGCTAAGTGAGTTCTAATTTTATAATAAAATACTTTACTTTTACTTAAAACATTATCTTTAATTTCGTACGTGATCATACATTATACATACATCTAGATAATACCATTATTATCTTCCATCATCGTTCATCATCATTTGTCATCGTTCATAACCGTTAGTTTCGTACTTTCTTTCATTTTTATCTTTCACCTTTATCTAGATCCTGCCATATGCTATACCCCCACGTCATGCCAAAGCTGGTACTATGCCGAGGCTTACAAGTAAACCCCCACGTCATGCCGAAGCTGACACAGTACCGGGGTAGAGCGACAAGGACCCCGTTTCGTTCTTTTCGGTCAATCTTAAGGATTAGACCCCTGTGCGCATTAACAAGGGTTAGCTAAACCGCACATAGTTGAGCAAACAGCTAAACCGCATTAACCGAGAAGAAATACCTTAAAATATCACCTTCTTGAAGAACTTTCCATTTTCTCTCTCTAAAAACTGGATGGGAACTTACTCTTCCTTTTCAGCCGATAATGTACATGAGAGAGGGGGTATGGGCAGCCTTAACACTTTTTTTGAACCCACTATAGGCAGGTTTGCCCCTTGTATACTTTTAACCCATTGCTTTTAAATAATACCCTTTTTCTCCCTTACTTTCTTTTCTTTTCTTTTTCTACAATTTCCGGGTGTTACAAGAATCCACAAGTCACATCCCACCACAAACATCATTGGAGATGCTGAGACAAGAGTGAGAACAAGAGGACAAACCCACGGCAATAATGTTTGTCTATACTCTTATTTCTTCTCCCGAATTGAGCCTAAGAAAATTGATGAGGCTCTGCATGATGGAAGTTGGGTTGAAGCAATACAAGAGGAGCTTCTTCAATTCAAAATACAAAAGTTTTGAAACTTATGCCCACTTCCTCATAGGAAGACACCAATAGGTCCTTTCCTCACCTCTGTCTTTTTTTTATAGATCAGTGCAGTCTGTCAGCAAGCGGGTTAGAGGACTTGTCATCAAGAACAAGGCAAGACTAGTTGTTCAAGGGTACACACAAGAAGAATGGATTGATTACACTGATGTTTTTGCTCTTGTAGCAAGACTTGAAGCTATTAGGATATTCCTTACTTTTGCTGCATCCTAGGATTTCAAGGTCTACCAACTTGATGTCAAGTGTGCCTTCTTATATGGTGTGAAAGATGATGAAGTATATGTCAAACAACCACCTGGCTTTGCAGATCTAGATCATCCTTATTATGTCTGCAAGCTTGACAAAGCTCTCTACAGGGATGCTGTTCATGTTTATGTAGATGATATAATCTTTAGGTCACCTAATCCGAAGCTCTATAAAGAGTTTGAGAAGCTGATGAAGAATAGATTTGAAATGAGTGTCATAGGGGAACTCAATTTCTTTCTAGAAATTCAAGTGAAGTAGGTTGACAATGGCATCTTCATAAACTAGTCAAAGTATGTGAAAGACGTACTTACCAGATTTCATCTGACTGAGTGTAAGGTTGGTAAGACACCCATAGCCAGAAACCACTCTCTAGGACCTGATCTTGAGGGGAAGTGTGTTGATAAACATCTTTACAGGGCTATGATTGGGTCTCTTATGTACCTCACAGCCAGCAGGTCTGATATCATGTTTACCACATGTATTTGTGCAAGATATCAAGCCAACCCTAAGATGTCACACCTGGTTGCTATCAAAAGGACTGTCTGATATCTCAAAGGTGCTCCCAAACTGGGCCTTTGGTATCCTAAGAATTTTGACTTCAATCTGTATGCCTATACGAATAGTGACTATGGTGTCTGCAACAAGACAACAAAGTCTAAACAGGGGGTTGTCAATTCCTTGGTGGAAGGATAATCTCATGGCAATGCAAGAAACAATTATGTGTGTCTGCATCAACTGCTGAAGCTGAATACATTACTGCTATAAGCTGTTGTGCTCAAGTGCTTTGGATTTAGAATCAGATGTTGGACTATGGATTCAACTTCAAGGAGACTCACATCCACATTGACAACAACAGTGCTATCTCTATCATAGAGAATCCTGTGCAGCACCTAAAGACAAAACACATCAACATCAGGTATTAATTGATAAGAGATAATTTTGAAGATAGATTGATAAAACTAGTTAAAGTTAACACAAATAAACAATATACTGATCTATTCATAAAAGCTTTTGATGAACAGAGATTTAAGTATCTTGTATGAGCTATTGGGATGCTTAACTTTGAGTAGTTTTTCTTAAATTAATTTCAAGATTATTTTTCAAACATGTGTGTCTTAAAGTTGTCTATATTATCACTCATATAAGCCCAGTTTACCTTGGAAGAAAACTTTTCATAAATGATACTATTTAGAATTTTGAAAATTGCAGATATATATTTTATTCCGAAAGAAATTAAGTTGACTTTAGAAAAGAATTTTGTCTTTAAAACTAATAACTACTTACTAAGAAATTTTCTTTCGGAAGAAATATAACGCCCCGAATTTTTGAATAAAGGCGAAGTTCTCGTGCAAGAGGTTGAGTTCTCGCGCGAGTCATGAAGTTCTCGCATGGAGGACAGTTCTCGCGAGACTAGAAGTTCTTGCTCGAGAAGTCTGAGCGAAAAATTGAGCTGGGTATAAATAGCTAGGAATACCCAGCCAGACACTAGTTTTACGCGAAAAGTACTGCTGCTAGAGAGAGAAAGCGGCTGCATAGAGAGGGAAAGTGAAGAAATGAAGTGTTTAAGGTATGTAACTCGTGTAGTAACTCGTGTTATGTACTAAGAAACGATTATTGATAAATGTAATGAATGTTTATGTAGTTTTTGCTCGGTAAAAAGCTTCAGGAAAGTTGTGGTTATGGTAGAACTTCAAGTGGTGAGTTTCTAGTCCCCTTTTTAAGCAAGTTTTATGTTTTGGGGCTATTATGCATACTAAAATGTTTGAATATATTTGTTAATGCTTGCGTTGGAGTTGTTTAAGACGTTAGCTTGTAGAACAGCCCTTAGACGCGATAAGTAGTGACTGGGCGGGATTAACCTGTAGTTTTCATGCGAGCAGTTTTGATGTACGTTAAGATTTTAAATTCTAGGAAGTTCTCGCGCGAAAGGTGTAGTTTTTGCACAATGTGCATGTTTTCACGCGACAGGTAGTTTTCGCGCGACATGTGGTTCTCGCGCTACTTAACGGTTTTCGCATGATGGGATGGTTCTCGTGCGAAAGGGTAGTTCTCGCACGAGATATTGCTGAAGTATGTTAAGTTTTCGCATGCTATGCTGTTATGTGTGATGCGTTATATTTTCACGTTAAATAATTTTTTATAAACTATATGCTTTATGATGTGACTTACTTGATATGTATGACTATGTAAGTAAAGTATTACGTAACGAAAGTGAAATATAACGATGATTAATGACGAACGAAATGAACGAATAAAAGTCTTGCAAGCAAATTGAAAGGAGGTTCACAACTCATTGAGGGGTGGTTGTTAGCTCAACTGTGTGCGATTTAGCTAACCCATGGGGATGCACACAGGGGGGTCGGTCTTTGTGACTGATCAAGACGTACAAAAACGGGATCCCTATCGCTTGACCCCAAGACGAAAGTTGCTTCGTGCAAAATGATGGGGCGTAGCATATGACAGGATCTAGATTAAAAGTGAAAGAACGTAAATGAAAGAAAATACAAAGACGAACAATTATGAACTATGATGATAAGATATTATTAGCAAGATGTACATACGATGTGTGCTCATGAACGGAAGTAAAGGATATGTTTTAACAAAAAGTAAAGTATTTTAATTAACAAGAACTCACTCAGCATCGCTGATATTTTGTATGCATAATAGTTGGCAGGTAACTGTTTGATGCTAAGGAAGTGCAGGCATGGATGCATAAGCTACTGGGAATGAATTGCGTCTGGCATCCACATTTTTGGAAATGATCATTGTATCAACAAAATTTTGAGATGTAAATGAATGATTTGATGTATTGACATGATTTTAATCATGAATGAAAAGTTTTAATTCCGCTGCAAATGATGTGTTTTAAATGTATTATGTGATGATTGACCAATTGTAAGCGTCTCGGGAATGGGGCCTTACAAGTTGATATCAGAGCTAAAGTTTAAGAGAATTGGGTAAAGTATTTTTAACACCTAAACTTAAACTGAGATTGGGACAAAAGGAACGGGATGCCAGTCCTAGTAGCTACATGCCTGCAGGTAAATGTTTTATGTAAACATTTTATGTAAGCTAATGGAAAAGGAATTATGTGTGAGTGTTATGTGATTTATGTGCCTTTAGTAGATTTAGATACTAATGTAGTCAGGATAGGGAATGCTTGGAGAAGGAAGAGTAAAGTAAGTGGCTAATCACAACTGGCCACTGTAATTAGGGACTTAGTATACTTGACATAATCTGAGCTATTACCTTGAATGATCGTGTTGGTGTTTGAATCTTATAGCCCTTTGATGGCTGGTGGTAGATCTTTGAAGACTTCTCGAGGTGGTGTGTGTGGTGGACGTGGTACTGGAACACGTGCCACGAGGAATAAGGCTAGAACTACCAAGAAGGCACCTGCAGATCCTGAGATTAATCACCATAAGGGCGGTGATGAGAGTGCTAATCTGAGGGCCTCAGTGAAGGAGGCGGTGGTTGAGGAAGTTCATCAGGTCATGCAGACGATTCTGCCGTCTGTGGTGACCGAAGTTATTAGAGCTGTGAAGGAGGACGAAACGAAGGAGAAGAAGTAGAGAAGGAGAACTTCTAGGTGAGGGGGCGAAGAAGGATGTTCAGGGGAAGGGGAGCAACCAAAGACAGAGATGGTTGTCTCTAGTGGCGATGAGGGGGAGGAGACAGCGCAGGAAACAGCGAGGGGGTGCGACTATGGGGCATTCCAAAGATGCAAGCCCTCGAATTTCGACGGGAATGGGAATGCTATTGCTGTTCACCGATGGGTGAAAGAGATGGAGGTGGTACTTGATATTAGCGAGTGCTAAGAGGATCAGAAGGTAATGTTTGCTATCCACTCATTTGTGGGTTAGGCCTTGTGCTGGTGGGACATTATTGTCCAGGCAGAGGGTAGTAGGGTGATTGGGAGGATGAGGTGGAGCGAACTGAAGAAGCTGGTGATTGAGGAGTTTTGTCCTCACAGGGAACTCGATAAGGTCGAAAGGGAGTTCCTGCAGTTGGAGGCGGGAATAATGACGTACCAACAGTACACGATGAAGTTTAATGAGATGGCAAGGTTGGTGCCAGATCAGGTGATGCCTATGTCATGGAAGATTAAGAGGTACATCCAGGGTCTGCCTGCGGATATCCGCAGACACATGATCGCCGACCGACCAAGTACGTTTAGGTCGATGGTCGATTTGGTAGGAAGACTGTACGATGAGAGGGAGGAGGTGACCGTGGTGGAGGTGAACAGGAAGGTAAGTGGAGATTGGAACTGGAGTGGGAAACGTTTTGGCAGTGGTGGTTTCACCCCAAAGGGCAAGAAGGCAAAGGTGGAGGGTAGTAGAGCAGCTGCGATCGAGGTAGTGGCGAAGGTGTGCAGCAAGTGTGAGAGAGACCATGTGGGCAATGTAAGTGGGATCAAAAGTCTGCTTCAAGTGTGGGAGACCTGGTCATATGGCAAGAGATTGCGGGGTTGTTAAGGGTTATAGCTGTGGTGAAAAGGTCCATATGAGTAAGGATTGCAAGAAGCCGAGGGTCGAGAACTCCAGGGCAAGGAAGGGAATTGAGAAGGAGGGGTAGAGGGCGAAGGCCAGGGCATTCACTATGACTCGGGAGGAGGCTAGAGTGGACCCCAACGTTGTGTCGGGTACATTCCTAGTAAACTAGGCGTGTGCCTCTGTACTTTTTGATCCCGGTGCTAGTAGGAGTTTTATTTCTGTTGCCTTCTGTGATAAGTTGCCCGCTTGGAGTAGAAAGATTGACGAGCCCTTCGATGTAGAAACTGCCGTTGGTAAATCCACCAGGATTTCTGATATGGTAGAGAACTGTGACATAGAGCTGGAAGGCCATAAGTTCTCTTCTAGATTATTCATGATGCCCTTAGGCGGATTTGATGTAGTCTTAGGGATGGATTGGCTAGCAGCCTATAATGCAAGTATCGTGTGTCGAAAGAAGATGATTCGACAGACCGCGCCCGATGGGAGTTCGGTGACGATTTATGGAGATAAGGTTAAAATGGTTCCGAAGGTGATTTCGATGGTGGTGGCAGAGAATTACATGAGGCATGGATGTGTTGCCTATCTTGCTTATGTTAAGGATATGGATGCGTCGGTACCCCGATTGTCGGATGTACCGGTCGTGCATGACTTCCCTGACGTATTCCCGGAAGATTTATCAGGTGTACCACCTGACCGTGAGATCAACTTCCAGATTGATCTGATACCTGGTGCCCAACCTATTGCTAAGGCGCTGTATCATCTAGCTCCCTCTAAGATGAAGGAATTGATGACTCAGCTGCAAAAACTATTGGACAAGGGATTCATTCGACCGAGTATCTCTTCATGGGGTGCTCCGGTCTTATTTGTGAAGAAGAAAGACGGTAGCTTGAGGATGTGCATCGACTACCGTGAGCTGAACAAGTTGACTGCGAAAAACCGATATTCATTACCGAGAATCAATGACTTGTTTGATCAGCTTCAGGGTGCCAGTTGGTTCTCGAGGATAGACCTCCGATCCGATTACCATCAACTGAAGGTGAAGGAGCAGGATATTCCTAAAACAGCTTTTCGTACGCGCTATGGACACTACGAGTTTCTCGTTATGTCTTTTGGTTTAACCAATTCGCCAGCTGCTTTTATGGACTTGATGAATCGGGTGTGTCGGTCGATGCTCGACAAATCAGTAAAAGTGTTCATAGACGATATCTTGATTTACTCAAAGAATGAGGGAGACCACTCCTGTCACATCCATGAGGTGCTAAAACTCAAAGCAGGGAGAAGTTGTATGCGAAATTCTCCAAATGCGCATTTTGGTTACGCGAGGTGTAGTTTCTGGGTCATGTGGTTAGCCCACAAGGAATCATGGTTGATCCTACTAAAGTGGAGGCGGTGATGAAGTTGAATTCGCCTAAAACGCCGTCTGAAATCTGAAGTTTTCTCGGATTGGTGGGTTATTACGGGAGGTTCATTCAGGATTTTTCAAAGATTACCTTGCCATTGACCAAGTTGACGAGGAAGGATGTGAAGTTTGAATGGGGCGAAAATCAAGAGAATGCGTTCATGGAGTTGAAGAGGAGATTAACACAAGCTCTAGTGCTAACGCTGCCTGAAGGGAATGAGGACTTGGTTGTCTATTCGATTGCTTCATATCAAGGGTTAGGGTGCGTACTAATGCAGCGAGGCAAAGTCATAGAGTACGCATCTCGAAAGTTAAAGATTCATGAAATGAACTACCCTACCCACGATCTGGAGTTGGCTGTTGTGGTATTCGCGTTAAAGATATGGAGACACTACTTATATGGTGTCAAATGTACGATTTTCACGGACCACAAAAGCCTGAAGTATTTCTTCGAGCAGAAAGATCTTAATATGAGACAGAACCGATGGTTGGAGCTCATAAAAGACTACGACTATGAGATTCATTATCACCCGGGTAAAGCTAACATGGTGGCCGATGCCCTCAGCCGGAAGGAAAACCAAGAACCAATTCAGGTGAGATCTTACCAGTTGATTGTGACTCCTGATGTGATAAAGCAAATCTGCGCAGCTCAGGAAGAGGCTCTAAAGCCCGAGCACGTTAATGAAGAAAGGATGAAAGGGCAGATCGTAAACCTAGAAGAAAATGCCAATGGTGTCAAAACTTGATTTGGGGGTATGTGGATTCCTAGACGTGGAGGTCTGCGAGAGAAAGTGTTGGATGAAGCCCACAAGACTCGCTACTCCATTCACCCGGGAACCAACAAAATGTACCAGGACCTAAAGAAGAACTATTGGTGGCCGGGAATGAAAGCTGACGTAGTAAGGTATGTAGAAAGGTGCTTGACCTGTCTCCAGGTTAAGGCCGAGCACCAGAAGCCATACGGGAAAATCCAACCCTTGGAAATTCCTGAATGGAAGTGGGAGCATATTACTATGGACTTCATAACAAAGCTACCTAGCACAGCTAAAGGTTATAATGCCATATGGGTCATAGTTGACAGACTGACGAAAAGTGCTCACTTTCTACCCATCTGAGAGCCGTATAACTTGAAACGACTAGCTGAGTTGTTCATTAATGAGATAGTTACCCGTCATGGTGTGCCGGTGTCAATTGTCTCGAATAAAGATACGCAGTTTACATCCAAATTTTAGAAGAAGTTCAATGACACGATGGGAACTAGACTGCACATCAGTACAGCATATCACCCATAGATGGATGGCCAATCCGAAAGGACTATCTAGACCTTGGAGGACATGCTTCGGGCATGCATTATAGACTTTCGTGGGAGCTAGGATAGTCATCTACCGTTGGTAGAGTTCTCATACAATAACAGCTACCATGCCAGTATTGGTATGCCCCCGTGTGAGATGTTGTATGGCCGAAAATATAGGACCCCAGTTTGTTGGGGGAAGATTGGTCAGAAGGAATTGGGGAGTATTGAGGTCATCGAGACGACCAATGAGAAGTTAGGCAGAATTAAAGCCTACATGAAAGCTGCTAAAGATAGGCAGAAATCCTATGCCGACAAACGTCGAAGACCAATCGAGTTTAAGGTCGGTGATAAAGTGATGTTAAAGGTATCACCTTGGAGAGGAATTATTCGATTTCGAAAGAGAGGAAAGTTCAACCCTCGATTTATTAGGCCTTTCAAGATCATAGCCCACGTGGGGGAAGTGGCGTATAGGCTGGAACTACCAGATGCGTTGAGTGGAATTCATCCTACCTTCCACGTATCACATCTGCATAAGTGTCTAGCAGATGAAGACGCTCATGTTCCATTGGAAGATGTGGAGATAGACGAAACACTAAACTACGTGGAATAGCCCGTAGTAATAATAGACAGGAAGGAGAAACGAATGTGGAACAAAGTAGTTCCACTTATACGAGTACAGTGAAAGCATAGAAAAGGGTCGGAGTCCACTTGGGAATCCGAAGATGAGATGAGACAGCATTACCCTCAGTTGTTTGAGGAATGACAGGTTTTGGGGACAAAACCCAAATAAGGGGGTGGATTTGTAACGCCCCGAATTTTTGAATAAAGGCAAAGTTCTCATGTGAGAGGTTGACTTCTCGCGCGAGTCATGAATTTCTCGCATGGAGGACGGTTCTTGCGAGAATGGAAGTTCTCACGCTAGAAGTCTGAGCGAAAAGTTGAGCTGGGTATAAATAGCTGTGAATACCTAGCCAGACACTAGCTTCACACGAGAAGTACTGCTGCTAGAGAGAGAAAGCGGCTAAACAAAGTCCACAGCTGATGAACAAAGTCCACAGCGGATGAACAAAGTCCACAGCTGATGAACAAAGTCCACAGCGGATGAACAAAGTCCATAGCGGATGAACAAATCCACAGCGGTCAATAATAAAATTTCCCAAGTGTCCACAGCGGATATGCAAAGTCCACAGCGGACATGCAAGTCCACAGCAGACAGCATAAATCCTTCTAAGTGTCCATAGCGGATAGTCTAATGTCCACAGCGGACAACATGCAAAATTCTCTAAGTGTCCACAGCGGACATGCAAAGTCCACAGCGAACAGTTTATGTCCACAGCGGACAACATGCATAATTTTTTCTAAGTGTCCAGGGTGGACATACAAACTCCACAGCGGACATGCAAAGTCCACAGCAAACACCAAGTCCATCACCTGCGATCAACTTATGTAGTTTCTAGCCTCAAAAATCATTTCTAAACATCTACTTAGCATGGATCTACCAGTTTACACTTAAAACATCACATACAACCATACAATAACATGGAACTCCTTTAAAAACATACATCAACCATACAAGTCATACTTTTCATAAAAGAAAACATAGTCTGGTTAAGAAACATTATTTTAGTATGCATAACAGTCCCAAACAAGTACAAAACCGGTAAAAGAGGGGGATCTAGAACTCACCTTAACAGTTTTCGAGCAAAACTCCATAAACCCGAGATCCAACTTGGAGTTCTAGTATCTAAAACACATGAAAACGAGCACTAAACACCTAGAACCTGGTCCAGAAGCTGGAACCCGACTGAAAACCGAGAAGAAATACCTTAAAATCTCACTTTCTTGAAGAACTTTCCACTTTCTCTCTCTAAAAACTGGATGGGAACTTCCTCTTCCTTTTCAGCTGATAATTTACATGAGAGAGGGGGTATGGGCAGCCTTAACACTTTTTTTGAACCCACTATGGGTAGGTTTGCCCCTTGCACACTTTTAACCCATTGCTTTAAAATAATACCCTTTTTCTCCCTTATTTGCTTTTCTTTTCTTTTTCTGAAATTTTCGGGTGTTACAAGAATCCACAAGTCACATCCCACCACAAACATCATTGGAGATGTTGAGACAGGAGTGAGAACAAGAGGACAAACCCACGGCAAAAATGTTTGTCTATACTCTTATTTCTTGCCCCGGATTGAGCCTAAGAAAATTGATGAGGCTCTGAATGATAGAAGTTGGGTTGAAGCAATGCAAGAGGAGCTTCTTCAATTCAAAAAACAAAAGGTTTGAAACCTATGCTCTCTTCCTCAAAGGAAGACACCATTAGGTCCTTTCCTCACCTCTATCTTGTTTTTATAGATCAGTGCAGTCTGTAAACAAGCGGGTTAGAGGACTTGTCATCAAGAACAAGGCAAGACTAGTTGTTCAGGGGTACATATAAGAAAAAGGGATTGATTACACTGATCTTTTTGCTCATGTAGCAAGACTTGAAGCTATTAGGATATTGCTTACTTTTGCTGCATCCAAGAATTTTATTGTCTACCAACTTGATGTCAAGTGTGCCTTCTTATATGGTGTGAAAGATGATGAAGTATATGTCAAACAACCACCTGGCTTTGTAGACCCAGATTATCCTTATTATGTCCGCAAGCTTGACAAAGCTCTCTATGGGCTATATTAAGCTCCAAGGAAGTGGTATGAGACACTGTCCCAGTACCTTGTTCCACATGGCTACGAAAGAGGTACTATTAACAGCACACTCTTCATTAAAGGAACAAGGATGCTGTTCAAGTTTATGTAGATGATTTCATTTTTGGGTCACCTAATCTGAATCTCTGTAAAGAGTTTGAGAAGATGATGAAGAATAGATTTGAAATGAGTGCCATGGGGGAACTTAATTTCTTTCTAGGAATTCAAATGAAGCAGGTTGACAATGGCATCTTCATAAACTAGTCAAAGTATGTGAAAGACATACTTACCAGATTTCATCTGACTGAGTGTAAGGTTGCTAAGACACCCATAGCCAGAAACCACTCTCTAGGACCTGATCTTGAGGGGAAGTGTGTTGATAAATATCTCTATAGGGTATGATTGGGTCTCTTATGTACCTCATAGCTAGCACGCCTGATATCATGTTTGCCACATGTATTTGTACAAGATATAAAGCCAACCCCAAGATGTCAGACCTGGTTCCTATCAAAAGGAATGTCTGATATCTCAAAGGTGCTCCCAAACTAGGCCTTTGGTATCCTAATAATTCTGACTTCAATATGTATGTCTATACCGATAGTGACTATGGTGTCTGCAACATGACTGCAAAGTCTAACTTAGGGGATTGTCAATTTCTTGGTGGAAGGATAGTCTCATGGAAATGCAAGAAACAATCATGTGTGTCTGCATCAATTGCTGAAGCTGAATACATTGCTACTGTAAATTGTTGTGCTCAAGTGCTTTGGATTTAGAATCAGATGTTGGACTATGGATTCAACTTCAAGGAGACTCACATCCACATAGACAACAATAGTGCTATTTTTATCATAGTGAATCCTATGCAGCACCTAAAGACAAAACACATCAACATCAGGTATTAATTGATAAGAGATAATTTTGAAAATAGATTGATAAAACTAGTTAAAGTTAACACAAATAAACAATATGCGGATCTATTCATAAAAGCTTTTGATGAACAGAGATTTAAGTATCTTGTATCAGCTATTGGGATGCTTAACTTTGAGTAGTTTTTTTTTAAATTAATTTCAAGATTATTTTTCAAACATATGTGTCTTAAAGTTGTCTATATTATCACTCATATAAGCCCAGTTTACATTGGAAGAAAATTTTTCATAAATGATACTCTTTAGAATTTTGAAAATTGCAGATATATATTTTATTCCGAAAGAAATTAGGTTGACTTCAGAAAAAATTATGTCTTTAAAACTAATAACTACTTACTAAGGAATTTTCCTTCGGAAGAAAATTTTGATATAACTTTCGAAGCTTACATATGCTTCTAAGTACTTATACATTTTGAAGGAAAATTTTCTTCCGAAAGCAATTAAGTGTCTGAAGCTTTATTAGTCATTTGAATAAAGTTTCTAAAGTTTAATATCTTCTGAAACAAAATTTAACTCGGAAGTAAAATACTCTAAGTAATTTTCTTCCGAAACAAATTTTTATCAAGCTAAGAAATATCTTCCAAAGTCAAATTGGCTTTGGAAGTTTTGAGAGAGAAATTACCTTTGGAAGATTTTAGACTTTCAAGAAAAAGACCTTTTTAGGCACTTTTTCAGAGGTAGGACGGACATCCGGATTTCAAATTTTATCCTTTTGCATTAACTTTGTGTCAAATCCTACCATATAAATATCCCTACAACGGGTCCCCCTCTTTCTTCTTCCACTCCATCTGCAAAAGTTCTAACCCTAAATTCACCTACAAACCAACTTTGTTTTTAGCATTCTTCACTTCAAAACTTTCTAAAAATGGCCAACCCTGAACCCCGAAACCAACGAGGTTTTTCCACGCAACTTCACAGGCAACATAATCAGTTTGCTTTGTTGTCATATGAGAAAGATCTGGGTTTTTCAGATGTTTGTCGCTTCCTTAATCTATCAAACTACCTCATTGCAATCACAATAGACCCTCCACTGTTTGAAGAACAACTCCTCGAGTTCTGAGGAACTGCCAAGAGGTGATCTTGGAATGTGAGAAGGCACTGTCTGCCACAATGCAGGGGAGGATAGTTTTCATCACCCCAGCCACAATCAAGTCTCATCTGTGGCAGGATGATGAAGATGGCGAGCTATCTTTCTCCAAATCTGTTGTTAATGAGTCGTTCCAGTAGATGGGATATGATGGGGACTTCACAGTCAGAACCTTCAAAAAGGGCAAGGTCTCCTACCAATGGAAGTACCTCCTCCATGTTATCATCCACTCTTTATCTAACAAAAATAGAGGGTGGGACTAGATTCCTGAGGACTTATCCTACATAGTCCATGGAATGGTTCAAGGGGTCAAGTTCAAGTACTCACAGTTTGTCTATACAAACTTGCTTGCAAACTTTGACTCCTTAGAGTACTACATGTTCCCTAGATATGTTCAACACATTCTTAACTATGAACTGGGCTCACAGTTAAGGGGAACAAGTACTACTCTTAAAATAGGACTCCTTGGACTCCTTAGTTGCGGACTCCCCTTATCTTCATGATTGTTCTGATGAAGATGAGGGGAGTCTGCAACTAAAGGTGCAAAAACTATCTAAAATATGCACCTATTTAGTTTCAAAGGTAAGTCACCTTGAATCTCAGGTGGTTACCTTTCAAAGGCAGGTCAGTGACCAGCAACTTGAGATCACCGATCTCAAGGGCAAGTTAGCTAAGAGACCGGCCAGGCAAACTCAACCAGGTCCATAAGAACCTGTGGATGTGGTAGCCTAACCCTTAGCTCCCCTGTGTAAGAGGGTGATGCTACCAAAAAAAGGGAGAAAGTCCTACCTACAATCACGAAACCTTGGAGTTCTGCCCAGAGTATGGACATAGAGGCCTCGCCATCCTATCTTGTTGAAAATCCTCAGGCCAACATTGACATGGACGACCTGATTCAAAGCCTATTTGAGGAGGGAATTCCAAGGGTTATGTCTACCTCATCCTATCTTGCTAAAAATCCAATAATAGGATGGAGGTATGTGCTGATAGAAGAGACCTGGTACTCTCTAGATCTCAAGGGCAACAAGAAGTCTTCAATTTTCAAAACCTGAGATACTATAAGAGCTTTTCTCTGGTTGATCTGCCACTTGCCAATCTAAGTCAAACCAGGAAAGCTGAAAGGTTAGCTGAGAGAATTCAAGAAAGGGTGCTTGAAGAGTTCAAGAAGATGTCCAAATTATATAGACAGAGGCTAGCAGGCAAGACTATTGGTCAACTAGATACTGAAGCAGACCCTAAAATTAGCTTCAAAGGGGAAACCTCAGTTGAAGGCTCAGTAGTTGAACCTGTGAACCTTGAGACATGAACTGCCTAAGCATCCTGTACCCTAAGTGAGGCACCAGCCTGTGAAGGTGTCTCACAGCCTCGCTCTGGCCAGAGCTCAAGTTCTACACCAAGTGATGAAGGCCAAAGCTCTCTCTACCCTGAGTCATATAGGCCAATGACTGACAAAGGGAAGATAAAATGACCTCTAAGGAGATTGAGGAGGATAACAGAGAGAGGATGAGGAAGGCAAGGGAAGAGAGAATAAAAGAGATCCCAAGCTTCATGGAAGCTGCAATCAAGGCTGCCCCCAGGCCTAACACTTAGAAGGAAGAGTTAAGCGCAGTCAGATTGAACTACTTAGGGTCTAGGAACTATTACATTGATGAAATCATCTCTCTACCCTTGGAGGAACTCAATGAACTAGCTGACATTAAGTTGTCAAAAGAGAGGAAGGAAGCTAAGACTGCATAACTGCTCCTCAAAATCAAATAAGAAAGAAGAAGAAAAAGATTATACAAAGCTCGTACCTTCTCTTCAGTTCAAGAAAGCCTTGAGACAGAGGTTGTGGCCACTAAATAAGAAACTCAGGTAGGTAGGGAACAAGAAAGACAAAACATGATAACCTACCTGTGTGCCACAGGCCTCTATCAGGCAGCAGACTTACTTTCTTTGTCCTATGAGTATATTGAATTTCA
This sequence comes from Flaveria sonorensis, assembly GCA_025506505.1. NCBI lineage: Eukaryota > Viridiplantae > Streptophyta > Magnoliopsida > Asterales > Asteraceae > Flaveria > Flaveria sonorensis. The sequence continues at coordinate 20,626,662 of CM046429.1, forward strand.
ATACCTCAAGCGGCTTAAGCAAGGAGTGCTTAAAGAGTAAAAGGATGCTAAGATGGAGATGAGGAAAGAGGCTACAAAGTCACGAGCCACCATCAGAGCCAATCAGAAGAATTCTGCTAACAGAAAAAAAAAATGGTGAGCTTCTTGAAGCGGTATGGTTTATCCAGAAGGAGACTTGGTCCAATGTCTCTATCCATTATGGATGGGCATATTAGAGTGAACAAGCTGAATATCAAGAAGGGTGAGCTGGTTGACTTGCATTCTCCACCAAGTCAGGCTGCACCTGAAGCTGAGGTCAAGGTTGAACCATAAGAGACAACTCAACTAGGACCTAGTGCTGCATCTTAGCAAGCTTTATCTTCTGACCCATACTAGGGTCCTGATCCCTCTCCTTCTGAATCTATAAAGAAAAGGATCCAACTGAGAAGGACAAACAAGAACCATCTGGTATTCAAGGCCAGCTTTTTCAACTAAAGTATAGAATAAGGAAGGGGATGGCCATTAGAAGGAACAAGAAGAAAAAGAAGAAGTCCAAGGCATCCACCTTTGCATCTTAGGATGGATCAAAACATCCTGAGGGTGATCAAGAAGAGGCTGCTCAATAAAGTCCACTCATTGTAGAGCCTCTTGCTGCTGAGAGACCAATCCTACCCTGGGCATTTGCTACTAACCCAGATAGATGTTATGTCACTAGAGATTAAGGGGGTCAAGTTGTGTATTTCTAGCAAAACATACTTGACCTTCCTCTGCATGATCTCTATGACATGATAAGGTACTTTGAAAATCTGAGGAATCCTAACCAACTGATGATGAAGGGAATGGTCTTGATTCTGATGAGGACTGTCAACAGATGAAGATCAAGATTCAAAGTTCTTCTTCAGTTATTGTAGCATCAACCTAGGGAGAGTTTGTAAGGATTACACTTAGAGGCTGATACAACCAAAGAGCTCTCAGCATGAATATGTGAAGTATAAGGAAGTTACTTCAGAAGTCTGATACAAGTCAATGAAATATGCTAAGTATCAAATCTTCCAAAGCCAAAAGACCAAATCTTTTGAAGCCAAAGATGAAGTCTTCTGAAGCTTCAAGACAAATTCTTCCGAAGCCAAGGACTGATTTCTTCCAAAGACAGAGAAGACATGCTTTCTCTGACTCAGTTTTGACAAAAGCTGAACCACTTTTCGCTGCCATCTCTGAAGACTCACCCGCTTACATAAGTTGGTGAAAGTCCATACTTTTGTCAACTATAGATTATGGTCATAGTGTCTGTAACGTTCTATTTATGTACTTTTATCCTTTTTGTAATATATTAGGATGTGAGCTATGGCATTTTATAGTCACTAGTTAAAAGGCAATTTGTCTTTTAACTTTACATTGATCTTGTTGTCTAGATTAGTGTTTCCAGCTGAACTTCAAAGTATGGCCGGTTGTAGGATGTAATATAAAGTATCTCAAGCATTAATCAATAGGACTAAGCCTTGTAACGCTTTGTAAAAACACTTAAGAGCAATATATAGCATTTTTGAAAACCATCTTATTGTGTTCTACTTGTGTTCTTATCTAGTGTTCATTGTTTTAATATAACCGGTTTCCTATTTGATCTGTTAAAAATGTTAAGTATCTTCAACCTTGTGAAACTGTTGCATTGACCCCCTTCACCGGTCCTGCAATATGATTTAACATAATCACTAATTCACAAATCTCACAATATTCACTCTACTCGGCTATTTATGTAGACTAGTAACGATGCACTACTGTGTGTGTATGAAAACTCACTTGCATTAAATTGAAAATTCTTCATTGTGGGATTATAAAAGAATCAAATTTACACCGATTAACATGAAAATAAAATTAATCAAGAGGTCTTTATTTTGGGTTGTAATGGGACATAGGTGCAGGGTAGTAAAGACAAAAGACAAACCGGTTAAAGTGTATTTAAAACCCAACAACTAAGCTAAAATGAACTAAAAACTAACAAAACTTTAAAGAGCACATAACTAATTTTGAATTACTTTAATTCTTATTCATACATCATAATTTTCTTACTTTAACTTTATCTCTTTTTCCCTTTTTTTTCCCTTTTTACCACAATACAAACTATAGAAAATCTAACTTTAGATCCCATTTAGAAACCATCTAAACACGATCTTCAATACGTAAAGGTTTAAAATAAAATGCTAAAATGACTAAGTGGGCTAAAATGATGGTAATCTAAATGAAAGGTGATAAAGGTTAGGGTCATATGGAAACAAAAGGATAATGTTTAGGTAGGGAAAACAAAAGAAAAGGCTAAATAAGGGTTGGAATGTTGGATCCTAACGTTTTTTATATTTTAATGCAGTTGATCATTTCATGGTCTCAAAATGTATACCCTAGACAACTTCTAATTATGAAATTTTAATTAATATCTCATAAATAAATCGAAATGAAAACCGATATCTCCATAGAAGTATGAAGTTGATCAGGCTCAAAAGCTTCTATGAAAGCAGAGAAAAATGAGGGTTTAAATGCTCATTCAATATTAACTTTCTCCTCTCGGCTAAACACACTTGGCATACACCTTAAACTTTTGAAAAATATGGTCTTGATGGTTCTTTTTTATTATTATGACTCTAGAAAACACAACTATGGCAAGTGATCTAAAATATGCTAAAGACAAGTAATCTAATGTCAATGTTTATCGAGGGGTTCAAGTATTTGAACTTAATTAAAACCTTACAAAAATTCAAGATATAAAAAATTTACAATATTCAGAAGAATATTTCCTTAAACATATATCTCATCCGACACTTAAACTTGTATGTCGCCCTCAGTGTACACAAAGATAATATAGAAATTGTACTACTAAAGTTTAGTTATATTCAAGATAATCTAGCAACCGCATCCTAACAAAATCATCATAATACCTCGTGAAACATCAAACAATATAAAATCAAATTTTAATTCAAATTTCAATTTGGTTAAAAGTAGCAAATAAGTAACAAATCCAAGATTAAATCAAACAAGTTCATCGATACTAAATAAATGTAGATCCTAAAGTCTTAATTCTAGATCTAGCCCATCATGTAATCAAGCTTCTCTAGTTGACCACGCATTCTCACAAGCTGATTGTGTCTCCTTAGCAAAGCTAGAGGATCCGAGCACCATTTCCATGAGATTCTTGCGTGGTTGTTTTGGAGGTGTTACTTTAGGCGGTCCTTGATATATATAAAATTATACATATACTTTACATCATTTGCGTCACATTTTCAACTGATTATTTGAAGATTGATTCTTAATTAGGTTACTTTGAATTTTTAGGAACAATTAACTGCTTGATCGGATGATGAAAAACTAGAAGAAGAATGAAGAATCAATTAAGATAAAAGGTCAAGCATGAGTCATACCCCAGCAAGGCATGCTCCCTACTCCAATACTAGAAGACAAAAGCTTCCCTAACGAGCACACCTCATTTTGCAAGTACCACTTCTCGTGCCTCAACGTCCACCATGGCTTGTGCTTCAAGTACCATCCCCGTGTTGTTACTACTGTGTCAGAAATGGTTACGTTCTAAGGAGCCTATAAATTCTAAGCTTTTGGTTTACTTGAAGAGGACTCTTCTATACTTCACTATCTTATTTTCTTAGTGTAGTTTCCAGTAGATTAGCTTAGGTTGTAGCTTTCATATTCATTTCTAGGCATCAAGTACCATTTAACAACTTTCAAATCTTGTAATGATATTTGATTATGTTAGTGCAAGTTTAGTCTCTGTTGTTTCTTATATTGTCATACTTAGGCTAGTGTTCTTGATGTACTTGGGAAAAGTCAACCTTATTTGATCTTTTAGTTTCATGTATGGATTTGATTTAGTTTGTCCTAGGACACTTCAAGTGATAATCCTTCGATACAAAAAATCAACCTTATTTCTATGTATATGTAGAAGTAACATGTAAAGCTTCTAGGAATAAGGGTTAGAAGTTATGATTTGTGGATTTAGTTTTGAAATTTCTTGCCCTCTATTGAGAGGTTGTATACTCTTCGTAGAAGGACTTGTGTTGGATCATATGAGGCTGGTGCAACCAAAACAACACTTAGAATATTTTTGTGTACAAGATGAAGAGGTCTTCCGAAGACAAATTCTACTCTTCCGAAGATATGTCAAAGATCTTCCGAAGCATTATCTCTAAAGAGCTTTCGAAGGAACATTAAGTCTTCTGAGGCTAAGTAGTTTTCCTTCCGAAGTATATGAAGAACTTTCGAAGGATAGAACCAAGTCTTCCAAGACCAAGCATTACTCCTTTCGAAGTATTCACACTTAGAAGATTCAAGACAAAAATGAAGAATAGTAGAAGACTCGGAAGAAGTTGTTTCTTCCGAAGTATAAATGGCCTCGGAAGAACTTATTCTTCCGAAGCCATTTAGCTTCGGAAGAATCAACTATGAACCAGTGGACATAAGTATGGTACGTCTGACAGTACGCTGTAGACTCTGATAAACTGCATGGTGCTATTCTTAAAACCATGTAGTTGACCATACTTTAATCCACTGTTCACCTTTTCAACTTAGTACAGTTGCCATCTTTAGTTGGTGACAAAAGGTAAGTCATGGACCTGTCATGACTACCTTATCTAAGATATTATTTTATCTTTGATACTTTACTTCTGGCAATATAGTATTTGTCTAGTTGTAGATTCCAGCTGGTTTTTCAAGTATAACCGGCTGTAGATAGTAGTATATATAGTTTCTCCTTGTAACTTAAGTGTCATTGCTTGAAAGAGTCTTGTAATACTGAGTTGAGAAGTAATATATACAAGTATCTTGAAAACCATTATCTTGTTGATTAACTTAGTATATTATTATCAACTGAGTTTGAGATTCTGTTTCATCAATCGAGTGAGACTTTGTGAGTTTGAGAGATCTAACTTGTGTTGAACGTTATAAAATCGATCCTGCAATTGGTATCAGAGCATCCAGGCTCTTGATTGTGAGATCTAACCATCCCAAATCACCAGAGGATATAGATCTCTCCTTCAACAATTTGAACATTTTGATGGAGGTCCTGTTCAGTTTGGAGGTGAAGCCGGAGGATACATTTTTGGTAAAGATAGTGTATCCAATAGTAAGTTAAAAGTTGACAAAGTAAACTGTGTCAAACAGCTTGAACACAATATGTTAAGTGTTTCTTAATTCTTTGATCAAAAGCATCAAATGCTTTTCACAGAACATGAGTGCATTATCCTCAAACCCGGGATGACAATTTCACAGGAATTGGTGCTTCTTAGATCTCCCAGGAGAGGGGATATGTACAAGCTGGATATGAACAATGCTTCCCCACTGGGTGAAGTATCATGCTTTCTTTCCAAAGCCAATGGTGATGAGTCAACTCTTTGGCATAAAAGAATGTGCCATGTTAACTTTAAAACCATGAACAAGCTAGTAAAAATAATTTGGTACATGGTATGCCTAAAAAGAAGTTTTTCTGTAAAGACAATTGTGTTGCTTGCCTGAAAGAAAAGCAACACAAGGTCACTTACAAATCCAAAGAGGTTAACTCTATCACCACTCCATTACACTTATTGCACATGGATGTATTTGGTCCTACAAGTATAATGAGCATTGGAAAGAAATCATACTGCCTTGTGATTGTTGATGATTTTACAAGATTTACTTGGGTATTCTTTTTAAGAGCTAAAGATGAAACGGCTGAAACTTTACAATCTTTTATTCTTAAAATTGAAAATCAAAAGGATCACAAGGTGAAAATCATTAGAAGTGATCAAGAGACTGAGTTTAAGAATCAAGTTCTTGACTCATTCTATAACTCAAAAGAGATTACCAGACAATATAGTGCTCCTAGAACTTCTCAACAGAATGGTGTTGCTGAGAGGAGGAACATGACACTTATTGAGGCTACAAGAACCATGTTAGCTGATTCAAAGCTGCCTCTAACTTTATGGGCAGAGGCAACGTGCAGAACAGAGTTCTTATTGTTAAGCCCCATGGAAAGACCCCTTATGAGCTATGGAAGAAAAGGCCACCGTTCATTGGCTTTCTTAGGTCCTTTGGCAGCAGGTGTGCCATACTTAACACAAAGGACAATTTAGCAAATTTTGCTGAAAAGTCGGATGATGCTATCTTTGTTGGATCTTCCTCCACCTCTATTGCTTATAGAGTGTATAATATCAAAACTCAATAGTTTGAGGAATCACCCAACATTGTTGTTAATGAGCACACTCCTTATGTTAAGGGGAATGGACCTGGTCATATTTTTGATTTAGAATTGTTTCCAAACTATTCTAAACCATCTTGTGAGAATGTTTCAGCTAGAACAGGAACTCAAAATGACCCCTATGAAGATCAACTATTTGAGTTGCCCAAACCTATTTCCAGTTCTCCAAGAAGAAATGAAGAACAAGCTCCTATTACTAGAAGTCCTGAAAGCATGAGTATCTCAGGAGACAATGGAGCTCCAACAAATTGTCAGTCAACTGAGCTTCACAACCCAAAAGTTGACAATCCAAGCACTCAACACCAAGCTAATGAAGACAGTGACATGGAGGAACATGCGACTGTTGATGCTGCTTCACAGCATAATGCCATTGATGATGTCACTCATTCTTTCAATCAATCCTCATTGAATAAGTGTGAGACATCAGCTGGTAAAGGTGTTCAAAATCCTGAGCAAAACTTCTCAAACTTGGATCTATCTATGCAACTAGATGTGATTCCTAGGCTCAGGATACACAACACTCATTCAGCTGAAAACATCATTGGGGATGTCTTAGAAGGTGTCAGAACAAACAATGGGAATGTATGCTTGTACTCATGCTTTCTCTCTCAAGTGGAACCAAAGAAGGTGGAAGAAGCCCTCAAGGACAACAATTGGATTGAAGCTATACAAGAGGAGTTGCTTCAATTCAAAAGGCAAAAGGTATGGAACTTGTGTCCATTGCCACCTGGCCAAGTCCCCATTGGCACCAAGTGGGTGTTCAGAAACAAAAGAGATGATAGGGTTTTGATCATCAAGAACAAGGAAAGACTTGTTGTTTAAGGATACACATAGGAGGAAGGCATAGATTACACTGATGTCTTTGCACCTGTTGTAAGACTTGAGGCTGTGCGAATCTTCTTTGCTTTTACCGCACCCAAGAACTTAACAGTTTATCAACTTGATAAACTGCATGGTGCTTTCTTAAAACCATGTAGTTGACCATACTTTAATCCACTATTCACCTTTTCAACTTAGTACAGTTGCCATCTTTAGTTAGCGACAAAAGGTAAGTCATGGACCTGTCATGACTATCTTATCTAAGATATTATTTTATTTTAGATACTTTACTTCTGGCAATGTAGTATTTGTCTAGTTGTAGATTTCAGCTGGTTTTCTAAGTATAACCGGCTGTAGATAGTAGTATATATAGTTTCTCCTTGTAACTTAAGTATCATTGCTTGAAAGAGTCTTGTAATACTGAGTTGAGAAGTAATATATACAAGTATCTTGAAAACCATTCTCTTGTTCATAACTTAGTATATTATTATCAACTGAGTTTGAGATTCTGTTTCGTCAATCGAGTGAGACTTTGTGAGTTTGAAAAATCTAACTTGTGTTGAACGTTATAAAACCAATCCTGCAACTTGGTTTCTTCTCATTATCACTACTTGTGGAAATAAAGCATCATACCTAGGTTTTCATAGTGATTAGTGGAAAAGCTCATTGTTCAAAGACATGCATTTGATACTTTAATTCTTATATACTAGTGATTTTGATGTGATAACAGTCAAGGCAACTATCCAATATGATTGGGGCATTGAAAACCTTAGTCAGAGTGATCTAATCTTATTAGACTAACACATTATCGTTATGTTTCTTAGAACGAATTTAGGTGGTTGTCGTGTAATAACGATTGTGGCAACTTTCGATAGTATGAATCGGTAACCTTAGCCAGAGCCTTTTCAAGTTTTGGTAGAGTGATCTTTTGAGAATCCATACATTGAATTATTCTATCAGCAAATGAGAGTTAGACCCAAGTAACTCATTCTTTTATTGTTATTTATTTGCATTTACTTTCATCTTATTATTCTATTATTAACATGATCGCTTACACATATAACTTTTGGATTTGACTAGATAATGACAGATATTGATTAATGCCCTTTGTATCTTTAGAAGACACTCGATGTCTTGCTAAACTTTACTACACATACGATGGGTGCAATTGCTCTAAACGTGTTGGAGTGAATGAATGTAGAATACCTTATTTATAAATATTCATATACAACTCCAAGCACATCTGGAATTATTTATAGGGATACAAGGATGTTAAGAAAAACATAAGTTGTCCTAGTTATTTTTCTATCCAAAATCACTAAACACAACCTGTCATGTACTAATTAGTGTAGGGGTCATTTCTATGTAATTATAAGTTTGAGGGGGCGAAATGCCAACATTTTGTAACGATGGCCATTAAGTCATTACAAGTCGAATTCTGTTAATTGTTGAAGGCATTGATGAAATGAACTAAGTTTCCTTATTTGTCTTCTTCACTGTCCTATTACCATAAACACAACATACGCCCCACACTAACACCTGTCGTGCCCCCATTATTCTCTGATAATCAGTTACCTATTTCTATTGCATTTTGTTAATCCAGCACACGTCTCTCATAGCATGGGCCGTGTGTCTTTAAACAGGCAGTTCTGTTTTATTTTTCTGCTCAATTTCTAAAGCCTTATGCTTTCACTTAAACTTGTAGGTAGTGCATGTCCTAAACCCGAGCAGTTGCTCAAACAACTCTCACTGACCAACTCATAGCAGACAAACTTCTTGAGACCCACCCTAGACCATTTCAGGATCACTATCACATGAATCAATGTTCAAGCAAACAACTTTGAGATTAGACATCTAATTCAAAATCCATATGCTTCAAAACTTGGCTTGTTGCTATGGTTTTACGGATGAAGTTGCCCATATGCATACTTCTAACTTCCTAGAAGATTGTGACACTTTTAAGATCAATGGAGCATCCAATGACGTTGTTAGGCTCCACATGTTTCCCTTATCACTAAGCGACTGTGCTAAAGCATGGCTCAACACACTTCCTACCAGTGGCGGAGAAATTATTCAAAAGAAAGAAAGAAACAAGGCTCGGGACAAGGCCCATGGTTCGCCCAAAGGTGAAGGAAGAGGGAGTGATCTGTTCTTGGGACAGGGCCCCATGATAGATTGTTCATATTAACTAACAATATCTTTAAAAAAAAGAATCTGTTCTGACAACAACATAAAATTTAGACAAAGTAAATGAGAGAAGAAACACAAATTAAAACATCCGTCAATACAAGTCCTACTACATCAAAAACAAATTTTGGAGCAAACAATCCCCATACCTGCAGATAGACAGACAGATAAACGTATAGATAAATACATAGATAGATACATAGTTAGACATGAAGCAGCCAAATAACTATGTAAACATAACTACATGAGCATTTTACTTTTGAGGTCGAAGTTAGTCAAAAATAGATTTAGCTTTTGCCACAAATTTGGCACCAGCCTTTCAAATTGCTATTTTCTAAAAATTTTAAATAACTTATACCTGAAGTTATCTGTGAAAACCTGAAAAGTCAAAACACAGCTTTTTTGTACGTGACTTTTGATAAGGTTTTATTAACATACCATCAAATGCCTTCTTTGGATCATGACACAGAGAACAGTGACCGTGGTTGTAACAGCCATGATAAACCCATATATCAGATAAACCTGTACCAAAAGGATTATACAACTATAATTAAATGTGGGTTTAATAGTTGTTAATTAAAAAAGATAAAATAAAAAATAACCTGAAATAACTGGATTAAGGATTCCTTTGTCTGCTTAGCTTTGCTAGATGAGTGTCGATACACAAGAAGAAATGGAAGTCCAAGAGTTGGAAGAATGTGCGAAAAGCCATATGTCTCGACTGTTAAAAGGATGGCTTGGGGTATTATAGTAAACTCATCAAACCTGAAAACATTTTAAAGAAATGCCGTTTCAAGGAGACTTGACAGAAAGAGAAATTACAAGACCATAAGGTTTCCAAGACAAGAATTTAGGAATAAAGTAATGGTTAACAAAATGAGAAGAAATGGACTAACCCAATGAATGCAGCAGCATACCGAAGGCCATCAAAAGCACACCTGCATAGAGTAACAAGCTTCAGTCAGTTTTGTTACTTAATCGCCAGAGGTGGCAAAATGTGTGGGTTGCGTAACGGGTTCTATTTGAAACACGTTCAAAAAGTTGCAAGTCAATATGGGTCAGGCTGGGCATTGTTGATCGCAAACATTTTTTGCCCATTCTTATAGATAGTTAAAACTGGCTACAGACTATTTATTGCAATAATAATCTTAATCTCATAAATAAAACAATTTAGGAGGCTGTAAACATTATTGATACACTTGAGCTGTTTCCCTGTTAACTAAAGTTGACCCGTTGGATAAAACATAACCCAAATCAGCACACAACAAAAGAGCTTCTAAAAAACTTAAGATAGTTTTATAGTTGCTTACCAATGACCAGTAGAAAAGAAGAGACATGATGCTAAAAGGCTCCACTGTGTAACAGGGGAAGAATAACAAGCTAACAGACCAGCTGAACCATTCTCATAATCCTGGTCCAGACCTTTCAACCTCGATATCAGCCAGCCTACATAAAACAATACAAAATGACAACAAACTGTTTTTCATATGCCTAAAATACAGTTCAATAAAGATAAAATCAAGAGCGAACAACAAAGGAACTTCTTGAAAGAAAGAAAATAAATATAAACTGAAATATCAGTATCATAATGTGGTGGCAAGATGGGCGGGTTGGGAAATAGTTCAAAGGGGGTTCAGTTAAAACATGTCACTTTTTGTATTTTATAAATATTTAATGTGTTGGCTTTAATTAAAGCACCATATTATTACTATAAAAGTTTAAATATTTTTATTAAAAAGATTCACCAGAGTGAATGTATAATGTTAGCACTTTCAACCACTTGCCTCATTCCCAACTTTTCAAAAGCAAAAATCTATTGTGCCAATTGACTCATTTGAGATACCACAAAACCAAAATGAACCTTCATATAAAAGTAATTGGGCTAAAATTGACCCCTAGGGTACCTCCGAGGACTAATGCCAAAGCAACCCAAGGTCCTTGTTTCCCAGACAAGATGATGAGAGTGGAGCTCCAGACAGATAACATAGCAACTACTCTCATCAATGTTGTTTCTTCCCACTTTGAAGTTTTGTCTTCTTCAAAGAACTGAAGAACTGCAAGAGACAGTAGTTGGGCACAACCCATAATGTATATTGTACGAGGAATAAAATTGCCTTCAATCCCATCAAATATGGGTGGTCTCATATATGATAGGCTACTACTTCCTAAGGTCAAATGCAATGAAACTAGAATATAGCTAAATATGCTTCCTGTAATAACAAATTTCAAAAGCCAGTTACAAGAGCTGCTTGAAATGCTTTTATACAGCAGGTATGCCAATATGACCAAAGGCAGTATTGACAACAGGTCAACTACATACACCCAACTATGAAACTCTGATACTGCAGGGGAACCTTGCTTTGACAGCCCAAGTTCAGTCGTGAATCTTAAGATGAAGATCAAGAAAACAAGTGCACCAGCCTGTAAACAATAAAAAGTCAAGCCCACAAGAAACTATTCCACACAAAATATTTGACAAGAAAAAATAGAGGTGGAGAAATGGGCGGGTTGAGTAATAGGTCAAGACGGGTAACTCTTTGTATGGGTCGAGTTGGGTTGATCCAAAACACTCTCTCCAAAAGTTTTTAATAAATAGTGTCAATTATGATTACAAAAAACATATTATCTGAATAACATGATTTAAGATGTTTTATGAATTTTATACACTTTGGTTGGCTTTCCACACTGTCAACAAATTAGGACTGTTTGGCTGTTCGCTTTAAAGATTAAACCGTAATGACCCACTCATAAGTAATACGCCATTTCCAATACTTACTTCATATATCATCTTTTTCTTCGTAATTGAATGTCGTAAGCCCAGCATGGCAATGAAGGCCAAGAAAAAACTTGTCATTTTTCCTTCTTCCACTGTCTCAGAGAAAAACGAATTAAAAGAAAATGACTCCACTGTTGGTAAAAGATAGAGCATAAAAGTCAAAAAATAATCAGTCAACACTTACATATGTAACTATTTGATAAGAAGCTACATGCACGTGCAGCAACTACCGTACAACTAACAACCAGTCCGAATGAAACAGTATTAAATTCATGGGAGGGGAAATCGGCTATATACAAGTCATCCACCCTCTTGATGGCAAGTAAATGGATGAATATGGATGTGACTAAAATGCCAAAACCAATACCCATCATCCTCAAATCAAATTCTGTGAACTTAGTTCGTGTCAGCTCAGCAACACTAGCCAGAAAATTAGAATATAAATCTATTTGCTTTTTCAGAGAATTAAATGATGAAATATCATCATGCAATGAAACTGTTGACCAGTTCACAGACTCAGAATATCTCTCTTGTATATGCCTTAAGTCATCAATGGAGAATCCTATAACTGATGAATCTGTATAGACATCTACGTATTTCTTCACCTACATGTGAAGCTGAATATCAGAAAGGAGAATGATCATATTTTATAGCTGCAGAGCAATGAATAAAAAAGATGACTAGCATGAAATTTAGTTAGCTTAAAAGCATGAGAAGAGTTCTATTACTACAATTTCAGACAAATCTCAATGATTCATGAAGAAATATGCCTGAGGCGGGTTTTATATCCAATAATTAGATCGAAAATTCGAGAACAATTGTCAATACTAATAACTACAAGAATGTTAAGCAGGATTTTGAAACCTAACTATAGAGTGCCTAAAGTGGGAGAAGACATGACTACATGAGCATGAGTCATTAAAAACTGTAGTTACCTGCCAAGAATTGACACACAGTACTTTGGCATAATTGTGCATCCACTCTTCCATTTTTAGTTGACTGTTGCTACTGCTCATATCAAAGCTTTCAAGGTTCCATGTACCAGCAACCAAAGCATACAAAATTGGATTAACACGGCCGATGCTGTTAAAAAATCAGTTGTTTGTCATATATTTTAAAGTAATAAATCAAGGTACAATAATACAAAATATTGGTCCAGTTAAATACAATTTAATGGGATGTGTGTAACACACCTTCCAAAAGGAAATGGGATTCCAAGCAATGCTGATACTGTTGCTGCAAAATCAAGCTGCCGATGAACTTAAGTGAGGTTGCTCCACAACGAAAACTCACAATCACTATTAAGAAAAAAACTACATATCACATGGACTAAGAATAGACCCCCGAACCTGTTCAATGGAACTAATGCACACCTTTCTTCCATCCTGTGAAAAAAAAAAAAGATTAGTACTAACATTTTGGGATCAAAATAATAATCAGAATGAACCTCGTTGAAGCCACAAACTACGGAACAGGTATTTTTGGGCGGGAGTCAAGATACAAACAACCACATAGTCCAGGGTCAGGGTAAATATTAAAATGAACAAGGGGTTGAGTGTTTTTTTGATGATTCAAATTGTTAAGGGTGTTAACTTCCTCTTGACTCAACTACTCAATTGCCTTTTAAGTGTTACCTCATTTACTTATATTCTTGTTGATCAAGTTACAGAATAGTACTAAATACTTAAGAAATTACATGTTCTCCATACCACATCTAGTTTACAAGATGAGGTGTCAAACTCTGATGGAATAGGAAATGAAGGCTTTTTCAAACTCATTGCAAAGATTGATGTTTCAACCTGCATTGTGCCACTTTTTAGATTGATATAAAAAAATAATTTTCATGCACACTGAGCTTGGGAGTAAACTGATTATATACCTCTTCAGGGGACCCACCACCATGATCACCATTTATTGTTTGTCCATGATCACCCATCACAAGAAGTAAAGTATTTTCATGCAGGCCACCTTTACCAGACTGGCTCTGCAGCACTTCAACAACTTTCTGAAGTAGAATGTTGGCATCAAATATCAATTTTGTCATCCAAAAAAACAAGCAAATAATAATTTAACGCAACTTGATTTGACCAGAAGTAATATGTAATTATGTGTAGAAATACCTCTAATTGATCATTATACTGATGCAGTTTATCAACCATTTGAACTGAATCAACGCCGAATATATGACCAGCATGATCCTGAGTGAACCAATAATAAATCAAGGACCAAGAATATTGTTATTCCTTAGAAAAAAAATTTAGTCTTTCTATAGGTAATGCTAAATGGTATGGTCACAAAATACTTTCAAAGACTAAATAAACAAAATCAAACCTATTTCCCAATTGAGAGACGTACCACACCAAGAAAATGTGCTATAAGAACATCCCAATCATCATCATACAAGGATGGAATTAGGTGACTGATGCAACCATTATCTACCTGACAAATAAATCATGTTCCAAGAACCTCATTTAGTGATCAAATAAGAAAACAAATCTCAAATGCAAAAACATATTCAACCATGCTTATAAATGATACCGTGTCTAGATCTTTAACATTGAAAGAGGGGTAGGGATATGACTTATTAAAGTGATGAGGAAACAACTGTGTCCAGGTATCATCTCCCATCATCACTACTCGTTTTCCATTTTGAACAAGCTGTAAGTAAAAGATAATTAAACCCATAAAAAGATCAAGCAGGATATCTAGACAGAATAACATAATAACCACACATTGTCTTTCAGGTATATCTCAAATTCATAACCGAATCACACCTGATGTATGAGGTTGTCTTCGAGAATAGCTGGGGCACCAAAGCTATTCCCTATATCAATAAAAGTTGGAAGTCCACCTGTTGTCAAACCCTGCATAATGATACAAGCATAACATAAATTCTGTCACTCCTCAATACCCCCCCACCAAAAAAAATTATCACAATATGAGTATGAACTTTTGTCAACTAGGCTAACCTTCAGACGCTGCAGACTAGTTGTAGGTGGATCTGCAATAGCTTTGAAAATTTTAGCTGCTGATTGTGACTCTGATTCAGATGCAAGTTTGTGTAGCACTTGCAGCTTGTCCATCCATGGTTTTTTCTCTGTAACAATCATAAAACCAATGATATTATCCATTGCAGCATTTTCTTCTTTTATGATACTTTCAAGTGGTGATCTGTTTCCTCTGTAATCATTACAACAACAACAACTACATACCCAGTAAAAATCACGCTCATAGAGTAGGGTCTGATGAGGGTTGGAATGGACGCAAACCTTACCCTTAACCCATGGGACAAAGAGGTTCCTCCTAGCGAGACCCCCGGCTCAAAGAACAAAGAGAAAAAGGAGGACTGAAATACAAACAAAGGCAAATAGCACATAAAAATAGGATGTAGCACATAGTATGTAACAACACAAAAAGGGCAACAAGGCATACACCAACACACATGAACTAACTATATATTTAGATACTTATGACATGTAACACATAACATGCGTATATCACATAGCACATAAGCCAAAACACGTAGGGCGGAAAGAAAAAACCAGCAAATAGCACTTAAAAATAGTATATGACACACGCCACATAACAGCACATAAAAAGACAGGAATACATACACATACTCGCATGTAGTGAAGGTATTCTCACATTCTCACATATGTGCGAAGACTCTGGAAAAATGAGAGATAACAAGATAAGGAGGCATTCAAAGACACCCATGAAGTAGAAGCTAGAAATAACCTCATAGCTAGCATCTGACCTGATCATAAAGTCATACATATAACCTAATTAAGGGCACACCTAAGAAGGCAAATCAAGCTAAAAGGCTAACATATGCACATATATCTAAAGCAACATAAGTGAAAAATCACAAGCCAAAAGACAATTCATACTTTTTCTATACATCCTTCTATAAATCCCTAGCATTTATCCGACATCTCCAAGAGCTCCTAGGTCATGTCCTTATTGAGGTACAAGTCTACCACAAGCTAAGATTGAGAGCACACCATAAAAACCCCAAATTTTGGTATTAGCTTTTCTCATAAAACGAACTTAACCCAGTTGATTCAGTAAGTTACCTTGGAAGAAAGTACTTGGGGCGACAAAATCAAACCTGAAAAACAAAATTAAGTCAGATGAGGATAATGAGGGTAATAGTAGGAGAGATTCGAGGGAGGAACTGGAAGTATGCCTGAGAGCATCGAGAACGATGATAACGATGCGATCAACTGCAGGTTTGGTCCAACAAGTAGCATTTCGATGATCTGTAAATCCGCAAGGAGATTGGGATACATCTGAGCAATGACTGTAGTGAGGAAGTTCTGTTCGTGTGAGAAGAAAACCACTGGTGAAGAGTAGTATGGCGATGCAATGAGCAACCAAAAGGGAGAAGAACACTGTGAAAGCCCACATTCGCTCATCTCTCCCCCACCACCCCATTCCTCTGTGTTTGTGTGTGCGCACTAGACTAGAAGCAAACGCAACACCCTTGGGATTAGTTGAATTGTATAGTTCAAAGGACTGTTATTGTCGTATGCCTATAGTTGAGGGACTTGATGTGTAATCTTGTAACTAGTTGAACTAATTACTAGATTTGCAGTTTGTTAGTTCAATTCTAATCCTCTCAATTGTATATTGGCCATGGCAATTCAGGACAATTGAGACGGGGAACCAACATCTATTTGATTCAATGGCTACAACATGCAACTAGAAGATCGACAAGGCAATCAAAGAACACGAATTGTCCCTTTTTGTGATTGGAATGAGTTGTTGAAAGGAATGGTTTTGAATTGGATGGTATGAAATTGGCATTGGAGAAACAGACATTGGAGATGGTAACGATGAAGGAGCAGTTTACATCTGAGATGACTTCGCTGAAATCTCAGATGTGTGAAATCATCAAAAACCTACAACTATTCATACGAATGGAGGTTCCACTCGTAGTGGAAGTGAAGGCATCAATTATAATCATAGAGACAATAGTGACGATACAAGATTCACTCGAAGCCACATCAGACTTTCAAGAGTCAAATCCTCGAGGTTAAGTGGTACTAATGTAGAAAGTTATGTGAATATTTTTCTCTATTGACAAAACACCCAAAAATCTTAGGTTTGTTATGCATTTTTTCATGTGCAAGGGAGAGCAATGTAGTGGCATCATAATTATGTCAATCTAGAGGTATGATGTCTTTGAAATTCCTTAAGTTGAATGTATGAGATGTATATTTGTATTTATATTATATGAAGATGCAATGGAGGCTTTTAAAGCATGTTTAAATTATTGATCTAGCCTAAGTTATTGGTAATAACCTAGACTTGTTATGTTATATAGGTATTTGGCTATTGTAAGTGTCAGATATTCTAATTAAACGCTATACATGAATATTGTTTATTAAAATATCCAAATTAAAATAGTGTCAAGGTGAGTTAATAGTGTCATAATACATACATTTCCAAATTAAAATATCTTGCGTTATGCTTTACATATGTTGCGTTTAAACCTTTATACATTGGTTATAACGGTACCAGTATAATCGATAAATTAGGGTTTGTCAGGACCAATTCTACGAGGTTCCGGAATACAATGGGATTGTTGCGTACTCCAGGTCGTTAGTAAGACCTGATGGGTGTGGAGCCTTAGCTGCATAATGTGTAAGACCTTTAAGGCTGTTAGCTTTGGCAATAAAGAATGTAAAACCGGGATATGTATAAATGTTCAAATGCATGTATATGGTAATGAGCTTATGCATAACCAGGATAAAGTTTGAGATAAATATTTTAAAATTCTTATTAGCTCGCCAGTATTTATGGTTGACATATGTTTCGTTTTAAATAAATGTATCTCAGTGATGGTTAAGAAAGGGAATTAAGAAGATGAAACTAAGAAGTGGCAGATCCATGGGTCATGTTAAGTTTCCACCACGATGACGGTATCATTTATTCCTAACACCCCTGTCCCAGGTTGAGTTGTTATAATTGGTATCAGAGCCTGAGGTTTTAGCAAATTAGGTATTTGATCTTGGATGCCTAGGGTTTAACCTATAAGCTTTGAGGACCTAGACTTAGTTAAGTGCTTCCCGTAAGAATAAGCTAAAACATGTCAACAAAAAAGTTCTTGGTCACTTGACCTACCATTGTCATGTCTATGACCTCGAGTTAGAGTTCTCTGACTTAGGTTGATATATTTGTCACAACTCATTCAAAAAATGCTTCGAAGAGTTAGCGTTTACACACACTCCTGACATAGTGATAAGATGGACCCCGTGAAATCCTCACGGTTATTAAATGACACTAGATTATCCATTTCATACTCATATGTAACACCTGAATTTTTATAAGGGCCAAAATGCAAAAGAAGAAAAGAATCTTGAATAAAGTAGACAAAGGCCAAAGTTGAAGGGTGAAAAGTGTAAAAAGTACCAAATTCTATTATTTTAATGCAAAAGTGGTATGGCCGCCCATAATACTTTCGGTTGCTGCTGCTGCTCGACAAACCAAAAGAAGAAGAATTGAAATCCTCATTTCTCTCGGTCGAATTATGAAGGTGAAGAAGAATCTTCAAGGTTAGTAGGTTTTTGTGATTAATTCGGTTTCTTTGAGGTTTCAACCTTAGAAACCAATTTCTAAGTGTTGTATGTGCTTTGGTTGGTTGTTTTGCTTGTTTAGATGTTTGAACTCGTGTACAAGCAGGTTCAGAAGAGTTTTGCTTGTTTGCTACACTAGGTGAGTTCTATGACCTCGGTTCTATGTTTTTAAACTTCTTTGGGGCTGAAAATGCATTTAAAATGTTTTACAACCGTTGTATATTGATAACTGTGTATGTATGTGTATGAACTTCTATGTTCTATGAAGTTGTAAGCTTGTTCTAAGAGTTTAGCATGATAGATCTATGTTAAGAATGTATGAAAATGAGGTTTTAGAACTGGTTATAGCATAAGTCTCATTTACAGGTCTGATGGTTCATCCGCATTTACACTGTGATAATTGCCTAAGTGTTTTGTTCACCCGCATTTACTTTTGTTCACCCGTATTTGCAGTTGTTCACCCGCATATGCCTAAATTCAGCCTAAGTGTCCATCAACATTTCTTTTTATACATGCGTATTTGCTACAGTGTCCATCAGCATTTCTTTTAAGACAGAATAATTACCAAGTGTTCATCCGCATTTGCAAGTTATTCATCCGCATTTGCAAGTTGTTCACCCGCATTAGTTTTTGTTCACCCGTATTGGTTTTGTTCACCCGCATTGGTTTTGTTCACCCGTATTTCTTTAAGACTTAAGGAATTTTCTGGAATTTTGGAAGATCAAGATTAGGGTTTGACCATGGTTGACTTGATGCTTGTATCTGATTATCTTATGCATGTTGTGGGCTGTCCTTATGTGCCTATTATGATATTAACATATGACTTTATGTGGATTGCCTATGATCATAAAGTATTATCATTAATCAAGTGAAAGATTAATATTAACGAAAAGTGGAACATAAAGAATGAAAAGACTTGCAAGTAAAAATTTATAGGAGGTGCACGACCATGTTGTCGTTAGCTCAACTGTGTACGGTTTAGCTAACCCAAAGGATGTACACAGGGTCAATCTTTAAGATTGAGGGGACCATTGTTGTTGCCCCGGTACTAAAGTCAGCATATGTGCACCACGGATGGAGTTTATTTATAGACTTCAAGGCCCAGTACCAGGTTTATGCGCATTATATGGGGGTATAGCACTTTGGTCCATATCGACAGTGAAAGATAATAATAAATAAGCAAGAAAGAGAATTGTGATGATGTAAATGGATATGATTTGTATGTATGATGTGTGATCACATCCGAAAGAAAGATAAGATATTCTTTTTTAGAAGTATTTTGTATACAAATCTATCAAGATATTTTTATGATTTTAAAACTAAAACTCACTCAGCAAAGCTGACTTTTATGCGTTTTCAGTTGGCAGGTAATTTGCTGAGGATGGCACTCGGGGAGGCTACTCGTCAGGATTTGGCTGACATCCATTCAAGAAGATAACATTGATGTTTCGTAATACAACTAATGATCTTTTGTAACTGTTATCAAACATGTATTGCTTAGCAACAACATTTATAAAGTTAATGAATGGCTTTTGAAGTCTAAACTCCGCTGCATTGTGCTAATAAATTATGAAATGTTTTATAAACTGTGCTATGATTGTCCAACTGTGAGGTCTCAGGGAACGGGGCCCTACATCATATTTGATATCATCTCGTGACAAATCCATTTACACAAATGTGCTTATTTTTATTATTATATTAGCAATATGCATCCTAACCACTTAGACACTGGTTTGTTTCTTTCCAAAACTATGATTACCCAAGTAATCAATAATAATGCACATTGTGGAGGTATAGAACCTCATCACATAGATCTTAGCTTTCTGATGATCTCTGACATCCATACTTCACCACCAAGTGGTACAACACTACAATAGAGTTTCACATGTCAAAGATGCGCTCATATATGGTCATACCTCGTATTTATAAGAGTTTGAGGCTTACCGAAGGAAACCAAGCCTCCAAACGTTAATATCAAGCCGAAACAATGCCAAGTGACGCAAGAGTGAGTTTCGATCGTCACCACGAACCTTCCGGAACGTCAAAACCATAAAGAGAGTATGAAGATTGTCTAGAGAGAGAGAGCGCGTGAACTGGGAGTGAAAGTGTGAAATTGAGAAAATTCGGGTTTTTGGAGTTTTTATACGCAATCTGCTCGACAGGCACCTTGGCGGACCACCACCCATACCTTGGTGGTCTGATATCCCCTCAAAAAACGAATATTCGCATCTTTCAAATGGATTATTCACGTATACCAACCAAATGTTCCTTGCGCACCATCACGCACAACCTTGGTGGTTAGCGACCACCCTAGCAGACCGTTACCTTGATCCTTAGCGGTCCACTACAGAACTTGGTCTTTTGATCATGACTCCTTCACCTTAGAGGACCGTCACGCCTAATACATAGGACCCATAGCGGTCCACTATGGTCCATTATTCCCAACTCCTTTGAGAATTTCCATTCGAACAATTCCAATTACGTTTCCGACCCTTATACTCATATGTCAACCCATCCATTACGCCAATGGGTCACATCCCCCCCCCTTGTAAAAGGATTCCATCCCGGAATCACTTCAAGTCACGAATAAATGAGGATATTTCTTCCTTATGGTTTCTTCCGGTTCCCATGTAAACTCCAGACCTCTCTTCACATTTTATTTCATTTTAACAATCAAAATCTGTTTTTTCTCAACCTTTTTTCTTATCTATCTACTATCTTTACCGGCTATTCCACAAAGCTCAATCGTTCATCCACTTGGATATTAGTCCATTGGGGCTATTAATTTCTCATGAAATAAGCATTTCTTTAGATTCAATATGTGGAATACTGATGTACTCCACATAACTCCTCAGGGAGTTCTAACTTATAGGCCATCACCCCTATTCGTTCAATGTTCTCAAACAATCCAATATACCATGGACTCAAGTTATCTTATTTTCAAAACAAATAGTGCCCTGCTATGGCGACACCTTTAACATTACCTTGTCCCCAATCGCAAATTCCAGAGGTTTCCGTTGCTTATCAGTATAACTCTTCTGATGATCATGAGCATCTTTTAGTTTTCCTTTATAGTCTTCACCTTTTCAAAGGTATCCAAAATCAACTCAACACCTGTCAGTTGTCCTTCTCCCACTTCAAACCAACAAAGCAGCATTCAACATTTCCACCTGTATAATGCCTCAAAAGGCGCGACTTTCCGAGATGTGTGGTTGCTTTTGTTATACGAGAATTCTATCAATGAGAGGTGATCATCCCAACTACCCCCGAATTCAATCAGATATGCCTGTAGCATATCATGCCTAGACATTATTTCAATCAGAAGCAAGAGGTGAACCTAGCATAGCGATCAGACATGATCAACGTTGGCACATCATGCCTAGACACCATTTCATCAATGTATAAATGGGCTAATCATTTCATTTCATAAGTTTCCTTAATAGGTATGACGTGCGTAGACTTCGTTAATCTATCTATGATAACCCATATCGCATCCTTGCCATTTCGTGTCTTCGGAAACATTACCATAAAGTTCATCAAGATGTTTTCCCATTTGTGTGTGTGTGTATATCTAAAGGCTTCAGTATCCTTGAAGGTTTCTTGTGTTCGGCCTTTACTTGCAAGCAAGTCATACACGTTTCCACGTAGATCACGATGTCCTTTTTCATTCCCGGCGACCAGTAATAGTCCTTTATTATATAATATATCTTATCAGCTCCAAGATGCATCAAATAGATGGACTTATGTGTCTCTTCCAGTACCAACCTTCTTAGGTTTCCAGAGATAAGTATCCAAATCTGACTGCCCATGTGAACTAGTCCATCACTTACCACAGTCAACTATTTTACAATTTTGATCATTTCCTCACTCCTTACAATTTCCTCTAATATAGCTTACATTTGGGCTTTTCTTAGTTCATACATCAAGCTCACTCTAATGTCTATAGGCATAGCACGTACACAAATCGGCTTTGTTTGCTCTTTTGGCTTAAGGCATCAACAACAATGATTGCTTTACTCTGATGATACTGAAGCTCAAAGTCATAATTAGCCTATACATCCATCCATCTTCTTCATCACATATTGATCTTTTTTTGCTCGAATATGTGCTTTAGGCTCTTATTATCTGAATACACATAAAACTTTGTCTCGTAGAGGTAATGTTGCCAGATCTTTAATGCAAACGTAAACACACCCAATTTAAGGTCGTGTGTAGCATAATTTCCTTTGTGCTTCTCCATTTGCCTTAATACGTATGCAATGATGTGATTTCTTTACATCAACACGCATCCTAATCTGTTTATACATGCATCACAATAAATGTCACACCCTCGCTAGAAGCGGAAACACAAGGATGCGACGGACGGGATCGTCATAACACATTGGGGGTCTAAGAGAATAACTAAAGGTATTCTTCGTAAATGGGTCATGACGTCACCCGACACATAGGAACACGTGTCAAGTACAGTCAATTCCAAAACATTGTACCATAAATGCATAAATAATCTAAACTTCCATTCAGGAACAAAGAAGCACAAGTACCTAAACAATCCCAAGTACAAATCCAACAATTACCATTCAACAAAACAAACAAGTCCAAAACAAGCCTAAAAGTCCCATGAAATGTCTATTGCTCCTAAAGGAGCGATCTTGTCTAAAGTCCACAGCCAAGCACCTAAGCCTCATTACCTGAAAAGACATGCTCTAAAAATACAACATACGTTAGTGAGTTCATAGGTTTAAAAGTACAAATAGTTTGCCATGTATAACATGTACAACAAGTTGTATGTGAGTAAGAGTACATAGCAGTCAAGATATCAACACAAGTTCAAGATCAGTCAAAGTCCAATTACCCAGATTATATTCACCCAAGGGCACGCACAGGCCAAGTCAGTCTCAACTAGCATACCGATGACAGGGGTGGGGGTGTCAACCCGTTAGTACTAACAATACCTCTCCATGACAGTCAAGCATAACAACAAGCCCAAGAACAAGCACAAGCACAAGTACACACTTATGAATGAACATTTAGACTCAAACCATGACCCAAACCACATACAATGTTCCAAAATAATTTTTAAGACACGGCATAGTCCAAAACCATAAGCATGTTTTTCCCCTAAGTAAAATATATTAAAAAAGGGCCATAAAACTCACCTTGAAATGATATAGTCCAGATCCCACAATATGCAAAGCAAGCACTAAAAGTACAAATTACAAAAGGATTACTAAAGAACAAAAATGACCAAGACGGGTGTAATCCTTGTAACCCTGTCCTTAACGCCCATCAAGGTTTTTATTGTCACCTTATATTAATTTATTAACGCCCTTCAATGAACATCTATTAGTCCATATTCGATGAATTTTAGAAGTTATTAACTTATTATTTTAAAAAGTAATTAACCACTTTTAAATACAAAACTTTCCTTTATTTGATTATTTAGTTTCAAACCTTATTTTTTTAAGTTTAGCAAAATATTTCGGCACATATATCTGATTGAGCACCAGTTTTGTATATACTGTTTGGAGATCGAAATGGTAACGAATCGTTGCATAAAAGGTATCATTTGAAAGATAAGACTTTAGATTAAACTTCAGAAAAAGAATCATCTCTATTGGATAAAATATGAGAGAGATATAACTCGATGAATATAGACCAATCTGCTGTCCAGATTCGTCAGTTTTGACCTTTAGTTTTGTTTTCCAAGTTAGGGGGATCAAACGATATCGAAACGACACGAGACCACTTGGGTTAGTTAGAGGACTCATTGAAATTGATTTTAGATGCAAATTTTGCCTCATTTGGACGTATTATGACCAAGTTATGACCTGTACAAAATGTCCCATTTTCCTGCCAGCAAGCTGTCCAGTTCATTAGTCTTGTTCCTTTGCATCCCAAACCTCAATATTTGACCATTATCAACCTGAGTATATAAAGAATGTTTATTTCATATTCTAATTGTCCAAAACTTTAATTAAACACTTGGATTATTTCAATTTTCAGTCCTCAAAATAGTTAGTTGGATTTTAGTCTTCCGGTTCACAATATTAATTAATCGTTTCATTGTTTTGATCGTTCATCACTTCTACCCATCCAAGAAACAAAATTAATGATTTTCAAAAAAAATTTATAAGACCAAGATGTCTATTTTGATCTGGTCACAAAAGATTACAACCCAACTTCAATAGATCCAAGAATATACAAAGTCCAAGAATTAGGGTTTTACCTGTTAGAGAGTCCAACACTCGTAACACCTAGATCTTCACGATCCAACGTCCAAAACAAAGAATATAAGAATATTAGATAATGATTTTGTGTTTAGATGATAAATATCATTGAGATTGAGGTAGATCAAGGAATAAAATCATCAAGAAATGATTTTTCTTTCCGGAGATTAGAAGATGAACGAGTCATGATTAGAATAAGATCTTGAATGTCTTGATTATCCCCAACTCAAAACAATAACACAATGAAGCTGATTTTTGATTGGAATGATGAAGAACAAAGTGGAATTGGGTTGTGGTGGCTAGGGTTTGCAATATGGAAATAACTTGGAGAAGAATTTTTGCAAAAGTGAGGAAACAAGGGGGAATTCCCCCTTGTCTTTGTTTTTGGCCGCAAACAAGGGAGGGGCAAGGGCCTTCGGGCCCTTTGCCCGTCTCGTCTAATCCATCTCGTCTTGAATCACATGTCGACCAATTATTACGTTTTTAAATTCCGCGTGCTAAAACGGTTCCAACGAGCTATTATATGCCCTAGAAATCGGATAATTTATATTTTTGAACTAATTCATGTTTATTTACTTGACTTTAGGCAAAGCCTAAGAATGTATGAATAGTTGGTTTTAAAGTAAATTTTTAGCATTTCACCTTTTAGAAATCCTTGATTAGGCTCAATGCACAGGACCTTGTATGATGACAAGCCCAATAGTCATCTTATTGACAAAAACCCTAAGCCTAACACTATGAAATAGGCCCATTAAGCTAAAATTTGGGTCGATAATGAAATGAACAATCAATTAAGATCAAAGCCAAATATGACAAAATCAAAGTCAAATGCAAAGTCAAAGTCAAGGTCAACGCGCCTATTTTGGTGACGGATGTCATAGTATCCCCCAGTTGAGAGAATTTCGTCTCGAAATTCAGCTGGAGTTATCAACTGCACTGCCATCTGCAAACAGGTGAGGGTACTTAGTCCTTATTCCATCTTCTTGTTCCTAGGTAAATTCGGGACCTCTCTTTGAGTTCCATCTTACCTTTACAATCGGGATCTTGCTACGCTTCAGCGTCTTTATCTCTCTGTCCATGATCTCCACAGGTTCTTTGACGAATCGAAGTTTGTCATCCACTTGAATTTCTTTGAGTGGCACATGCAACGTCTCATCAGCAAGACACTTCTTGAGGTTTGACACATGGAATGTGTCGTGTATACCATTTAATTCATGCGTGAATTCTAGCCGATATGCAACAGGACCAATCCGTTCAATGATCTTGAATGGACCAACATACCTTGGTGCCAGTTTGCTTCTTTTGTCGTAACGAACAATGCCTTTCCAAGGCGACACTTTCAATAGAATGTTATCCCCAAAAGTGAACTCTAATGGCTTCCTTCGATTGTCAGCATAGCTTTTCTGACGATCTTGAGCCGCCTTCAACCTGTCTATAATCTGAAATACCTTGTCGGTAGTCTCTTGTATGATCTCAGGTCTAGTCATTTGGCTTTCCCCAACCTCTGCCCAACACACCAACGACCTACACTTATGCCCATATAATGCCTCGAATGGTGCACATCCAATACTAGTATGGTAACTATTATTATACGAGAACTCCACCAATGGAAGGTGCGTGTCCCAGTTACCACCAAAGTCAATTACACAATCCCTCAACATGTCCTCCAAAGTCTGAATCGTACACTCACTCTAACCATCGGTCTGAGAGTGATAGGTCGTACTCATATCAAGGCACGTACCCAATGACTTCTGCAAGCATTGCCAGAATCGAGATGTGAAACGTGAGTCACTATCGGAGATGATCAACACAGGTACCCCATGTCAAGCCACAATCTCGCTGATATAGATCTTCGTCAACCTTTCCATTTTAAAGTCTTCACGAATAGCCAGAAAATGAGCAGATTTGGTCATCCGGTCCACAATGACCCAAATCGAATCATGCCCACTACTGGTCCTCGGTAGCTTCGTAATGAAGTCCATGGTAATGTTTTCCCACTTCCATTCAGGGATTTCAGGTTGCTGTAATAAACCTGATGGCCTCTGATGTTCTACCTTAACCTTAACACAAGTCAAGCACTTACTAACATAGACTGCTATATCCCGTTTCATTCAGTATAAATCCCTAAGGTCGTGGTACATTTTATCCGCACCAGGGTTTACCAAATACTTTAACTTGTGTGCCTTGTTCAGTACCATCTCTCGCACATTCCCCACGACAGGGACCCAAATTCTTTCCACAAAGTACAATCCTCTATCGTCTTTTTGCTCAAACTGTCTGTCCAGGCCTCTCAGCGCCTCTCCATGTACATTTGTTTCCTTTATTGCTTCAACTTGAGCTGCAATAATATGAGTCTTAGTATCAAAATGAATTGTCATTCGTAGAGCTCGGATGTGTACAGGTTTAACCCTTTCCTTTTGACTCAACGCATCTGCTACTACATTTGTTTTACCAGGGTGATACCGGATTTCATAGTCGTAATCACTGAGCAATTCAATCCAACGTCGTTGTCTCATGTTTAATTCCTTTTGGTCGAAAATATGTTGAAGGCTCTTGTGGTCAGTATAAACGACACACTTTGCACTATACAAGTAATGCCTCCAAATCTTAAGAGCGAAGACCACCGCGCCTAACTCTAGGTCATGGGTGGTGTAATTCTTCTCGTGATTCTTAAGTTTTCGTGATGTGTATGCAATAACTTTATCCTTTTGCATAAGTACACAACCTAAACCTTGATGCGATGCGTCATAGTACACAACAAATCCTTCTGACCCCTCGAGAAGTGCCAATACTGGTGCATTACACAATTTGTCTTTCAAAGTATTAAACGCGTCCTCTTGTTTAGCACACCATTCAAACTTTTTATCCTTCTGTGTCAGTTGTGTAAGTGGTTGAGCAATCCCTGAGAAGTTTGCGATAAATCGCCGATAGTAGCCTGCTAGTCCAAGGAATTATCTGATCTCTGAAGGCGTTTTAGGTGCATCAATCTTCCCAGGATCCATATGAATTCCTTTCTCATTCACCACATGTCCAAGGAATTTCACCTCTCGCAGCCAAAACTCACACTTAGAGAACTTGGCGTAGAGCTTCTCCCTTCCTAACAATTCCAAAATTATCCTCAAGTGTCTCTCATGATCCTCATTTTTCTTTGAATAAATTAAGATATCGTCAATGAATACTATGACAAATTTATCCAAGTACGGTTTACACATTCTATTCATTAGATCCATGAATACTGCGGGTGCGTTCGTCAGTCCAAAAGGCATAACCAAGAATTCATAATGCCCATATCGCGTCCTAAAAGCCGTCTTTGGTATATCATCCTCGTGCACCCTCAACTGGTGAAAACCGGAATGAAGAACAATCTTTGAAAAATACGTCGATCCTTGGAGTTGATCGAATAAATCATCTATCCTTGGTAAGGGATATCGATTCTTAACGGTTAACTTGTTCAATTCTCGATAATCTATACACATTCTGAAGGATCCATCTTTTTTCTTGACGAAGAGCACTGGTGCTCCCCATGGCGAATGACTGGGTCGTATGAAACCCTTGTCTAGTAACTCCTGGAGTTGACTAGACAGTTCTTGCATCTCCGACGGGGCCAACCGATAAGTAGCCTTAGCCACAGGCACTGCGTCAGTCACCAAATCAATTCCGAAGTCCACCTGTCTTGGAGGTGGCAATCCTACCAAATCCTCCGGAAACACCTCTAGAAAGTCCCGCACAATGTGTATGTCTTCGATCTTCCTTTCCGCTACTTTCATGCCCATTATGAATTCTTTATTCACTTCAGGCTTCTCTCCATGTACTTCAAGCGCCCCGCCACTTGGTAAAGTAATGCGCACAATCTTTTCATTGCAAACGATTTCAGCTCTGTTCTTAGTTAACCAATCCATACCCACCACTACATCGAAACTCCCAAGCCCAAAAGGTATAAGATCTATTCTAAAAGCATAATCATCTAATATTAAGGTACAGTCTCGAATTATATCTCTAGTCTCTACTAGACTACCGCCAATTCAACTAATTGATTAGCATAATGATCATTCAAAGTAAACATACCCATCACCACTTGCGGTTCCCGGCGAGCATCATTGGCATCGATTACAAACGCCCTTCCATGAACAGGGTTATCATTTTTGCCTTGTCTAGGGTTCGTGCCGATCGCCAGGACTTGATTCTGATTGTTATTCCCTACATTCTGATTGCCCACCTTTCCTGGAGCTCTGGTTAATCTTCGGCAAGTGTTGCGGTAATGCTCTTGACTTCCACACTCATAACATCCATGCTGTACCCCTGCTGGCCTAACCATATTGACCGGCACCGCTAGATTCACAACCACCTTGCAACTCTTAGCTATATGCCTGGTTTGTTTGCAGATGTAGCACACAGGACACGGCTTCATTATTGGGTGATGCAGATTGCACTTTATACACTTCTGATAAGCACCAATATAATCCTTCCTTGCTGGCACAGCAGCAACATATCCCTTCACTACCTTTGTTTTCTTATCCACCTTACTAATTGCTGATTTGCTTGACTCGTCAACATCCTTTCGTTTTTCACCAGGCTTTCCTAAAACCCCAGTCCGCACTATTTCATCAGTCAGGGTGCCTGCCTTCAAGATCACACTTTGAATAGTTGGAGGTGCCGGAGCAGTCACCATACCACGGATTTATGGTACCAAACCCCAGATGTAATGCTCAATCCTTTTTGATTCGGGTGTCACCAGGTGCGGCGCCAGTTTTGCCAATTCATGAAATCGGTCGGTATAAGCGGCGTGACCCGGCCCTACCATCGAATGGTTCCCGAACTCATGTTCCAATTTTTGCATTTTGTTCATAGGACAGTACTCTTCAGTTTCCAAAGCTTTAAATTCAGCCCAAGTCATGGCCATTGCTGCCTCCCTACCTCGAGCCTGAACTTGGGTGTTCCACCATGTTAACACCTTTCCCACCAGTAAGCAAGTAGCATACTTTACCTTCTAATTCTCAGCATAGTTGCTGATATCCATCATGGTTTCCATCTTCTCAATCCAACGGGTCAAAGCGATGGCTCCACCCTTTCCGTCAAACTCCTTCGGTTTACAAGTCATGAACTCTTTGTAAGTACAACCAACCCTACCCCTAGTACTATTTTCCACAGCATGTTCATTTCCACCATCTCCAGTTCCCACCAACACCTCGCTGCCATTCGCCCTTCTTCACCTCCATGGTTACCATTGTCCCCTTCATTCCCGTTTTCTCCACCCATACCGCCTCCATTGTTCAATATATTGTTACTCACTTGCGTAACAATAGTAGGGATTAGCTCAGCTAGCTGTTGAGCAACGATAGCAGCGATATCTGGGTTACCAGCCTCATTGTTCCCATTGTTCTGTCCACCTTGACCTCTTCCACCTGTGGCTCCACCACGGCCACCAGAACCTCTACCACGTCCTCGTCCCCTAGGGACTTCACCTCCATGGGCCGAGTTGCAATTAACCCTTCTTGTCGGCTTGTTCTAAATATAAGACAGTCCTTAAATAATTATAACCATTAGTCACGTTAGTATTAAGGCTGCGAATTATTTCAAGAAATAAGCAATCATGTTGTAGCATAAATTGTCCAACTCACGCATCCAAAATCCATAATAAAATAACTTTATTAAAATCAATCCATAATATCCATAACATTCCAAATACCAAAAACCAAAGTCAGATGCACTAATCCTAATAATATCAGGTCAAAATTACTTAAAAGGAAAATAATAATAAGAGATAGTCAGCAGTAGCATGAAGCGTTCCCAGTTCAATCCTTCTTTTCACTCTATGAGCAAGAAATGATAAGTCCTCCTATCGTGCAACACGCAAACTCTCTCTTGCCCTTTAGGGCTGGAGGGGCAAGAAAATTGCCACCATCGTCATGAATAATCAGTGGGTGCGTAGCCACCACCCGTATAGGTCCTACACAACTCTCATAACTGCTAACAGATCTAGGAGAACAGGTGGTGACCTAGGAATGTCTCGATAACTCCTTGGGTGCTACGAAGTCCTCTGGGTGAGAGAATGTGTTCTTCACAGCACATGCTCTTCTGGGTGCTCCGAATCCATAGGGTCTAAAGCACCTCATCATAGACCTCGTCATCGGTCTACGCCCATGCACAGTTACTGCTAGTTTCACCTGCTTTGATGGGCGAGGTGACACCTCCTCACTCTCTGAGTCAGAAGAAATCATAATGGTAGAAGGGGGGAACGAAATGAGCACCGGAAGTCATAGCCTAAAAGAAAAAGTGTAAGTACTTTTTCTCACAGAAGAACAGGTAAAAAGAGAAAAGCAACAAAACAAAACCAAAAATCAAAACAATTAGTCAAAACATACACATGCATAATGCACACATAATCCTATTATGCATACTACATGCGGGTACTTAGGTTATAGTCTAGGTCAAATAATCCACCTAATTCTCTATAACCAATGGCACTGATACCAATCTGTCAAACCCTCGCTAGAAGCGGACACACGAGGATGCGACGGACTGGATCATCATAAAACATTGGAGGTCTAAGAGAATCACTAAAGGTATTCTCCGTAAATGGGTCATGATGTCGCCCGACACATAGGAACACGTGTCAAGTACAGTTCCAAAACATCATACCACAAATGCAGAAATAATCCAAAGTTCTATTTAGGAACAAAGAAGCACAAGTACCAAAACAATCCCAAGTACAAATCCAACAATTACCATTCAACAAAACAAACAAGTCCAAAACAAGTCCTAAGTCCTATGAAATGTTTATTGCTCCCAAAGGAGCGGTCTTGTCTAAAGTCCATAGCCAAACACCTAAGCCTCATTACCTAAAAAGACATGCTTTAAAAAGTCAACATACGTTAGTGAGTTCACAGGTTTAAAAGTACAAATAGTTTGCAGTGTATAACATGTACAACAAGTTGTATGTGAGTAAGAGTACATAGCAGTCAAGATATCAACACAAGTTCAAGATCAGTCCAAGTCCAATTACCCAGATTATATTCACCCAAGAGCATGCACAGGCCAAGTCAGTCTCAACCAGCATACCGACGACAGGGGTAGGGGTGTCAACCTGTTAGTACTAGCAATACCTCTCCATGACAGTCAAGCACAAGAACAAGCCTAATATCAAGCATAAACACAAGTAAACACTCATGAATGAACATCTAGACTCAAACCATGACCCAAACCATGACCCAAACCACATACAATGTTCCAAAATAATTTTTAAGACACGGCAAAGTCTAAAACCATGTGCATGCTTTTCTCCCAAGTAAAATATATTAAAAAGCGGCCATGAAACTCACCTTGAAATGGTATAGTCCAAATCCCACAATATGCAAAGGAAGCACTAAAAGTAAAAATCATAAAAGGATTACTAAAGAACCAAAATGACCAACACTGGTGTAATCCTTGTAACCCAGTCCTTAACGCCCATCAAGGTTTTTATTGTCACTTTATATTAATTTATTTAACGCCCTTCAATGAACATCTATTAGTCCATATTCGATGAATTTTAGAAGTTATTAACTTATATTTTTAAAAAGTCATTTAACCACTTTTAAATACAAAACTTGTCTTTATTTGATTATTTAGTTTCAAACCTTATTTTTTTAAGTTTATCAAAATATTTCCGCACATATATTTGATTGCGCACCAGTTTTGTATATACTGTTTGGAGATCGAAACCGTAACGAATCGTTGCATAAAAGGTATCATTTGAAAGATAAGACTTTAGATTAAACTTTAGAAAAAGAATAATCTCCATTGGATAAAATATGATAGAGATATAACTCGATGAATACAGACCAATCTGCTGTCCAGATTCGTCAGTTTTGACCTTCAGTTTTGTTTTCCACTTTCGGGGGACCAAACGATGTCGAAACGACATGAGACCACTTGGGTTAGTTAGAGGACTAATTGAACTTGATTTTAGATGAAAGTTTTCCTCATTTAGACGTATTATGACTAAGTTATGACCTGTACAAAATATCCAATTTTCCTGACAGCAAGCTGTCCAGTTCATTAGTGTTGTTCCTTTGCATCCCAAACTTCAATATTTGACCATTAACAACCTGAGTATGTAAAGAACGTTTATTCCAAGTTCTAATTGTCCAAAACATTAATTAAACACTTGAATTATTCCAATTTTCAGTCCTCAAAACAGTTAGTTGGATTTTAGTCTTCCGATTCACAATATTAATTAATCGTTTTATTGTTTTGATCATTCATTACGTCTATCCATCCAAGAAACCAAATTAATGATTTACAAAAATGATTTATAAGATCAAGATGTATATTTTGATCTGGTCAGAAAAGATTACAACCCAACTTAAATAGATCCAAGAATATACAAAGTCCAAGAATTAGGGTTTTATCGGTTAGAGAGTCCAACACTCGTAACACCTAGATCTTCACGATCCAACATCCAAAACAAAGAATATAAGAATATTAGATGATGATTTTGTGTTTAGATGATGAATATCATTGAGATTGAAGTAGATCAAAGAATAAAATCATCAAGAAACGATTTTTCTTACCGGAGATTAGAAGATGAAGGAGTCTTGATTAGAATAAGATCTTGAATGTCTTGATTATCCCAAAACTCCAAAGAATGACCCAAGGAAGCTGATTTTTGATTGGAATGATGAAGAACAAAGTTGAATTGGGTTGTGGTGGCTAGGGTTTGCAATATGGAAGTAACTTGGAGAAGAATTTTTGCAAAAGTGAGGAAACAAGGGGGAATTTCCCCTTATCTTTGTTTTAGGCCGTAAACAAGGGTGGGGCAAGGGACCTTCGGGCCCTTGTCCTGTCTCGTCTCGAACATGTCTACCAATTTTTACGTTTTTAAATTTCTCACGGTAAAACGGTTCCAACGAGCTATTATATGCCCTAGAAATCGGATAATTTATATTTTTGAACTAATTCATGTTTGTTTACTAGACTTTAGGCAAAGCCCAAGAATGTATGATTAGTTGGTTTTAACGTAAATTTTAACGTTTCACCTTTTATAAAATCCTTGTTTAGGCTCAATGCACAGGACCTTGTTCGATGACAAGCCCAATGGTCATCTTATTGACAAAAACCCTAAGCCCAACACTATGACATAGGCCCATTGAGCTAATATTGGGTCGACAATAAAATGAACAATCAATTAAGACCAAGTCCAAATATGAAAAAATCAAAGTCAAAAGTCAAAGTCAAAGTCAAAGTAAAGGTTAACGCACCTATTTTGGTGAAGGATGTCACAATAAACCATAAAGTCATCATTCCCCTCTAGTAGAGTGAGAATGGGAGCATTACTTGGTTTTTGCTTTACCACATCGAATGGTTCTGCCTGCTTGGTGACGCTTAAGTACCGATATCCCTTGCCACTTGGTGATCAAACAAATCATCTATGCGTGGCAAGGGATATTGGTACTTAAGTGTCACCTTATTCAGGTCTTGGTAATCATTAGACATTCGTATAGATGCATCCTTTTTCTTCACAAACAAGAATAGAGCTACCCAAGGTGACAAGCTTGGTCTTATGAATCATTTGTCCACCAATTCTTAGAGTTGCGACATCAACTCCTTTATTTTTGAGGATGCTAATTAGTATAGTGCTTTTGCAATCAGTGTCATACTTGGTACCTAGTCGATGTGAAACTCGACTTGTCTCGTTAGAAGTAGACCAGACATGTCTTCCAGGAACACATCTGCGTATTTCGACACCACATGTATATCCTCGATCTTCCTTTCTTTCTCCGCAGTCATCAAGTACTACCAGTAGCCTTCACATCCTTGTCTTAAGTAATTTTCAATAATGTAAGACATTTTTAACTTAGACATCATGCCTCCTAAATAGGCTAGGGATTCTTTTAACATGAAACTCTTATTATTACCATAGCCAAACAATATGCTTGCATAAGCGTGGTTTACAGGCTACATACCTGTGACCACATCATTAGTGTTTCTAGCTTCCTTTGCCCTTATCTTGAACACTCGAGCATTGCCTGTAGGAGAAGTAGGGCCTTTCCCTTTGTCGGCCTAGTTGGTTGCGACTCCTGTTTACCATTTTGACAATGTGCCTTGAGATGCCCCTCTTATCCATGTTTGAATCATGTTGGAGGGTAAGAGAAATCATGGGCACCGTGCCCCTTTTTTCCACACTTGCTACATCCATTCATGTAGCTAGGGTTGACAGTTAAACCCAAACCCGACGGGAATACCCGAAACCTGAGACAACTGGGACAGGCATGGGGTTGGGTAAGCAAGCACGGGACTAGGTATGGGATTACTTCTTATAAATTTCATGGGTTTGGGACGGGTATGTGATTACATGATATAACCGTTTACTAGTCCCGTTTACCCGATTAAACATACCCGTTTACCCAATTATATATCCATAATATTTTTTGGTTTTTTTTATTATTTTAAATATTTTATATTTATTTATAGTTAATTTAGTCATATCATAGTATCTTTAAGTTCATTTGTTCAAATATGTCTCGTATTTAGTCAATATCATACTTAAATAATCCTACAATTAGAATTTTGATTTTATTCAAATCCCGGCTACTATCGGAAGAGAGTCAGCAAGACATTAAAATATAGATTTGGTCGAAAGGATATAGAGATAAAGAGATTTGATTGAAATATCAAAGAGATAGCTGATAGATATTCTCAACGGTATTATTCTTGAAATTAAGGAGTACACTTGATTACCCATGAGTATGCCCGATACTCGACATGTAATTACCCAATATATACCCGATGGGTTTAGGCTGGGTATGGGGCATATTTTTATAATCGAGTATGGGGTTAGGATTACCTAAAACCATCCCAAACCTACCCCATTGCCATCCCTACATATAGCAAGGCTCTGAGTGGTTTCGATCACATGTATTACACCTGGGGGCGTTCCCCCGATCCTTGATATCAAATCTTTTGAATTTGTTTCAATCCTAATTTGACTTCCTTCCATCATGGTTGAACCTTCTAGTATGTCCTCCTGAGTTTCCACCATCAAACTTTCTATTGGGTTCAACCTCAGACATTCTACTCCCTCTTAACCTAATCAGTTCCTTAGTTAATTCCTCCACTGTCTCAATTGTCGACTGGAGAGTTGCTGGTATAAACATGTGCACATTAGCAAGTATCTTGGGAATGGTACCCCAGATGAATCTTCCAACTCTCTTGGACTCAGATCCAACAAACTTTAGCAATAACCCAACCAACTCCAAAAATCTAGACGTATACCTTCGGTAATCGGTTCCCTTCAAGTGAAGGTATTCATCCTCTAGATTTTTCACCTCATACTGGAGGTACATACTTCTCAAAGAACAATTTTCAGAATCTTATTCATCCGCTGCTATATACTTTTTATCTTCCCCTAGTGGATAAGACTATCTTTTACTAGGTGTGGGCTTCATTCTTGAATGATTGAAATTATCTTCCATCATGCAACCGCTGGAATCTAATGTGGTTTCAATCTCTTCAATCCATCCTAGGGTATTAGTAGCAATCTTATCTTCCGTGAACACCTTAGGCTTATAAGTAATGTAATTCCGGTAACTGCATCCATTGGAATCTAATTCCTTTAACTTCTTCAGCTTGTCAACATCTATAGAATTAACTAAACTAGAGTTGCTATTTTCATTCTTATTGTCATCAAACAACCTTGATGACTCTGATGATGCTTCAACATTTGAGTTACTTTTGCCCTTGCTACTAGGCGGCTTGTCTTCCCCTTGTAGCGTATTGGTAACCCCAACAATGATGGAAGGCATGGTTGTGGCTATCCCAATAGTAATCATTTGTCATAGTTCAGCAGCTAATTCAACTTTAATTTGTTCTTCAGAAGTTGAAGGTGGACCATTCCAAACCTCCACAGAATAGGTAGGGCCTTTGCTAAGATTAGCGTGGGCTTTTCCTCAAGTCCTCCTTGATGGACCTTCGTTAGTCATTTCAGTAGTCTTGCTACTCTTGTCCTTAGCCATTATAAACGAAAATCAAACGGATGGAGGTCAGATAATAGAAGTTGTTATAAATTCCCAAGTCATCTAGATATGGCTATCAAGGTCACAATCCTAACCCTAATTACATGTGACTATCTATTCAAAGAACCAATTGAAGCACAATCATCCATCACATAAATAGTCATCACATGCATTACCATGTAGGGTTATATCCATCCAATAATGCCTTATATTATTCAATAGTGTACATCATGTTTCACTATATCTCTAGTTTGTTACATTACTGTAAGAGTTATCTAAGAGGCTGATGCTAACCAAAGATCTCTTAGCATGCATCTGAAGTACAAGGAAGTTACTTCGGAAGATTTGATCATACATAAAGAAAATTTACTATGTATCAAATCTTCGAAAGCCAAAGATAGAAACTTCCGAGTCAAAGATGAAGTCTTCCAAAGCCTGAAGACAAAGTCTTCCGAAGCTTGAAGACTAATTTCGTCCAAAGACTTAGAAGACATGTGTCCCTAACATACTTTTGACAAAATCTGAACAACTTTCCGCTACCAACTTTGAAGACTCACCAACTTATACAAGTTGGTGATTATCTCCATACTTTTGTCAACTGTACATTATGGTGTTTGTGTCTGTAACTTTCCACTCTTGTACTTTTATCCTTTTTGTAATATATTAGGATGTGAGCTATGCCATGTCATAGTCACTTATCAAAAGGCAATCTACCTTTTGACTCTACATTGATCTTGTTGTCTAGATTAGTGTCTAGCTGGCCTTTAAATATGGCCGGCTATAGGTTGTAGTATGCCTTTAAATATGGCCGGCTATAGGTTGTAGTATAAAGTACATCATGTAACCAGTCTTAGGACCAAGCATTATAACACTTGTAAAATTACTTGAGAGAAATGTACATCATCCTTGAAAACCAATACTTGTGTTCCTGAGTTCTTTATTTGTTAGTTCTTTGTTTCTTCGTCTGGTTCCCTATTTGATCTAGTAAGTGTGAACGTTCTCAAACTATGAAACTGTTGCATAACCATAACTGGTCCTGCAATTGGTATCAAAGCTTTTTAGGCTCTTGATTGTAAGATCTCACCATCTTTAACACTTACTTTCTCAAATGGCAGCTCTCACTAAAGCTGATTTGGAAACCGACACCATGACTAAGTCTTTACTAATCACTCCTGATGACTTTGACACTTGGTGTATGAGGATGGAAGGCTTCATCTAGTCTCAAGATAGGAGGATGTAGAGATCCATAGTCTCAGGACTTCACATCCCAAGCACTACTTCAGTAACTGCTGGAGGTGGGATGATACCAAAGGATGTGGTTGACTATTCTGAGGAAGATTAGAAGATGATTGATATAGATCAGAATGCCATGACCGCTCTTCAAACTTCTATTCCAAACTCTATATACAGAGGTTTCAAGAAGTAGAAGACTAAAAAAGAACCCTAGGAAGCACTGAAGCTGATGTATGAAGGATCTGATGAAGCCAAGGAAAACAAGAAGGACATCATGAAGTAGCAGTTTGAAAACTTCACTTTCAAGACAGGTGAAACTATGACTAAAGAATACTTAAGGTATGTTGAGTTAAACTTGAGATTAGTGACATTGTGAGTAAGTTCATGTTCTCTCTTCCCAGACAATGGAGACAATATTATATGGCTATTAATAGAACTGAAAACCTCTCTACCCTTACTCTCATTAAGCTGTATGGTATCCTGAGTGGTTACCAAATGAAGATGAACATGCAAAATCCATCTACCAGCTCATCCAACAATCAACAGAGCTCAGCCCTTCATGTGGTTGAAAGGGATAGCAGAGAACCACAATATCATCTCATCTGCTACCCTTACAACTCATAAAATGGTCCTTTCATCACCTTCCCGGAGACACTAAGGGAGAGCTACACTCAAGGAAGCCCATTCCAAGAGTTCAACCCTTCTCAGGCCTTTATGTCTTCAGATAAAAGTTGTGGCAACTTTCTCTTTACTCTTAAAGACTTGGACTTCATCCATCCAGATGATCTAGAGTACATAGAGATAGTCTTGTAGATGGCTCTTCTCACTTACAGAGCTAAGAAGTTCTACAAGAGAACAAGAAGAAAGTTTCCAAGCAATATAACCAGTTGAAAGTTTAGGCTGTATAAAAGCAAAGTAAAGTGTTACAACTGGAACCAAATGGGTTATTTTGCTAGGGAGTGTAAGGCACCAAGAACAAATGGTGACTAAACATAGTCCAGGCCAAAATACACTAATGCATCTCCAAGATCTGAGAAGCCAAACCAACAAAAGCAGCAAGCTGTAGTTGCTATGGAAGAAGGTAGCTTTGACTGGAGCTTTCAGGTAGAAGATGTCTCTCTAAAGCAAGCCTTGATGGCAGATCATCATAAAGCTAAGGTATTGGAACATCTTTGTACTCCTAAGTGTATTGCTAAAGTAAACATGTACAGGTCCTATAACTTGGAAGTAAGATCTGATCTTGAGTCCTTGAAAATTTTAAAAGCTGATTTTAAAAGAGCAGAAAATGACTATAAACTTAAAATAGAAGATTTAGAGAAAACCATTTCTACTCTAAATCATGAGCACATAAATTACAGGACTCAAATCAAAGATCTTGTTACCAAATTAACCAAATGCCAGGCTGAGCTTATGATCAGCAAAGCCATGGCAGAAAAATATGTTCTTGAAGTAGAAACCTTCAAGAACATCATATCTTCATCCTTACATGCAAAGATTTGTTATAAGAATAGGAAGGGCTTGGGATCAAGTAAAATAGATCCTCCACACATTACTATCAGTCAAATCTCCAAGTTATGAAACTTGTGAAGATGAGCTGCCTCTTATTGATCCTATCCATGAGAAAGACGAAGATGAAGAGGATATAGTAAAGGATGAACAAGAAGAGAGTGAAGAGGTTCATTCTAAGAAGGGTCACTATATTCGTAAAGAAATTAAGAGACAAGTGATGTTTAAGTCTACTAGAGAGAATTTGATCAGGGCTACTAAAAGAAAATCAAAGAAAGTCCAAGAGATTAAGCCCACCTTCAACCCTAGGCAAAATAAGTCCATATCTCTGCTAGGTTTGAGGTGAGGAAGACTGAAGACTTAGCTAAGAACTCTAGTACTAAGAGACCTA
Source organism: Flaveria sonorensis (assembly GCA_025506505.1). NCBI lineage: Eukaryota > Viridiplantae > Streptophyta > Magnoliopsida > Asterales > Asteraceae > Flaveria > Flaveria sonorensis. The sequence continues at coordinate 20,666,583 of CM046429.1, forward strand.
GTTCAAGTTCAAACCATTCGGGTCAAGAGAAGAAGGTTGAACAAGTGTGCACCACTTCTGCATAACATGAACCATCCAACTCCAAAGGCAAGCTTCACCCTCAGAAGCCTACTGCATCATCTTGAAAGATGAATAAGGAGTTGGAAAGAGATCAAGATTGACCTTCTCCTTAGAACAAGACCCTCAGTAGTATGCCTGTGGAATGCATCATGTGTGGTGGTACAACTTATTATGCTAAGTATTGCATGTATAATCGTAAGAGTACCATCCACATGAACAAGAAGAAGACTTCTGAGAGGAAAAAGAAAACACCTTAGGAAGGTAAATCACATTCCTTCAGAAGCTCCAAGGTGAACAAAAAGAAGATAAGTGGAAATCTGTCTTTGGAAGCAAGTTTGGTCTCGGAAGAAAGGAATGCTTTCGAAACACTGAAGTCTGCTACAGTGGATGCAAAAGCTTCCAAAAATACAGTCTCCAAAAGTCATAAAAACTTCCAAAATTTTGAAAGCCAAGTCTAATCTTTCAAAGATGGTGTGGAAGATGAAGGAAGGCCATGTGACTAAAGTTTCTTTATCAACAACAACAAATGATCCTCAAAGCTTGCATATAGAATCTATAATTGTTAAACTATCATCAGTTCATCTTGGTAAGCCCAAGACCAGCAAGGCTTAGGTTTCCAAATGTAACTAATCATATCTTTTCATATGCAGGAATAGCTGAAGAGCAAAAGAAATGTATGAATCATTGATAGTGGTTGTCCAGGCACATGACTGGCAATGGTTCTTTGATTCAAGACTTTGAGAAAATTGATGGAAGGCCAGTTGCTTTTGGAGGAGAATCAGGTGGTTACATCACTAACATGGGTAGGGTCATAAATGGTAAGCTCAGCATTGAGAAGGTAAACTTTGTTAAAGAGATTGAGTACAATCTCTTGAGTTTATCTTAATTTTGTGACAAGAGACATAACATGCTTTTCACTGAGCATGAGTGCATTGTTCTTCAGCCCGGGGTGATCATTCCTCAAGAGTATATTTTGCTTAGAACTCCCAGGAAAGGGAACATGTACAAGATGGATCTGCAAGAAACCTCACCTTCAAGAGAAGTTTCTTGCTTTCTATCTAAAGCCAATAGTGATAAGTCTTTCCTTTGGCATAAAAGAATGTGCCATGTAAACTTTAAGAACATGAATAAATTAATTAAAGATGATTTGGTAACTGGAATGTCAAAGAATGAGTTTACAAGTGATGACCATTGTATTGCATGTCGCAATGGAAAGCAACACAAAGTGTTACACAAGCCAAAGGAAATAAACTCCATCACTACTCTCCTACACTTATTACATATGGATCTTTTTGGGCCCACCAGTGTAATGAGTTTAGGAAGAACTGTATTTTTCCTTGTGATCCTAGATAACTTCACAAGATATACATAGGTCTTCTTTCTTAGAAGTAAGGATGAGATCTCTGAAATCTTGAGATCCTTTATTTTCAAAATAGAGAATCAATATGATCACAAGGTTAAGATCATAAGGTGTGATCAAGGAATTCAATTCAAGAACCAAATCCTTGATACATTTTGTGATGAAAAGGCTATTTCAAGATAATATAGTGCTCTTAGAACTCCTCAACAAAATGGTCTTACTAAAAGGAAAAATAGGACACTTATTGAGGCTGCAAGAACCATGCTCTATGACTCTAAACTACCCATCACCTTCTGGGTAGAGGCAGTCAACACTGCCTGCTATGTGCAGAACATAGTCTTAGTAGTCAAAACTCATGGTACAACTTCTTATGAACTATGCCACAAAAGAAGACCTTTCATTGGTTTTCTCAGGTCATTTGGATGTCCATGCACCATCTTGAATACCAAAGATTATATAGCCAAGTTTGCTGAGAAAGTAGATGATGGACATTTCATTGGATACTCTTCCTAAGTTAAGGCTTATAGAGTACAAAATCTCAGAACTAGAGTAGTTTAGGAGTTAGCCAATGTGACCTTCAATGAACACACTCCTAGTGTGAAAGGTTCTGATCCTAATTGGCAATTTGATCTTAATTTAGTTACCAATTGTTCTAACAAATCTTATGAAGATGTTTCAGGAATAATAGGTAATATATCTACAGCAGATTCTGATCCAAGATTTGAGCTGAGAAGACCAAATGATAGAACTCCTTCAGCTCTAGTGGTAACAACCCTGCAAGTGGAAATCCTATCAGCATAACCATGACAAATCATTAAGCTGATACATCTAAGGTGCCAATCAATTCCAGCAATGAGGCACAAAACTCAAATAAAGGGATTTCCAATGCAGGAGAAGATGGTGATGGTGAAAGTGATCAAGAATTTCATGATGCTGATAACCACTCTACTGAAAACAACATCAATGATGTTGCACACTCTCTGGATCAAGTTACACTTGATGAGTGTGCTGATGTGGTAGGTGATACTCAATCAACAGATCTAAATTTCAATAATTTAGATCTATCAAATCAACTTGCTGTGATTCCTCAACTCAGGATCCATAAGTCACATTCTAACACAAAAATCATTGGAGATGTTAAGACTAGGGTAAGAACAAGAGGACAAACCCATGATAAAATATTTGTCTACACTCTTGCTTCTTATCCCAGATTGAGCCAAAGAAAGTTGACGAGACTCTTAAAGATGGAAGCTGGATTGAAGCAATGTAGAAGGAACTGCTTTAATTCAAAAGACAAGGTGTTTAGAACCTATGTCTTCTTCCTAGAGATGCCAATAGGTACCAAGTGGGTTTTTAGGAACAAGAAGGATGATAGATGACTTGTCATCAAGAATAAGGCAAGACTGGTAGTCTAAGGGTTCACTCAAGAAGAAGGGATTGACTACACAGATGTCTTTGCTTCTGTAGCAAGACTTGAAGCTGTAAGAATATTTCTTGCTTTTGCTGCATCCAAGGATTTTAAAGTCTACCAATTTGATGTCAAGTGTGTATTTTTATATGGGGTGATAGATGAAGAAGTGTATGTCAAGCAATCACCTAGCTTTGCATATGCAGATCATCTTATTATGTCTTAAAGCTTGACAAAGCTCTCTATGGGTTGCATCAATCTCCAAGAAAATGGTATGAGATACTGTCATAGTACCTAGTTCAATATGGTTACAAAAGAGGTACTATTGACAGCACACTTGCATGACTGGGTAAGGGTTCCTAACACAATCAGTTTCATAATAAGGAGAGACTTGAACACTTAACAGTTCAAATAGGGAACCGGGTTTGATTATGAGGATACTATGAACACAAGTAAGTAATGAGACATAACAAGCAACAATAACACAAAAATATGGTTTTCAAGAAGTGTTGTATATTGCTTTCAAGTTCTATTACAAGTGTTACAAAGCATCATTTAAATTACAAGAACCTAAGACTCTTTATACTACTTCTTACAACCGTCAATACTTACAAAGACAGTTGGAATTTAATACTCTAGACAACAAGATCAATCTAAAGTCAAAAGGCAGATTGCCTTTTGACTAGGGACTATGACATGCCATAGCTCACATCCTTTTCTATTACAAAAAGGTTTACAGGTACAAAAATAGGAAGTTACAAACAAAGACCTTAATCTACAGTTTACAAAAGCATGGACTTTTCACCAACTCATACAAGTTGGTGAGTCTTCAGAGTTGTAGCGGAAAGTGTGTCATTAGAAGAAATCAGTCTTCACAGCAAAATGGCTTCTGAAGACTTTGTCTCTGAAGCTTCGGAAGACTTCATCTTCGGCTTCGGAAGATTTGGACTTTGGCTTTGGAAGATTTTACACTTAGAGTATTTTTTGATGTAGTGTGTAAAACTTCCGAAGCACTTCTACTATTGTACATTCAGTTCATGCATGCAGGAAGAACTTTGGTTGTTTTGGCTTCTTTGGTTTCATCAGCCTTATAATATTCTAATATTACCTTACAAACTCCCCCTAGGCTGATGCTACCAAAATAGAGAAGTACTTTAGATGTTGATAGTCCTCATTAGGATCAAGACCAAGCCTTTCTTCATCATCTGGTTAGGATCCTTCAGACTTTCATAGTATCTTCTCATGTCATAGAGATCATGTAGAGGAAGATCAAGCATGTCTTGCTATAAGTAGACATCTTGACCTCCTTGATCTCTGATGACATACCATCTATCCGGATTGGCAACAAAACTCCAGGACAAGATGGTTCTTCCAATGGCAAGAGGCTCTACTTGAATTGAAGTTGGTTGAGCAGCCTCTTCATGCACTTCCTCAGGATGCTCTAACTCATCCTAAGGTGTGGAGGTGGATGCCTTGGTTTTCTTCTTCTTTGAAACACTTTTTCTAGCCATCCTTTTCCTCCTCTTTGAAGTTTTCAACTAAGAGGACTGGTCTTCAGCACCAGATTGTTCTGTTGTGTCCCTCTCAGTTGGGATCTCTGCTCTCACAGGTTCAGATGGAGAGAGAGGAGAACCCTACTGCGGATCAGAAGATGAAGTTGGCCGAGATGCAGCTCTAGGATCAGGTTGTGTTGTCTTAAGGGTTTCAACCTTCACCTCAACTTCAAGTTGAGTTGGACTTGGTGGAGAATGCAAGTCTACAAGCTCTCCCTTTTTAATCTTCTGCTTGATCACTCTTATATGCTTATCCATGGTGGATAGAGGCATAGGACCAAGCCTCCTTTCGGAGAATCAATACAGCTTCAAGAAGCTCATCATCCTTTGTCTATCTTCAGACTTCTTTTGGCTTTTATGGATGATGGCCCTTGAACTTGCAGCTTCTTCCCTTAGCTTTCTCTTAGCAGCTTTTCTTTCTTTTATGGCTTGTTCCTCCAGCTGTTTGAGATATTCAAACTCTATGTACTGAATGGATAAGGGAAGAAGTGTAGCTACCTGATAGAGTCCTGTGGCACTTAGGTAGTTGATCATATTCATTCTTTCAGCTTCCCTATCTACCTGAGGTTGTGCCTGCGCCATAGTCTCTATCTCAGGACTTTCTTGAACTGGGGAGAGGACAAGAGCATGTTTGTAGAGCCTTTTCAGTCTCCTTTCTTCCTTAATCTTGAGGAGTAATGCTACATCCTCTGCCTCCCTCCTCTCCTTTGGCAGCTCAGTGTTAGCCAGCTCATTCAACTCTTCTAAGGGGAGAGATATGAGTTCATCAACATTATAGTTCCTGGTCCCCAGGTAGTTTAGGCTAGCTACCCTCAATTCATCATCTTGAGTGTTTGGCCTAGGGGTAGCTTGGATAGCAGCTTGCATGAAGCCTGAGAACCCTCTTGAACTCTCTCCCCTTAGCTTCCTCTTCCTCTCTCTCTTCTCCTCCTCTAACTCCTCAGAGGTCGTTTTCCTCTTCCCTTTGTCACGCACAGGCCTTGGTGACTCAGGGTGGAGAGAGCTTTAGCCTTCATTGCTTGGTTCAGCAGTCAAGTTCTGGCCAGAGAGAGGTTGTGAAACACCATCACCAGCTGGTGCTTCACTAAAGGTACTGGGTGCAAAAGGAGATCCTATCTCAAGGTTCAAAGGCTCAACCTCTGGGCCTTCAGTCAAGGTTTTCCCTTTGAAGCTAATCTCGGGGTCCACCTCAACATCCAGTTGACTAAAGATCTCACATGCTATCCTCTGTCTATATAATCTTGATCTCATCTTGAACTCTTCTAGCACCCTTTCTTGTATCCAGTATGCTAGTCTTCCAGCTTGTCTGTTTTGGCTTGGGTTGACAAGTGGAAGATCAACCTGATTTATGCACTCATAGAAACTCAGGTTTGAAAAGTTGAAAGTTTCTTGTTGACCCTGAGTTCTAGAGATGATGAGAGCTCTTCTTTCAGTGTCATACCTCCATCCTATGATTGGGTTCTCAGAGTGGGGAGATGGGGTAGGCATGGCTCTGGGTATACCCTCCTCAAATAGACTTTGAATGAGAGAGTCTACATCCATGTAGACTTGAGGAGGTTGCTGAGTATGGACTATTGCAAGAGAGGGTGGTGAATCCTTTATGTCCATACTCTGAGAGGAACTCCCAGGTTCTGTGACTGTTTGGACTTTCTCCCCCTTTTTGGTAGAATCACCTTCTTGCATAAGTGAGCTGGGGGTTGAGTCTGTCACATTCATAGGTTCTTGTGGACCTGGTTGAGTTCATCTTGGTGGTCTCTCAGCTACCTGGCCCTTGAGATCAGTGATCTCAAGTTTCTGGTCATTGACCTTCTTTTGTAAGATAGTCACCTGAGATTCCAGGTGACTAATCTTAGAGACTAAATAGATGCAAGTTTTAGTCAGTGTGTGAACCTTTAGTTTCAGACTCCCCTCATCTTCATCAGAAGAATCACGGGAGGATGAGAGAATTGGACCAAGATCCTCCTCCTCATCACCAACATATTGTTCTTGGCTGCTGGATTTCCCTTGCCTTATGACAACTTCAAGAGAAGTGTCAAAAGGCCTGGTTGCCATGGTTGAGGTCTTAAAGATGTAATCACTTACTGAAGTGAGAGCCTCTTCCATATGGATCTCCTGAACAGGTTCAGGGAGATCCACATCAGTGATAGGTGAATGATGTGGGATAGACCTGGGTGAGACAGGAGTACTCATCTCTCCTTGAGTAGGTATGGAGAAGAGAGACTCATGGTACTTGCTGAATGCCATGTCTTCATCATCATAGAAGTCAAGGCTGTGAATTGGTTGGTTTAGATCTAGCGGCTGGGGATGGTAACTTTCCCCGGAAGGTTGTTCACTAGAGTGTGGAGACTCTGAGTGAAGGCTTAAGGCTATTTGGGGTGTGAGCTCATCAGGCTGAGCATGAGGAACCTCAGCACTGATCATATGAGAGATGGGAATGGTTTGCTCCTCAGGTGAAGTGGGAGCTCGAGTTTCCACTTCCTCCTATAAGGTTGGTGATATAGGGGCCTGCACAAGCTGAATAGCATACGCAGGGGTTCACTTGGTTTTTCTTAGGTAGGTGATGGTTATTGTGGGCTGTATGTGTGGTTGAGAGATAGAAGGTGTGGGTTCAACACTAGCTGGTGCTGCTAGGTTGCCACTTTGAGCAATGAGCTCAAACATTTTTAGGACAAGGGCTGTTTCTACCCCAGAGAAGCCAACAGTTGGCTTCCTCATTATTTTGAAGATATCGGGCTTCATTTGTCCTAATTTAAGAATATTACCTGTTCCCCTCAACTGTGTGCCCAGTTCACAGTTAAGAATGTGCTGGACATATCTAAGGAACATGTAATACTTTAGGGAGTCCAAGTTAGCAAGCAAATTGGTATATACAAATTGAGAATACCTAAACTTGACCCCCTGAACCATTCTATGGACTATGAAGGAGAGGTCTTCTGGAATCTGATTCCATCCTCCATGCTTGTTTGACAAGCTGTGTATGACAATAAGAAGGAGGTACTTCCATTGGGATGAGACTTTCCCCTTCCTGAAGGTTTTGACTGAGAAGTCACCCTCATAGCCCATCTGCGCAAAGAAGTGGTTAACTGCAGCTTTGGGGAAGGACAAGTCACCTTCTACATCATCCAGCTGAAGATGTGTGTTTATGATGGCCAAAGTGATAAAGATTGTCCTCCCCTGCACTGTGGCAGACAGTGCCTTCTCCCCGTTCATGGTGACCTCTTCGCAGGTCCGCCAGAACTCCAACAAATGATCCTCATAGAGAGGAGGATCAATGGTGAGGGAGGTGAAGTAGTTGGTCAAAGAAAGGTAACGACAAACCTCTGAGAAACCTAGAGCTTTCTCAGAGTCTAACAGAGCAACTTGATTATGTTGCCTGTGAAGATGCATGAAAAAATCGGGTTGATTTCTACGGTCAAGGTTGGCCATTTTAAGTAGCTTTGTGATGAAGGAAGATAAGAACGAAGGCGGTTTGTGGGTGAAATTAGGTTTGAGATCAATGTAGATGAAGAGGAGAGTGAGAAGAGGGGGAACCGTTTTAGAATATATATGAAATGGATTTGACACATAGTTATTGCAAAAGGATAAACTTTGAAACCCAGATGTCTGTCCCACCTCTAAAAAATACCCAAAAAGGTAGTTATTTTGGAAGTTGAAAATCTTCCGAAGGTAATTTAGCTTTGGAAGTTTTTAAGAAAAAGCTTTCGAAGGAAATTTGGCTTCGAAAAATATTCCTAAGAGTTGTGAAAATTTGGCTTCGGAAGAAAAAATACTTAGAGAGTTTTTCTTCCGACACATATTTGATTTCGAAAGATATTAAGACTTGGGAGTTTTATTCTAAAGAGATTAAATCTTTCGATACTTAATTGCTTTTGGAACAAATACATGCAAGTACTTAGAAGCCTATTTAAGCTTCGAAAGATATTCTCAGAATTTCTTTCGAAGGTAAATTTCTTATAAGTAGTTATTTGATTTGAAAACATAAATTTCTTCCGAAGTCAACTTGAAATCTTTCGAAGGAAAATATGTTTGAAAAATTTTCAAAAATCTAAGGAATATAATAAAAAATTTTCTTCCGAAATAAACTGGGCTTATGAAGGTGATAAAATAGACAACTTAGGACACACAGGTTTTAGAAATAAAGTTGATTTAAGTTTTTAAGAAAATATACTCAAAGATAATCATCCCAATAGCTGATACAAGATATTTGAATCTCTGTTCATCAAAAGCTTTAGTGAACAGATTAGCATATTGTTCATTTGTGTTAGCTTTGACTAGTTTGATTAATCCATTCTCAAAATTATCTCTAATCAAATGATCCCTGATGTTGATGTGTTTGGTCCTTGAGTGCTGCATAGGATTCTCTATAATGGAGATAGCATTGTTGTTGTCTATGTGGATGGGAGTCTCTTTGAAGTTAAATCCATAGTCTAACATCTGATTCTAAATCCAAAGCACTTGAGCACAGCAACTTGTAGCAGCAATGTATTCAGCCTCAGCAGTTGATGCAGAGACACAGGATTGTTTCTTGCATTGCCATGAGACAATCCTTCTACCAAGGAATTGACATCCCCCAGATGAAGACTTTGTAGTCATGTTGCTACCTCCATAGTCACTATCTGTATAAGCATACATATTGAAGTTAGAACTCTTTGGATACCAAAGGCCAAGCTTGGGAGCATCTTTGAGATATCTAAGAATCCTTTTGACAATAACCAGGTGTGACATCTTGGGGTTGGCTTGATATCTTGCACAGATGCATGTGGCAAACATGATATCAGGCCTGCTGGCTGTTAAGTACATAAGAGACCCAATCATAGCCCTGTAAAGATGTTCATCCACACACTCCCCCTCAAGATCAGTTCCTAGGGAGTGGTTTCTGGCTATGGGTGTCTTAGCAACCTTACATTCAGTCATATTGAATCTTGTAAGTATGTCTTGTACATACTTTGATTGACTTATGAAGATGCCATTGTCAACTTGCTTCACTTGAATTCCCAAAAAGAAATTTAGTTCCCCCATGGCACTCATTTTAAATCTGTTCTTCATCACCCTCTCAAAGTCTTTGCAAAGCTTTGGATTAGTTGACCCGAAGATAATGCCATCCATATATACTTGAACCAACATTAAGTCATTCCCTGTCCCTTTGATGAAGAGAGTTCCATCTATAGTACCCCTCTTGTAACCATGTTAATAGAGATACTGAGATAGTGTTTCATACCACTTCTTTGGAGCTTGGTGCAGCCTATATAAAGCTTTATCAAGCTTGTAGACATAATCAGGACGATCTGGGTCTACAAAGCCATATGGTTGTTTGTTATGAATCACCCCATACAGAAAAGTACACTTGACATCAAGTTGGTAGACCTTGAAATCCTTAGATGCAGCAAAAGCCAGGAATATTCTTATGGCTTCAAGTATTGCCACAGGAGCAAAAACATCTATGTAATCAATTCCCTCTTCTTGTGTGTACCCTTGAACAATTAGTCTTGCCTTGTTCTTGATGACAAGTCCTCTATCATCCTTCTTGTTCCTAAAAACCCACTTGGTTCCTATGACAATATTCCCATGAGGAAGAGGACATAGGTTCCAAACCTTTTGTCTTTTGAATTGAAGCAGCTCCTCTTGTATTGCTTCAACCCAGCTTCCATATTTCAAAGCCTCATCAACTTTCTTTGGCTCCACTTAGGACAAGAGCAAGAATATAGACAAATATTTTTGTCATGGGTTTGTCCTCTTGTTCTCACCCTTGTATCAACATTTCTAATGATGTTTGTGGTGGGGTGTGACTTGTGGATCCTGAGTTGAGGGATCATAACAAGTTGATTTGACAGATCTATATTAGAGAAATTTAGATCTGGCAATGGAGTGTCACCCACCACATCAGCACACTTATCAAGTGAGACTTGATCCAATGAGTGTATGACATCATTTATGTTGTCTTTTATGGAGTGGTTATCGAAATCAAGAAATTCTTGATCACTATCACCACCTCTATTTCCTCCTACATTTGAAGCTCCTTCTCCTGAGTTTTGAGCCTCTGAGCTAGAATTTGAAGGCATCTCAGATGTATCAGCTGAATTTGTCATGTTTGTGCTGATAGGATCTTTATTTGCAGGGTTAGTCACCAAAGGAGCTGAAGTAGTAATCTTGCTTGGTCTTCTCAGCTCAAATCTTGGGTCAGGATCTCCTGTTGATATGTTATCTGTAGATCCTGAAACATTCTCACAAGACTTGTTAAAATAGTTGGTAACTAAGTCAAGTTCAAATACCCAATCCGGACCAGAACCTTTCACACCAGGGGTGTGCTCATTGAAGGTCACATTGGTTGACTCCTCAACTACTCTAGTTCTGAGATTGTATACTCTATAAGCCTTAGCTTGGGAAGAGTATCCAATAAAGTGTCCATCATCTGACTTCTCATCAAATTTGGCTACTTGATCTTTGGTATTCAAGATGGTGCAAGGACATCCAAATGACCTGAGGAAACCAATAAAAGGTCTCCTTTTGTGCCACAGCTCATAAGGAGTCTTACCATGAGTCTTAACCACTAAAACTCTGTTCTGTTCATAGTAGGCTGTGTTAACTGCCTCTGCCTAGAAGGTGATGGGTAGTTTAGAGTCAGACAACATGGTTCTTGCAGCTTTAATAAGTGTCCTGTTTCTCCTCTCAGCAACACCATTTTGCTGAGGAATCCTGGGAGCACTATATTGTCTTGTAATACCCTTTTCATCACAAAATGTATCAAGGATTTGGTTCTTAAATTCTGTTCCTTGATCATATCTTATGGTCTTGACCTTATGATCAGATTGATTCTCAATTTTTAGAATGAAGTTCTTCAAGATATCACGAGTCTTATCCTTAGTTCTAAGGAAAAAGACCGAAGTGAATCTTGTGAAGTCATTTGTGATCACTAAACAATATGAGGTCCTTCCTAAACTCATTACACTAGTGGGGCCAAAGAGATCCATGTGTAACAAGTGTAGGGGAGTAGTGATAGAGTTCATTTCCTTTGGCTTGTGAGACACTTTGTGTTGCTTCCCTTTCAGGCATGCAACACAATGATCATCACTTGTAAACTCTTTCTTTGGCATTCAAGTTACCAAATAATTTTTAATTAATTTATTCATGTTTTTAAAGTTTACATGGCATATTCTTTTATGTCATAGGAAAGACTCATCACTAAATGCTTTAGATAGAAAGCAAGAAACCTCTCCTGAGGGAGATGTTTTCTGCAAGTCCATCTTGTACATGTTACCTTTCCTAGGGGCTCTGAACAGGATATGCTCTTGAGGAATAACCACCTCGGGCTTGAGAACAATGCACTCATGCTTAGTAAAGAGCATGTTGTGTCTCTGATCACAAAATTGGGATACACTCAGTAGATTGTATCCAAGCTCCTTAACAAAATTTACCTTCTGAATGCTGAGCTTACCATTTGTGACCATACCCCTTCCAGTGATGTAACCACCCGTATCTCCTCTAAAAGCAATTGGTCCTCGATCAATTTTCTCAAAATTGTGAAGCAAAGAACCATTGCCAGTCATGTGCATGGAATAACCACCATTAATGATCCACATATTTTCCTTGGTCCTTAGCTATTCTGCACAAAAAGAAGTGGTTAGTTACACTTAGAAACCCAAGCCTTATTGTTCTTGGCTTTTTCAAAGTGATCTGAAGACAATGTAACAGTAACATATCCTATATTCAAGCTTTGAGGATCATTAGTTGCTGTTGATGAAGAACTCTTAATCTCCAGGTCTTTCTTCATCTTCCACACCATCTTTGGAAGATTGAACTTGACCTTCAACACTTTAAAAGTTTCAATAACTTCTGAGGTTTTGGATACTGGACATTCGGAAGATCTTGCTTTTAGTGCAGCATGCTTTAGTACTTCGGAAGCATTCCTTTCTTCCGAGACCAAAATTTCTTCCGAAGGCAAGTTCTCACTTGTCATCTTCTTCATTTGGAGCTTCCGAAGGAAACAGATTTTCCTTCCGAAGCTTTCTTTTCTTTCTTCTTCCCAGAAGCTTTTTCTTTGACCATGTGGATAGTGCTTTTGGGATTGTAGATGCAATCCTTAGCCAGATGAGAAGTACTACCATACATGATGCAGTTTGCTTCCTTCTGGGAGTCTTCTTTTGAGAGCAAGACTGAGTTTGATCACTTTCTTTCTCTATCTTCATCTTCACAGATGATGCAACAAGCTTCCTAGGGAGAGGCATGCTCTTGGAGTTGGATGGTTCAGGCTGTGTAGCAGTGGTACATAGCTGGTCAGTCTTCCTCTTCTTGCTGGAATGGTTTGGAACTAAACTAGAACTCCTGGTACTAGAGTTCATAGTTGAGTCTTCAGCCTTTACCACTTCAAACCCTGCAGAAATGAACACTTGTTTTTGCTTGGAGTCAAAAGTGGCCTTGATCTCTTGAGCCTTCTTTGATCTTCTCTTAGCTCTTCTGATCAAGTTCTTCCTCTTTGACTTGGTCATTCCAGACTCTTTCCTCTCCTTAGGAGAATAGTGACCCTTCTTAGGATGATCTTCTTCTTCAATAATGGGGTCTATGAGGGGAAGCTCATCTTCACAAGTTCCACACCTTGGAGATCTTACAGACAATAGAGTGTGTGGAGGAGCTATCTCAGTAGATCCCAGTCCCTGCTTATTCTGATAACAAACTTTTGCATATAGGGATGAGGATATTATGTTCTTCAAGGTCTCTTCTTCAAGAACACATTTTTCTGCCCTGGCTTTGCTGATCACAAGCTCAGCCTGGCATTTAGTTAACTTTGAGATGAGATCTTTAATTTGAGTCATGTAGTTAGTGTGCTCATGCTTAAGAGTTGAAATGGTTTTCTCTAGATCTTCTATCTTAAGTTTATAATCATTTTCAGCTCTTTTAAAATCAGCTTTTAAGATATTTAAGGACTCAAGATCAGATCTCATCTCTAACTTATAGGACCTGTATCTATTTACTTTATCAATACATTCAGGTGTACAGAGATGTTCCAATACCTTGGATTAATCATGATCTTCCATCAATGCTTTGTTTGGAGATGCATCTTTCTCCTGAAAGCTCCAGTCAAAGCCTCCTTCTTCAACAGCAACTACGACTTGTTGTCTTGGCTTCTCATTCTGGTGAGTTCCTTCAGTCTAGTTTGGCCTTGTTTGTGCTTGCCCACCATTTGACCTTGGTGCCTTGCACTCTCTGGCAAAGTGTCCCATTTGGTTATAGTTGTAACACTTTGCTTTTATCAAGCCCAAACTTTCCACTGGCTGCATTGCTAGGAAACTTCCTTCCAGTCCTCTTGTAGAATTTGTTGGCCCTGTGAGTGAGAAGAGCCATCTGCTGGACTATTTCCATATACTCCAGATCATCTGGATGGATACAGTCCAGATCTTCAAGGGTGAAGAGAAAGTTGCCTGAACTTTCAACAGAAGACACAAAAGCTTGTGAAGAGCTTGTCTCCTGGAATGGGCTTCCAGGGAAGTAGCCTTCCCTTGGTGTCTCTGGAAAGGTGATGAAAGGACCCTTTTGTAATTTTTTAGGGTAGCAGATTAGATGGTGTTGTGGTTCTCTGCAATCCCTTTCAACCACATGAAGGGCTAAACTCTGTTGGTTGTTGGATTTACCAGATGGATTTTGCATGTTCATCTCCATCTAGTAGCCATTGAGGATACCATACAACTTTGTGAGAGTAAGGCTCTTGAGGTTCTCAGTCCTCTTAATGACCACACAATAGTGTGTCCATTGTCTGGGAAGAGAGGACATGAACTTCCTCATAACATCCTTGTTCTCAAGAGTTACTCCAACATCTAGCAGAGTATCCACAATCTTAACATACCTGAAGTATTGTTGAGTCATGGTTTCACCTATTTTGAAGGTGAAGTTCTCAAACTGCTACTTCAAAAGGTCTTTCTTGTTTTCTTTTGCATCATCAGACCCCTCATACATCAGCTTCAGTGCATCCCAAAGTTGCTTGGCAGTCTTGCACTTCTTGAAGCCTCTGTAGATAGAGTTTGGAAGAGTAGTTTGGAGGGCAGTCATGGCTTTCTGATCAATATCAATTCTCTTCCAGTCTTCATCAGAATAGTCAACCACTTTCTTTGGTATCATACCACCACCACCAGCAGCTGAAGAGGTGGATGGTACATGACTGGGTCCGAGAATAAGAATCTCAGTTGATATGACACAACTTAGGATCGAATATGATGATTGAGTCAATGATTAAGTAGCGAAAATACCAAACCACATAACATTTAATACTGAAAATGATAATAAATGCTTTGTATAATGTTATGAGTAAACAAGATACAAAGACAGCTGGGGTTACTATTTAAATGAGTAATATTATCAATGTTGAAAGAAGAACTTACAAACTTAGGTCATACTGTTCTATTTATAGACATACACATTGCCTGTACAAAATGACTAATCTACCCTGATAACTATACATCAGAAACTAGTCTAAGTAAAAAATAAGAGCAGCATTTGTAAGTGTTCATCCGCATTGACTAATATGGATGAACAAGTCTTCATCAGCATTTGTTGTTGATAGTCTTCAGCATTAACTTAATATATCCGCATTAGTTGACGCGGATGAACAAGTCTTGGCAGCATTTCTTTTGTTCATCCGCATTAGTTAATACGGATGAACAAACACTTGTCAGCATTTGTTTTTCTTCATCTGCATTAGTTAATGCGGATGAACAAATGCTTGTAAGCATTTGTTCAGTGGTCATCCGCATTAACTAATGCGGATGCTTCTTTTGCCGCATTTCTTCATGAATGGTCTTCTGTATTTCTTCTTAGTCTTTGATGATTCCCAACCAGAACAGCCTTCAACCACTTCTTGAATTATCATGTATGATCCTTTCAGGGTCCAACAATACTCCCCCTAAGGATTACACAGCCAAAGTACTTCAAGAGTTTGATGGTGGTAGAGGTTGTGATGATTCTGGTGGTTCATCATGAGCTTGACTTGATTGGACTGTAGAAGGAGGTGGTGCTGATGCAGTAGCTACAGAAGGTTCAAGATCTATCAGTGTAGGATTCAGAATAGCCTTGATCATGTTGGAGAAGTCTTTAGCCTCATTCATCTTGTCTCGGCTAAGGACATGTATCTTTATTTGGCTCATAGTATGAATTGCATCAATAGGCATTTGTCTCAAGGAGAATGGTTCCCATACTGAAATAGTGGAGTGACCATCTTTGTGAATCAGTAGGGACCCATCAGCATCAACTTCAAGCTTTACAATGTTGCCCATTTAGAGAGGCACCTTCTTTTTCTTTCTTTGTTCTCTTTTCTTGTTTATTCTGTCATAGGCCATCTTCAAGATCTTGATACATTTTAGCATGAACTCTAAGTCATCTTCTCCCATTTTGTTGTTGAGTGATCTGAAGTGTCTTGTGAAGATGTAGTGAACATAAGATTCATCCAATAATCTCATCTCATATCCACTGAACAATCTAATTTCTGGTGCTTCCTTTCCTCCCCATTTCCTTTCAATAACCAACTCATATTTCTTTTCATCATTATACACATTGGAGATTGGTTTTGTCTTGTGTGTTCCAGCAACCATTTTTCTTTTTAATGACTCAGTCGGCTTAACATTCAATTCTGGAAAAATCAACTCTTCTGATTCTCTTTTTCTTTTCTGTTCAAATGGATTTCTGAAAGATTTATCTTTTCTTAAACAGATGGCTTTGAGGGATTTGAAGTTGTTAGTTTTCTTGAACATTTTCAGGATGTCTTCAAATTCATATCCTCTGTACATTGCATCATGATTTATCAATTCAAGCTCTGTCAACTCCTTTAAATCATAAATTTGCATAGCATTCACCAGACCAGAGTACTTTGTGAAGAATTGTACAAGCCCAGAAATCCTCTTTACCATGAACATGTTCTAACTGCTGTCATACTTCCAGGCAATGATCTTTACATCAGTTTTGCCTTTAGGAGTAGACACACCCTTGATCATCTCAGAAGTGGTCATCCCTTCTTGCAGCTTTAATTGGGAGGGCTCAATGAACCATTCTGGATTCTTGTGAAGCATAGGGGCCAGAACATCTTGATCATTGGTGGTTAGTTGAAAATCTTGAGCAGATGTTCTTGTTCTTGGTTTTTTGCCTGTTACCTCTTCTTCAATTGACTAAAGACTCTCCTTCTTTTCTTTAATCATCTTTAAAATTACAGCCCTAAGAGAGTTGGTCTTCATATTACCTAGCTTTCTTCTTGTGAACCCTTGCATGGATAAATAATCCTTCATTTCCCTGTCAGTCATACTATAGGGATCAGGATATGCTGATTTAGTTTCTTGTTGCTTTACAGGCTTAGCAGCACTAGAGGAGATCTTGGCATTTTCAGTCATCTTCTCATAATCAGTGACAAAAGCGGGGTCAAATAGCCTTTCCATCTTTTTCACCTCTTCAATCATTGCCTCATAAGTCATGTTAAAGACTTCATCTGCCTCATATCCATGATTAATCAGATACATAGCTTTAATCATGAGATCATTTGATTTGGCCTTTTCTATCATTTGTTCAACAGATGGTTCATCCCTATCATCACCTCCTTCAATCTCTCCTTCCTCCAACACAATCACTTCAAGCACCTTTTGCATTTCCTTTTTAGCCTTTTCATGTTCTTCAAAAAACTCAGCAATAGTTGCAAGGCTCCTCAGATCATCTTTCTGTTTCTTAATAGAGGGTTCTTCTTCAACAATTGGCAGTTGGCCTTTGGCTTTCTCTGTTAAGTACTTTCTTTTTCTTGAATAAGTATGCAATCTAGGTATAGAGGATGATGGGACAGAGGCTTCTATGTCTTGTTTCTTTCTTTCAAGCTCAAGCTTTTCAGCTTCCTCCTTCTGTTTGTCAGCCCTTTCTTTCTGTTTTTCAGTTTCAGCTTTCAGTTTTTCACCCATTTCCCTTTCTTTCAATTCTTCACATAAGTTTTTGATCAATTCTTGTTGTTCAACAGGAAAGGAGACTGCTGGAACAAGTTACAGCTTTAGTTCTTCTTCTATGGGAACAGGATTAATGGGAATAACAAAAATTGGCTCTACAGGAGTTCTCACATCTTTGATGTAGTCCCAAAATTCTTCATCAATGATAAACACACTGGAGGAGTACATATCTAGATCATCTATAAGCTCTTTCATCACTGAATCTTCTTCAGTAGAGTGATCAGAGTGTACAACAATAGCCAAACTTTCTTCTCTCCCAACCCCACCAAATTCTGCCTGTTGTGAGGTTTCTGCATTTTCTGTTTCTTCATTACCTTGATCTGTTACTTCTCTTTCCACCTCTTCCTTTAATTGAGCAAGTAACTCTAATTCAAAAATTCTTTTGTTTAGGGCTTCAATTTGTTTATTGAGATCAGCTATAATGTTTGTTTGCATCTCAATAAGATTTTCTTGATCTTCTATAGCAATGGTCTGGATAGCTGCAGTATCCAAGTGACCACTTATTTCTTCGCTTGACATCTCCAATGAGGCTTTGAGTCTCTTAATCTCATCATCTTTCTTTTTTTATTTCAGCCTCATGTTTGGTTTTTAAATCTTTCAACTCTTTTTCTTTTTCATCAAGTTCAAGGATTCTATCATTAATGATCCCTGCCCTTCTTTCAAGTGTCTTCTCCATTCTTGCAACCTTCTGTAACAAATCTAAGATCATTCTATCTTTCTCATCTGGTCTATTTATCTCTGATTCAGCAAAGCTTTCTGAAGGGCCTTCCTCTGAGAGTATTTGTCTCTCAGGAAGTTGTGCAACTGGATGATCATCCTCCTCATCAGAAGATGATTCAAAAGAATCTGATGAGCTGGTAGATTCACCAGACTCAACAGATGCAGAAGCAGCATGTGGAAAAGAATCAGAAGGAGATACTTGATGGATTTGGATTGGTGAGTGTGGAGGTGAATCAGTGAGCAAAGCTCTAAATGGAGACAGAATTGCTTGTTCATGTACTAAAGGCACAGTGTGAGAATCACCACCTACATCTCCTTGTGGTGATACTGTCCTTAGTGTGTGTTCATCCTCCTCAACATGCTCTTCAACAATGTATTGAACAAGAGCAGCTGGTGGTTCTTCAATGTTTTCTTTTATATCAGCCTGTTCCTCAACAGCTTGTTCCTCAATAACTTGTTCCTCAACAATAGGAACAACATCATCTGTAGCTGCTTCTGGAACTTCTTCTGGGTTTATCTGTTGCAACATCCAAGGAAGTACTGGAAAGAAGGTTCCACTATAAAAATTTCTGGGATCTCTCTTCTTGATGTACTTATAAGACTTGGCATTGTAATGAGAAATATCCATAACATTGCCTTCTAGCACAAGATTGGGAAAAGCTTCATTTATGAAGCATTGGATAAACCTCAGATACATAAGGAACATGTGCCTTCTCCCTTCCTGAATGTTTGATATCAGTCCATTGAACACATATGCAGACATGTTCAAAGGTCTATTAGTGCACGAGGCACAGATGGCTGATGATATGGTGATGGGGATGTCATTCCAACCTGTCTTCCTCTTGGGTAAGCAATGTTGGAATAAGTGAATAAGAAATCTCCATTGGAGATAAACTAATCCTTTGACTATTTGCTTCCCTTCAAATCCACCTTCATAGCCAATGTTGGCAAAGAAGGTCATGATATCATCTTCTTCAAGTTCTAGAGGAGAGTTGGCATCATCCTCAAACTGCAGACACTATCTCACAGTTTGTTCTATGATTGCTAATGAATGATCATTAGTATTTCTTTCTGTTATGGTCTTTTCTCCATTAATTTTTATAACCGCAGCAGTTCCCCAAAATGATCTTATGAAGCTTTCATAAATGATTGGTCTGACTGTAATGGCATGTGCCACTCTTGTTGTATATATAAATCTGATCATATCTCTCAGACCTTCAGCTTCAGGCATATTTGGATCAAGAAATCCACTAACATTATGGAGCTTGCTCCATGTCAGATTAGCCATGATCCTGCAATAGATACAAATGGATTAGTAACACTCTAACACATATATATCATATGAACATGATCAAGTTTGACTTTTCACATTTGACATTTTTTTCAGGTCAAAATTGGAATTTCAAAGGTTACTGTTTTATTAGGATGTTGACCTAATTTTGATTTTTTGGAGAAGAAAAGTCATTGAAGTTAAGTTTTCTGCTAGATTTTTGATCATTTTCATTGTTTCAAACATCATTTACATCTTGAACATAGGATTTGATTTCCACATTTTCATGGTTCGGTTCCCCTCTTCATCGTGGTCAAATTAGGGTTTGAAACTCAGTCATTCTTTGTAATTCATAATTACATCAGTCTCAATGAACTTTAGAATGTCATTTAAATCCATTGTTCTTGATTGAGATTAAGAATTTTCTTAAACCTAGGGTTCTTTGTTTCATGACTGGTTTGACATTTAAAATTTTCATATTCATTGAGAGTTTTTGATATTACCTTGGTGAAGAATCAAATAGAGATGGTATGAAGTTTGAATGATCAACAGAAACACTTGATTTGTGATTGTTTGAATGATGATGAAAAACAGTAGAAGAACGCTCGTTGCACTTTAGAAGTTCACTCAAATTTGAAAAGTAATAAATGACTCACAGTAAATGTGTTTAAATAGTACATTTGATAACTTACTCAAATTTTACAAGTGTGAACAAATGCATAGGTTTAATTTTACTACTGTAGCAAATGTGCATGAACAGTTTTCTTTGGGCGCATTTACTGTAGCAAATGCGCATAAACATTTAACTTTGGGCGCATTTACTGTGACAAATGCATATAAACAAGTTAACTTGCACGCATTTACTGTAGCCAATGCGGAAGAGCAAAATAACTTGACCGCATTTTCTGTAACAAATGCGGTGAACAATTTAACTTAACCGCATTACTGTAGCAAATGCGGAAGAACAAGTTAAACTGTCCGCATCTACTGTAGCAAATGAGGAAGAACATTAAGTTGTCCGCATTAGTTACACTTGTGTAAAAAACAGTTACCCGCATTGGTTATGTGTCAGGGTTACCTTCACCCGCATTAACCAATACTCTTACCCACATTAATTTTTGAACTTGTCAAAACTTAATGTTTTTGTAGATGATGATTTTGACTGTTTTTGCATTGATGTTCTGATTTTTTTTATAAAGATGAGTCTACTGTTGATTGTATGAAGTTTTATCAGCTAGAATTGTCAATTCTTGCTTGGATTGACTTGTATACCCGGTGTGATACAAGTTTCCCAGTTTTGACTAATCTTGGACTTTGTGCTTCCAAATATCTGCATACACTGAGATACTTATGGTATAACTTCCACACCAACATAGTCAAACCTTTTTGTTTTAATTTTGTCTTAAACAAAAAATTGTTGCAAATTTTATGTTTTTGAGAATATTTTCTTTTAAATTTTTAATAACTCTCCCTAAAGTTTATATCCAGATTAGAGGCAAATATTTCTAATTTTTTTTTGTTTTTCGTAATTATACATGACAAGGAAGTGTACCTTATTTGGGATCATATCAATCTTAACTTTCACAAGTGCAAGTAGTCATGACCCTATTGATTGTAGGTATGTTTGTCCTCTTAAACTCATGCTTGGTTAATATTTTAATGCATGTGATCATTATCATGTTTTGAGTGGATTAAACATTCAACATGTACCTCACACTCAGAAGCATAGCAAGATCAACTACCCTCATGAAATGTATGGTAGAACTTTTTCACAGCTTGCATGACCAGGTCATTTAAATTATGAAATCTCATTTATTTTAGGGTAAGGGGGATCCTCATTGGGATTCTTTTATTTTAATTCTTATATTTATTTGATCCATATTGGGATTCTTTTTGCTATTCACTTTGGAAGGTGATCCACTTTGGGATTCTTTTTGTTCATTCACAAGGAATGTAATTCATCCAGATTGGATGTGTTCCATATTAGGAATCTTTTTGGATCTTGACATCAGCACTATGTGCTTGTTTCTCCAGATCTTTGCTCAGTAAAACAGAGGAGAATTTGATGTGGGTGAATGAGATTCATAAGGTATCATGACCTGGTGTGTTTAGATTACTACATATACACACATTCAGATAAGTGAAATACTTACACACCATGAGATGATGGCCTCACAGTTGAATGTGATCTTTAGTTTATCACAGCATTTATCATCTTTTCCAAGATGAGCCTACCCGTATATCAGGTAAGTCATTTCAGTCTTTCAAGATTTTGAAATAAACATAGTGAATGATATAACGACTGTAATTATATCATTTCCTAAGAGTACATTGCATATACTACAACAAAATTGACTTCTTTTTGTATTTTAATGATTTTTGAATGTTTTTTTAGAAATTTTGATTTTACTCAAGGTTAATCATGCCAATTGATTGGACTAAGAATTCAAACCGACAAGGGTAAAATGCCTTAGTGAACAAATCAGCTAACTGATTGTCCGTGTGAACCTGAATCAACTTGATTAACCCCTTTTTAGCACAGTCTCTCAAAAAGTGATATCTAATTTCAATGTGTTTAGTTTTTTAGTGCTGAACTGGATTATTTGTAATAAACATGGCTGCTGTGTTGTCAATATGAATTGGAGTGTGCAAGAAGTTAAAGCCATAATCAAGCATCTGGTTTTGAATCCAGAGAACTTGAGAGCAACAAGCTGATGTTGTAATGTAGTCAGCTTCTGCTGTTGAAACAGATACATTTTTCTGCTTCTTGCACTGCCAGGAGACCAGTCTAGGACCAAGAAATTGACAACCTCCAGAAGTGGACTTCCTATTGAAGTTGCATCCCCCATGGTCACTGTCTGTGTATGCATAGAGATTGAAGTCTCCTTCCTTTGGATACCATAATCCAAGCGCATGCTTGCCCTTGAGATATCTGAATATCCTCTTCACAGCATTCACATGAATATTGTCTAATTTGTGTTTTAGAGGAAGATGCTTTGACCAAATTTTGTGGACTTCTTTTTGGTTTGATTTCATCAATTTCAACTGAACTATCAGAAGAGTATGCAAATCTTTAATCTCGATTTCTATGTAGAAATTGAATACGTTTTTGTTTTTCAGAAATCACTTTAGTTTTATATCTTGAATGAGAACTCAGTGATTGTTTCATATGATCATTAAGGTTCTTTTTCATACCCTTTGGCTGCCATTGATCATAGAAATCCTTATCAGTGTTTGAAACCCATGAATGTTTAAGGTCTTTTGGACTTCTAATTTTGACCTTGTCAGATGAAATTGGTGAAATAGGCTTGTTTTAAGGAATTTTCAAGCCTTTTTGGTTAAAGTAACAATCAGATATGTTGTGATTAGTCATATCACATACAGAATAATATTTGTTAAAATAATAGTTTTTGGTTGAATGATTGTTCATGTCACAGATAGAGCAATACTAATTAAAGTAGCACTCCTCTGTATTGTGATTGGACATGTCACAAATGTCATAATACATTTGTTTGTTCTTTGACTTTGATGAAGAAGCCAAATCAGTTTTCTGGGTGGTAGCAGATTGTTTCACAATACTGCTTTGCTTAAGTTTTGCTGACTGATTTTGCTTCTTTTTGCACTTTTTCAACTCTCTTTCAAATTGTTCCACATGTTGTTTATTGCAAATGTCAAAACCTATCCCTTGTTTATTTTTAGATGATGATGACGAAACAGGTTTTGCATTTGGTTTTTGAATCAAAGTGGATTTCTCTTTGGACACTAAGGGAACTGTAGCTTTCTCTTTGAAGTTTAATGAAACCTTTTTTGATTTGCTGGAAGTTTTAGGAGATTTGATCTCACTATCAGATATGCTTTCAGCAGAGGGTTTCATAGAACATTCTACAGTGTTATTCATCTTGAGTTTTTCAGGAACAAATTTTACAAAAGGCATAATGGCTTTGACTGGGCTCTTTGGTTTCTGGACAACTACAGGTTTGTCAAAGCACTCTTTGATTTTGATAGGATGACCCAATTTGACTTTATCCTCATTTGTTTCAATGTAAACATTTGGTTTATTTTGGGGATTCGTTATTTGTGAAACAATTGTTTTGGTTTCAGTAACTTTAGATTCAGTTGAATCAGATTGGGTGAGTGACTCGGGCATAACTGTGTAGTTGTCATTATATGGAGGAGGGCAAGTTTTGTAACCTATCCCAGTCATATCCTTGGCCTCCTTTTGAGAATCAAGTAACTCTTGCAACTTGACAGATGAGAGTTGAAACTTTTCAAGTTTCACTTCAGTAGCTGATTTCTCAACCTTTGATTTGGTTAACAGTTCAGTTAACCTCTCATTCTCAGCTACAAGGGTAAACTTTTCACCATGGAGTGTTTCCATGTCAGATAAAAGAGATTTGATTTTGACTTCAAAAATTCTCATTTCTTGTTTTAGCATCTCAAATTTCACCTTTTCTTCTTTTATTTTATTAGCCAATTTATGATTGTGTTCTCTGTAACCCTGTACTTCTAGAACACATTTATCAGAACATAAATTAGATTTTACCTCTGATGGCATTGGAATTGGACCATCATTAATGTGTGCCGTCAGTGCATGATTCTTAAATTGAGGTTGAACTTCCTCTGCGTATAAGCTCCAATCACACACTCCATCTTGTCTGATGACAAGTGCATTAGATGTTGTTTGGCTACTTCCTTGAGCTTGATGAGCCAATAGAGGTTGTCTTTGATGAATTGGTTGTTGCTGATTATGATGTTGATTTTGATGCTGATTTTGATGCTGATTTTGATGAAGAGAACTTGACTGAGAGCTTAAATTGGGTTGAGATGAATGCTGACCATGTGAGGTTCTTTGATAGTTGTTATTGCTTCTTCTGGGAGCATTACATTCCCTAGAGAAATGGCCAGTCATTCCACAGTTAAAACACTTAACTTTGGATTTGTCATATCCAAGCTTTGTGTTTTCATTTAGACTTAGTTTCTTCCCTTTTCGGAAGAATTTCTTTGTAAGTTGTAAGTCCATTTCTTCAACATCATTAAGATCCATTTCTTCAAGATCCTCATAAATTAAATGAGCTGAAGTGAGTCTTCCCCCAAGATAAGCCTCAAAGCTATCAACAAAGGCATTGTAAGTTGCCTTTTGCTCTTCAGATCTTTGCTCACTGGGCATACTTGTGGGTGTTACTGTGGGTTGAGCAGAAGATGATGGTTTATGTTGTTGTGGAGCAGCACAGAATCCAGTTGTCTTTGCTTGATCTCTTGATGAGAGAAAATCATCTTCTTCAGTCATGAAAGCATTCTCAATAGAATGAGTTTCAGATGGAAACTTGTATTCTTCAATGACTTGTGGTCCACTGAGATTTCTGCTTTGTTCATCCAACTCTAGAGCTTTAATTTTAGCAATCATAATATCTAGGCTGGTACTCTCCAAATCAAGAGTGTTCTTTAACATAGTGACATTTTGTTTCCAACTTTTTGGTAAGCTGTGTAGCATTTTCTTGTTCATTTCCTTTTCTTTGTAAGTAACCCCCATAATCTCAAGATCATTCACCAGTTGTAAAATCTATGAAGCTTCCTTGAGATTGACTCTCCTTTGGTGTGGTGAAAGGTCTCATATTTATTTATCATTTTATCCTTATTAATTTCAGTAACTTCACTGCTTCCTTCACACATTATCTGTAGTGCATCCCAAACCCCTTTGGCTGTTCCTTATTTTTCCAGCCTCTTGAGAACATCCATTTTTAAAGCCTGAGTTAGAATAGAGGAGGATTTAAGGTCAATCTTGATTTTCTTATATTCTTCATCATCAAGATTTAAGTTTGGATCCTCAATGGGTATTCTAGCAGTCTTGTACTGAGCAGCTTGATCAGCAGTGAGTGACAGAGGAATGTATGGCCCTTTGCAAATCGAGATCCAGTAATCAAGATCTACACATGTAATGTAGTTTCTAAACCTGATTTTCCACTGCTTAAACTCATATTTGTGTTTAAGCATTGGAGGTTTAGATGCATGACCAAGTTCAGAATAATTAATAGAATCCATTTTAATTTTACTGATTTTAATTAGTTTTGAGTATGATTATGTTGATTTTATGTCTTGAATGTTCAGACAGTCTACAGTCCTGGTGTTCTTGATTTTTAGTTCTCAGCATGGTTGCGATAAGGTTGATTTGGTGTTGATTCCTGAGGAGTTGAAAATACAGAACAAGTAGATGAAGTTTCTTTACGATTTCAGTATGTATATTTATTAGCAGAGTAGATCTGGCTAATAAATAACTCAATCACCAGATCAATCGATTTTCGTTCAAGATCTGTGCTGATTTTAAGACGAATTCAAGAGCCGAGGCTCTGATACCAATTGACTGGGTTCGAGAATAAGAATCTCAGTTGATATGACACAACTTAGGATCGATTATGATGATTGAGTCAGTGATTAAGTAGCGGAAATACCAAACCACAAAACATTTAATACTGAAAATGATAACAAATGCTTTGTATAATGATGTGAGTAAACAAGATACAAAGACAGCTGGGGTTACTATTTAAATGAGTAATATTATCAATGTTGAAAGAAGAACTTACAAACTTAGGTCATACTGTTCTATTTATAGGCATACACATTGCCTGTACAAAATGACTAATCTACCCTGATAACTATACATCAGAAACTAGTCTAACTACAAAATAAGAGAAGATTTGTAAGTGTTCATCCGCATTGACTAATGCGGATGACCAAGTCTTCATCAGTATTTGTTGTTGATAGTCTTCAGCATTAACTTAATTCATCCGCATTAGTTGACGCGGATGGACAAGTCTTGGCAGCATTTCTTTTGTTCATCCGCATTAGTTAATCCGGATGAACAAACACTTGTCAGCATTTGTTTTTCTTTATCCCCATTAGTTAATGCGGATGAACAAATACTTGTAAGGATTTGTTCAATGGCCATCCGCATTAACTAATGCAGATGCTTCAAAACTTGTTCTTTTCTTCTGTTTCTTTTGCCGCATTTCTTCATGAATGGTCTTCTGTATTTCTTCTTAGTCTTTGATGATTTCCAACCAGAACAGCCTTCAACCACTTCTTGAATTGGCATGTATGATCCTTTCAGGGTTCAACAGTACATGAGGTCCATCGACAACAGACCCCCACATCCTAGAGTCTTGAGACTTGATAAAGCCTTCCATTCTTTGACACCAAGTATCAAAGTCTTCAGGAGTGATCAATAGGGACTTTGTCATTGTACCGGTTTCCATATCAGCCTTTGTGATAGCTGCCATTTGAGATATTAAGTGAACTGTGAAACTGAGAGGATTAAAGATGATGAGATCTTACAATCAAGAGCCTGAAATGCTCTAATACCAATTGCAGGACCGGGTAAGGGTGCCTAACACAATTAGTTTCACAATGAGGAGAGACTTGGAACACTTAACAGTTCAAATAGGGAACCAGGTTTGATTATGAGGATACTATGAACACATGTAAGTAATGAGACAGAACAAGCAACAATAACACAGAAATATGGTTTTCAAGGAGTGTTGTATATTGCTCTCAAGTTCTATTACAAGTGTTACAAAGCATCGTTTAAATTACAAGAACCTGAGACTCTTTATACTACATCCTACAACCGTTAATACTTAGAAGGACAGTTGGAATTGACTAATCTAGACAACAAGATCAATCTAAAGTCAAAAGGCAGATTACCTTTTGACTAGTGACTATGACATGCCATAGCTCACATCCTTTTCTATTACAAAAAGGTTTGCAGGTACAAAAGTAGGAAGTTACAGACAAAGACCTTAATCTACAGTTTACAAAAGCATGGACTTTTCACCAATTCATACAAGTTGGTGAGCCTTCAGAGTTGCAGCGGAAAGTGTGTCAGCTTTATGTAAAGTAGATCAGAGAAAGCATGTCTTTCTCTATCTTCGGAAGAAATCAGTCTTCATAGAAAAATGGCTTCGGAAGACTTTGTCTCTAAAGCTTCGAAAGACTTCATCTTTAGCTTCGGAAGATTTGGACTTTGGCTTTGGAAGATTTTACACTTAGAGTATTTTCTGATGTATTGTGTAAAACATCCGAAGCACTTCTACCTTTGTACATTCAGTGCATGCATGCAGGAATACCTTTGGTTGTTTTGGCTTCTTTGATTGCATCAGCCTTATAATCTTCTGATATTACATTACAACAATCTTCATCAACATGGTTACAAAAGAGGTACTATTGATAGCACATTCTTCATCAAAAGAACAAAAAATGACTTCATGTTGGTTCAAGCTTATGTTGATGACATTATCTGTGGGTCAACTAATGAAAGACTTTGCAAAGAGTTTGAGAAGCTGATGAAGAATAGATTCAAAATGAGGGCCATGGGGGAACTCAATTTCATTTTAGGAATTCAAGTGAAGCAAGTTGACAATGGCATCTTCATAAACCTATCAAAGTATGTACAAGACATACTAACCAGATTCCATCTGACTGATTGTAAGGTTGCAAAGACTCTCATAGCTAGAAACCACTCCCTAGGACCTGATCTTGGGGGGAGTGTGTGGATGAACATCTTTACAGGGCTATGATTGGGTCTCTTATATACCTAACAGCCAGCAGGCCTGATATCATGTTTACCACATGCATATGCGCAAGATTTCAAGCCAACCCCAAGATGTCACACTTAGTTGCTGTTAAGAGGATTTTTAGATACCTCAAAGGAGCTCCTAAATTGGGGGACTTTGGTATCCAAAGAATTCTAACTTCAATCTGTATGCATATATAGATAGTGACTATGGTGGTTACAACATGACTTCAAAGTCTACATCTGGGGGATGTCAATTCCTTGGTAGAAGGATAGTCTCATGGCAATGCAAGAAACAATCATGTGTATCTGCATCAACTGCTAAAGCAGAATACATTGCGGCTACAACATTCTATGTTCAAGTGCTTTGGATTCAGAATCAGATGTAGATTATGGATTCAACTTCAAGAATAATCCTATCCATATAGACAAAAATAGTGCTATCTCAATCATAGAGAATCGAATACAACACTCAAAGACAAAGCACATCAACATAAGGTATCATTTGATCAGAGATAATTTTGAAAAATGATTGATAAAACTGGTCAAAGTTAACATAAATGAACAATATGTTGATCTGTTCACAAAAGCATTTCATGAACAGTGATTTAAATATCTTGTATCAGCTATTGGGATGATTAACTTTGAGTAGATTTTCTTAAATTAACTTCAAAATTGTTTTTCAAACATGTGTGTCTTTAAAGTTGTCTAATTTATCACTCACATAAGCCCTGTCTATCTTGGAAAAAAATTTCAAAGTGTATATTCCTTAGAATTTAAAGAAGTATAGACAAAGTTTCGCTTGGAAGAAAAGTATGTCTTTAAAACTAATAACTACTTACTAAGAAGTTTACCTTTGGAAGAAATTTTGATATATCTTCCAAAGCTTAAACATGCTTCTAAGTATTTATATGTTTTCAAGGATAATTTTCTTCCGAAAGCAATTAAGTCTCGGAAGTTTTATTCTCTTCTTGAGTAAAACTTCTGAAGTCTAATATCTTCAGAAACCAAATCTGTCTCGAAAGCAAAATTACTCTAAGTACGTTTTCTTTCAAAGCACTTCTTCTCAACCTAAAGAATATCTTTCGAAGTCAATTTAGCTTCGGAAGTTTTCTTTAAACTTTCGAAGTTAAATTTCCTTTGGAAGATTTTTAACTTCCAAGATAACTACCTTTTTGGGCACTTGGTGAGACCTATATCTGTATTTCAAAGTTTATATTTTGCAATAACTTTGTCTCACATCCAAGCATATAAATAACCTTTAAAACGAATATCCCTCTTTATTCTTCCTCTTCATCTGCAATCTTCTAGCCCTAAATTACCCTCAAACCCTTGTTGTTTTTGACACCTCTCTCTCAAAAGCTTCAGAAAATGGCCAACACTAAACCCCAAAACCAGCCAGCCTTTGTCATGCACCTTCACAGGCAACACAACTAGGTTGCTCTTTTATCGGCTGAGAAAGACCCTGGCTTCTCAGACATCTACAACTTTATTTCTCGATCATCTTACCTTACCGCCCTCACCATAGACCCTCCACTTTATGAACATTAACTGCTTGAGTTCTTGAGAACCTGCCAAGAAGTCATTATGGTGAGAAGGCACTATCTTCTATAGTGCAGGGGAGGACATTGTTCATCACTCCAACTACCATCAACCAACATGTAAGGTTGGATGATGAAGAAGGTGAGCTATCCTTTCCCAAGGAGGTAGTCAACGGCTCATTCCAGCTAATGGGCTATAAAGGTGACTTCTCAGTCAAGTTCTTTAGAAAAAAGAAGGTCTTTTCTTAGTGGAAGTACTTCCTCCATGTAGTCATTCACTCCCTATCAAACAAGCATGGAGGATAGGATCAAGTTCTCTTTCCTATATAGTCCATGGAATGGTCCAGGGGATCAAGTTCAGGCATTCATAATTTGTCTATACAAATTTACGTGCTAACTTAGATTCCTTAGAATATTACATGTTCCCTAAATATATCCAGCACATTCTTAACAGTGAACTGGGCTCATAGTTGAAGGGAACATGTAATGTTATAAAAATAGGACAAATGAAGCCCGGCATCTTTAAGATAATAAGGAAAACCACAGTTGGTTTCTTCGAGGTAGAAACAACCTTTGTCCCAAAAAATTTAGAGCTTCTTGCTCAAGGTGACAACATGGCAATCCCAGCCAATGTTGAACCCATAACTTGTTCATCTTCAACACCCCAACAGTCACAAATAACCATTACCTACCAAAGAAAATCCAAATGAACCCATGCTCAGTCTATTCAGATTGAGCAGGCCCCCATATACTCAACCATGCAGGAGGAAGTGGAACCAAGAGCTCATACTTCCCCTAAGGAGCAGACCACTCCCATTTATTCAATGATCAATGTTGAGGTTCCTCATACTCAGCTTGATGAGCTCATTACCCCAGCCTCAAGCATTCATCCTGAGTCTCAAAACTAAGATGAACAAACTTCAGGGGAAAGTTACCATCCCTAGCCGTTAGACCTCAACCAACCCATCCTAACTTTGAATTCTATGATGATGAGGATATGGGATTTAGTGAGTACCATGAGTCTCTCTTCTCCTTCCCTACTGAAGGAGAGATGAGTGCTCCTGCTACTCCTATATCTAGCCCACATCATCCACCCATGACTGAGGTGGACCTCTCAGAGCAAGTTCAAGAGGTCAATATGGAAGAGGCTCTCACTTCTACAAATGATTACATCTTTAAGACCTCAACCACGGCAACCCAGATCCTTGGCACTTCTTATGAAGCTGTCATTGAGCAGGTAAATCCAGAGACCAAGAAACAATATCTGGTGATTAGGGGGATGACTTTGGTCATGTACTCTCATCCCCCATGATTCTTCTAATGAAGATATAGGGAGTATGCAACTAAAGATGCATAAATTGACAAAACCTTGCACCTATCTAGTTTCTAAGGTTACTCACCTGGAATCTTAGGTGGTTACCTTACAAAGACAGATACTCAACTAGCAACTTGAGATCACTGATCTTAAGGGCAAGTTAGCTGAGAGGCCTGCTAGGCATGCTTAACCAGTTCCATAAGAACCTGTGGATGTGGTGGACCTAACCTTAAGCTCACCTATGCAAGTAGGTGCGCTACCAAAAAGGGAAAGAAAGTCACCACAGCCATAGAACTCAGGAGCACTGCCCAGAGTATGGACATTAAGGATTCACCACCCTCACTTGCAATTGTCCAGACTCAAAAACCTCCTAAGGCCCATATCAATATGAATGCCATAATTAAAAGTTTATTTGAGGCGGGTATTGTACCAAGGGCTATGTCTGCATCCTACCCTTTTGAAAATCAAATAGTAGGATGGAGGTATGACATTGGTAGAAGAGCCCTAGTGCTTTCTAGATATCAGGGTCAACAAGAAGTTTTCAACTTTCATACCTTGAGGTTTTGTGAAAGCTTCCCTCTGGTTGACCTACCACATGTCAATCTAAGCCAAAATAGACAAGTTGACAGGTTAGCTGAGAGGATACAGATGAAGGTGTTTGAGGAGTTCAAGAGAAGAGCCAGCTTATATAGATAGAGGCTAGTAGGGTAAACGGTTGGTCAACTGGATACTGAGGCAGACCCAAAGATTAGCTTCGAAGGGGACACCTCAGTTGAAGGCCCAACTGTAGAACCAGAGAACCTTGAAATTAATACTCCCTCGGCACCCATTACCCTCAATAAGACACCAGTTGGTGAAGGTGTATCACAACCTCTCCCTGGCCAGCGCTATAGTGCAGAACAAGCTCAAAGAGGCCAAAGCTCTCTCTCCTCCCTGAGTCATACAGGCTAGTGCTTGATAAAGAAAAAAGGTTCTAACTTCTGAGGAGATTAAGGAGGGGAAGAAGGAAAGAAAGAGGAAGGAAAAGGAAGAGAGGCTGAGAGAAGCTCCTAGTTTCATGTAGGCTAGAATCAGGGCTGCTCATAGGCCAAACACTTAGGAGGATGAGTTAATGGAAACCAGATTGAACTACCTGGTAACTAGGCACTACAATATAGATAAGCTAATCTTTCTTCCCTTGGAAGAATTGAATGAACTGGCTAACACTAAGGTGTCGAGAGAGAGGAAGGAGGCTGAAGACCAAAGAAGAAAGAAAAAGAAGAAAACTATATAAAGCTCTTATCCTCTCCTCAGTTCAAGAAAGACCTAAAGTAGAGTCTATGGCTGTTGAAGAAGAAACTCAAGTAGGCAGGGAACATGTAAGGTCCAAAAACCGATCGATCGAACTTCGTTTGATAGTTGCACTTGACAATACGCGAAGACGGGTGCGCACTTTACTTGAATCAATCAAGATAACAATGTACTTTAACTCATTGAAATTCAAATGTATATAATACGTCTAATGATTACAATGATAATCGATACAAGATCGATCTCACCCGAGGGTGGACGAATCACAAATGTGATCTGCTCGTTTTGAGCGACATAAACAAAAACACTCACACTAATTTTTCATAATTGTTTCTCGGTTAATATGGCACACTTAATTGTTTTGCACACATGCAACTATATTCATGCAAACTTTTGCATGCATGTATTCTGTTCCAAACATTTCGCATGGATGTACTTCTGTTCCAAACATTTCGCATGAATAAACTGTGTATTCTCCTTTTGCATGCATGTTGTTGAATGCATGTTGTTGTGCAAAATGTTGTCAAACGAACTGCATGTTATTCATTTAGTATGTGTTAAAATGATATTGCAATCCAAATGTTTAGTCCCTACAATCACCCCCTTGGATTATGATATCGTTTTTAGAAAACTTGAATCTTCAAGATGACGTATTCAACTTTGAGCCCGACTTAATTTCTTCAACTTTTAGAATCTTCAAACAGAAACCTTTCGCAAGGAAGATTCTCGCATGTGTGGTTATTAAATTTGTTGCAACAACTTTTAATCTTCAAAACATCACAAGATCATGCAATTTGATTCGGTTTTGTTTGTGTTCTTGATTTCGAATAGATCCTCGATGAAACCGGAAAGAACTCAATCAAATTTTATACAATGAATTCACTTGAGCATTTATACAAACACTTGGTGTGCGTATCAATACTTCACATCAACCCTTGCATTTGAATCGAATTAGCCTTCAATTTCTTCAACAAATCATACAATTTGAATCTAATTGAGATGAAATTGTGTGTGTGTCTCGGTTTCGGATTAAACATTGATGAAACCGGATAAACATCCCACAAAATTAACTAACCTTTTAACTTGTTTAACGTCCTTGAACAAAAGATCGCGGAATAATGATTCGTTGTATCAAGAGCAACACCTTGCTCTGATACCAAATGTAAGGTCCAAAAACCAATCGATCAAACTTCGTTTGATAGTTGCACTTGATAATACGCGAAGACGGGTGCGTACTTTACTTGAATCAATCGAGATAACAATGTACTTTAACTCATTGAAATTCAAATGTATATAATACGTCGAATGATTACAATGATAATCGATACAAGATCGATCTCACCCGAGGGTGGACGAATCACAAACGTGATCTGCTCGTTTTGAACGAAATAAACAAAAACACACATACTAATTTTCCATAATTGTTTCTCGGTTAATGTGGCACACTTAATTGTTTTGCACGCATGCAATTATATTCATGCAAACTTTTGCATGCATGTATTCTGTTCCAAACATTTCGCATGCATGTACTTCTATTCCAAACATTTTGCATGAATAAACTGTGTATTCTCCATTTGCATGCATGTTGTCGCATGCATGTTGTTATGCAAAATGTTGTCACGCGAACTGCATGTTGTTCATCTAGTATGTGTTAAAACGATATTGTAATCCAAATGTTTAGTCCCTAGAGAACAAGATAGACAAAAGATGATTACCTACTTAAGTGCCACAGGTCTCTATCAGGCAACAACTTTACTCCCTCTATCTTATGAGTATATAGAATTTGAAGATCTTAAGCAGCTTTAACAAGAAGCTACCAAAGATAGAAAAGATGTTAAGAGAAAGATGAGGGAGGAAGCTGCAAAATAAAGAGCCACCATCAAAGCAAACCAGAAGAAGTTTGAGGATAGACAAAAGATGGTGAGCTTCTTGAAGCTGTATGGGTTCTCCGGAAGGAGGATTGGTCACATGTCTCTATCCACAATGTATGAGCACATAAGGGTGATCAAGCAGAAGATTTAGAAGGGTGAGCATCAAGACTTGCATTCTCCACCAAGTCAAGTTGCACTTGAAGCTGAGGTCAAGGTTGAACCCCAACAGACAACACAACCTGGACCTAGTGCTGATTCACAGCCAGCTTCATCTTCAGACCCACAACAGCATCCTAAGCCTTCTTTTGAACTTGTGATAGGGAAGGACCAAACTAAGAAGGATAAAGAAGGAAAACAAGGTGATCAAGACCGACCTTCTCAGTTAAAATATAGAAAGAGGAAGAGGATGACCATTAGAAGAGAACTAAAGAAGAAGAAGAAGTCCAAGGCATCCACCTCTACACCTTAGGATGAGTCAGAACATCTGGAGGGTGAACCAGAAGAGGCTACTCAACCAACTCCCTTTGAGGCTATTTGGCAATTTCTAAATGATTAAGTGCTGAACCAATAAGAGGTCAGAACCATTAAGTGCTAAACCATTAAGAGGTCTGAACCATTAAGAGCTAGTATATCATTTAACTATTCAAAGGCAAATGTCTGACCAATTAACGGGTGGTTCGTAGGACAATCCTTAAAGGCTGTAAATCGACTAATATCTCACATTTAATGCGGTTAATTGTTAGAATATGATAACTATAGTATGATTGGCCTTGTAGGTGAAAACGAGCATAAGAAACTGGTTTAAGAGTGCTTGGATGAAAACTCATATATGGCGGAAACATTTGGAAGAATCAACATTTGACAAAGAAAAAAAAAAGGAAATTTTAGCTCCGCCGTAGCCTACGGCTGGTGCCGTAGGTTACGGTCAATGATAAAGAAGAGCAAGGGAGCCGTAGTCCAGACACTTGCTGTCATAAGAGACTTCTGACAGCACCATAGCCTACGGCTGCTGCCGTAGGTTATGGTGTCGAGCTGCAAGAAAAATGTAACTGCCAATTTTTATTGAGTTTTGAAGGGTCTTTCCATCCCCATTCATTCCTATTCGGTTACAGAGAAGTTTAGAGGTGAAATTTGGTGTTCTTCTTGGTTGGAGACAATTTCTAAACAAGTTGTCGGTGTTTTTGATTTACATGAACATTGATCTTTGTTTGATGATGATTTCCCAAGGCATGGGTGGCTAAAATTATGGTGATCATCCTAGGTTGAAGGTTTGTCTAAGACATTTGTGTTTTGATTCGTATTTCTAGAATAATAGACTTTCTATGGTTGTTTGTTTATTATGGTGACTTGATTGCTTGTTTGTAAAGTGTTAATTTATATGTTGATCATAATCTAAACCATACGTTCTTGGTGCTGTTGGCAATCAAGATATCATGGGCGGGATTAGGGTTGGATATTGATTAATTGGTTATCGGGTAACAACCTCGCATTCTTATAATCCGAGCCCTTAGTTCCCTTTCATCACAACAAGTAACAATACATGAGCCATGTCTGTGTGGTTCTTTCTAGTTGAATCTTAACATGAATGTCAATGGGAACCAGAAATCTAGGATGGTCATTTGTTCTGAAACTGTTTACATAACCAACTTGTAATTTGACATTTAATTAGTTAATCTTAGTTTGTAAAATCAAACAACAAAAATTCTAAATTTACTTTTATTGCAATTTTGCTTAATCTAGTTAATTAGTAATCCATTTAGGTAACGTATATTCCACAAACTCCATGTGTTCGATACCCACTTACCGCTAACTATTGGTAGTAATTGGCTTAAATTTGACTGAGACTTCGACCTCACGTCAAATTTTGGCGCCGTTTTCGGGGAGTAGTGCACAACGTGTGTTTTCTTTGATAGTTTAGTTTGTTATTTTTTAGGTTTACGCTGGTTGTGTTAGTGTGCATGTATTTACAGGTGCATGCATACTAAAGGCTCTCTCAAGCTATCACCATTGGCATTTGATCCAGAGATTGAACGAACTTGAGAAGAAGCCAAGTATTACTACGAGAAAACAAAATCAGTGGTTCACCAACAACCCCTACATCACCAGTTACACCGATTAACACAATGGATCCACCATCACCACCACCTCCCAGTACGGGTCAAACAACACCATCCAAACCTTTACCAAATTCTACCACCAATCCTACACCAACACATGAGATTAAACCAACCAATACCATATTACCTACAAGTACCCAAACTGAACACTCCTTTAGCTTTAACCTTTCAACAACTATTCCGCCCTTTTCATATTTTTTCCCAACATCCGATCAATTATCATCTTCTTAACAAGTACAATCACCACAACCATATCAACCTGACCCATCCACAGTTCATACTACTTCTCCCTTTCAAATGCAACCGGATGCACAATATCGACAACCTCAAGTTATGCAAACCTCAGGAACGGGAGGAGTTGGGTTTAATGATGGTTATGATGATGAATTTGGAGGATATGAAGAAAAAGGTTATTTTATGGGGGGTAGTAGTGATCAAGGTGATTATACATACGTGCAAGGGTAAGGTATGCAAGGATATTGGAGACCGCAACCACAAGTTATGCAGTAACAAATCATACCACAACAAGTGCACCCGCAAGTAAGACCACACGGGCCACAATTTCAAGGGCCAATTCATCAACAGCATGGGGGGGCAATGCTTCAACCACCTCCTCAACAATACGCGCCTCCAATACCACAAGTTCAAAGACCATTAGGTCCCGCGCGTCCAAGAGTTAGGTTGGGTGTGCCACGAAGACATAACCGAGAGGCTGTTAGAGGTATAGAAGCACACTTTAGGCCGATGATCACCAACAATCCATCACCTATAGTCATTCCTCAAAATAACCAAGGAAGGACTTTTGAAGTTCAAACGAACTCTTTACAAAGTCTACCGAAGTATAAGGGTCTAGCAACGGAGGAGCCTTATTTCATTTGGAAGCAAATGATTCGATATGCAATACT
The DNA here is from genome assembly GCA_025506505.1 of Flaveria sonorensis. Classification (NCBI taxonomy): domain Eukaryota; kingdom Viridiplantae; phylum Streptophyta; class Magnoliopsida; order Asterales; family Asteraceae; genus Flaveria; species Flaveria sonorensis. Next base: position 20,703,515 of record CM046429.1, read on the forward strand.
ATCGGTGGTCAAGGGTTCTCATCGGATGAAGTGATGTTGGTACTTTTTCAATTTTCTTTAGAAGACATGGCAAATAAATGGTTCTATACATTACCATCAGCATCAATTTATACATGGGCAGAAATGCAACAAATCTTTTTGGAGGAATTCTTTACGGGCCAAAAGACAAATGATGCAAGAAGAAGTTTGAGGAGTTTCCAACAACAAAAAGGTGAGATGTTCCATGAAGCTTTTGAACGGTTCAACTTGATGATTCAAAATTGTTCGCATCATGGTAATGAATTATGGGAGTTGTTGAATGCATTCCATGAGGGTTTAACTTCCGAAGATGCTCGTGATTTAATGTATATGACGAATGGTACATTCGGTACCAACTATGAGTAAGATGATTGGGAATTTTTGGAACAAATGGTGATCACATCAAAAAGGAAGGCTCAATCTTCAAGGAGAGCAAGACCGGCCATTACCTGAACTCAAGTGCATGCGGTGGAAGATGCAAATGTACAAACTACAAATCAAATTTATGATGTTTGTGCCATATGTAATGAATTAGGGCATGTGGCTAAAATTGCCAAGGAGGTGAGGTTTAATATGAAGAGGTAAATGCACTCCAAGGTTAAGGTGGGGGTGATGGAAATTATAACATGAACTCGAATACATACCACCCCGGGTTACGAAACCACCCGAACTTTAAATACGGGAATCCATCAAATCAAGCCAACCCAAACTTTTAAGGAAGTCAAGGTAATTTTGTTCCACGCCAACCGTTTAATAACCAAGGTGGATATCAAGGTGGGAAAAACCAAGGGTTTCAAAGGCAATACCAAATGGGTCAAGAGCATGGTAGGTCTTCGGGTCAAAGCTCTTCGGTGGAAATGAAGTGATGGAAATTTTGAAGGCAATGCAAACAGAAATGCAAAAGAAGAATCAAATGGACGATGCTCGCATTCAAAAAGACGAGATCCGTGACAAAGCAATTCAACCTTTGACTACTCAAATGGGTCAACTCGCAACCGAAGTAGCGGATTTGGAAAAAGGTAAAGGTCAATTGCCAAGCAACACTAAGGTAAACCCTTCTCATAATTCATCTCGTAATAATATTAATATAAATCATGTAAGTGTTTTGAGAAGCGGGAAGGAGTATAAAACCAACCTTTCACCGGGCTTGGTTAATGGGGTGGTTAAGGATATAACGGGTCAAGAGTGATGAAGAAAATGAAACACCTACAAAGTCTTCTAAAAAACCCAATTTTGAAAAATCGGTAATAAGTGAGGAAGCAAAAGATAGAAACGAGGGAGGGGGGCCTAGTCAAGTCTGCTAAATCAAAAATTTCAGATTTGTTGAGCTTGGATCTTAGGATTCATCACGTTCAGATCTAGAAATCAAAATTAAGATGGGTGTATGTGTGTGAATCAAAGAACAAAGAGATGGATAATAATAATGTTATGATTTCATTGATGTTGATAAACAGGTTACAATGAGAATCATAGATGGCTAATGAAATCAAACCCACCCAAAGGAGAGGATTTCTCCTTAGGTGGTGATTTACACCATGAGAAACACACACAAAAGAACCACACTTGCAAAAATGTACTAGTGGGTCTATTTATATTATTATTACAACATGACCTAATTTTGACTTTCTAATTGTCTTGATGTTTACTTTGTCATGTTGAATTGTCTTGTATTGTTGTTTTTGTTGTGATCACCTTGGTCTCTGAACTTGTACAATGAGATCTTCAGTTGGCTGTGATTATGATTTGGTAAGCTTCAGTTTATTCCATTGTTGAACCCAACAATACTCCCCCTAAACTGATGCTTGCCAAACTTTGATTTGAAGATCTTCTTTGTCACATGTCTTCTTGATCAACTGATGTTTTGACACAGTTCACTGTAGTTCTCCCCCTCAGATTAAACTTCTCCTAATGTATTTCTGATAAAGGATAGAATCTCTTTGAGAATACTTAACGTATTGGATATGAGGTGTATCACTTTTGGATTACTGTTTGTTCATATCACACTCAAAGGATTAGAATGTATTAGGCATATGATGAGGCTTTGAACTTCAATAAACAGCATCAGGAACATAAGTCAGTCTTGAAGACACTTCAACTCTTTGAATCTCTGAATTAACTTGATAATGGATGGTTTCAAGTACTTCAGAAAGAGTTTCTAACAGTTGTACAAATCCTTGATTGGATCAGTGATTATGTGACCAAGGTTGATTTCTTCATTTCTGTTGAATATGAAAATGGATGTGCCTGTTGGTTGCAATCATCTGTATTCATCATGTTTCTTGTTTTCTTGTTTGTTGTAGTCATCTGTTCATTGATATTGTTGTTGTTGATGATGTTGTTGTTGATGATGATGTTGTTGATGATGTTGTTGTTGATGTTGATATTGTGCACAGAATGAAATCAAAGCTCAAAAACACAAAAGTGGCCCAAAAACCCATTTAGAGGCCTTATTTTGGAAAAATAACGGGATAGGTTACCATGACGTAGCCCTTGTTTCCACGGTCGTTTTGACTGGTAGCACGTCGGAAACGGAGGCTCGTAGCCCAGGTTATGTCCATTTTCTTGCAGCGCGGTCTTGTGCTTCCTCATCCGCATTGGCATGTTAAATATCCGCATTAGTATGTTCAACATCAGCATTTGTTAACCAACATCCGCATTTGTTTTCAATGCATCCGCATTTATGCTTAAAGTACCCGCATTTGTTTACAAGTCAACCGCATTTGGTGACAAGGCATCCGCATTTGCTGACAAGTCATCCTCATTTGGTGACAAGTCATCCGCATTTGTGTATAACACATCCACATTTGTTGTCACACACATCCGCATTTGTGTATAACACGTCCGCATTTGTGGATAACACATCCGCATTTATGGATAACACATCCGCATTTATGGTTAATTCATCCATATTTGATCAAGCTTCATCCGCATTTGTTTTTATTCATCCGCATTTGTTTTGAGACTTGATTTTTAATGATAATCATTAATCCTCAAAATAAACCAAATGTTTACATTGAAACAAATGAGGAGAAAATTAAGTTAGGTCATCCTATCAAAATCAAAGAGTACTCAGACAAGACAGTGAGTGTCATTAAACCAAGAAGCCCCATCAAAGCCATAATGCCTTTTGTGAAATTTATTCCTGCAATTTTGAAAGAAAAGCAGAAAGCTGAGATTTCACACTGCAGTGCAGGTCGAGAAATCAGCAGTAGCTTCTATTTCTTCATCTTTTCTTCATTTTTAATGATAATCATGTTCAATTGCCTCGAATTTTGAAGGAATAATCCAGGGAATGATTATATTTCTTCAAATCGTACCATATTAGAACAGATCAGATGATTTTTCTTCTTGATTTTGAGATGAACAGATGGGTTTTCTTCTTTTTTTTTGATGATAAACTTGTTCAATTTGCATCAAATTTTGAAGGAATAATCATGAACATGTTCACGATTCTTCAAATCGTACCATAATTGAACAGATTTGTTGGTTTTTCTTCTGATTTTGGGTATGAACAGATAGGTTTTTGATGAACAGGGACTTTTTTCTTCATTTTTCTTCTTTTCTTCATTGTTCTTGACATCATTAAAGATGAAATCAGATCTGAAAACTAGATAAATCCAGCAACCATCAGCGCTGATACCAATTGACTGAGTTTGAGAATGATATTCTCTGTTGATGTGAATCAACAAGGACCGAATATGATGATTGAGTCAATGATTGTAAGGCGGAATCAAACAATCACAGAATATTGAATGCTGAATAATACTCATAAGTGCTCTTTGTATTAAAGAAGGCAAAAAACGGTTACATTGAATGCTAGGGTTTTCAGCATGAACAGTAACAGTACACCTTGAACATATTACAAAGAAAAATATTCTGATTGTCTAATGTCTAACAACAGTCAGTCTCGGTCACTCCACATACGAGGTTTTCTGTTCTATTTATAGGCTGACACATGCCTGAACAAAAGACTAAACTAACCCTGACCTATACATCAGAACTAGTCGTACAAAAGTCTTCATCGGCATTTCTTCTGTACATCCGCATTGACTGATGCGGATGTTATAATCTTGTCAGCATTTCTTCTTGGTCATCCGTATTGACAAATGCGGATGTTGAGTTGTTCATCAGCATTGGTGTTTGGTCATCAGCATTGACAAATGCGGATGAACAAACACTGCGCATTTGTTGCTGAACATCCACATTTGTTAATGTGGAAGAACAAACACTTAGGCGTATTTGTTCTATGGTCATCCGCATATACAAATGCGGGTAGCCGACACTTGTTTTCTATTGTTGATGTAGATTCTTCATCCGCATTAGATCTTGGACTTGGGGAGATTTCAGCAGAACAACTATCAATCCACCACTTGAATTGGCATGTATGATCCTTTCAGGGTCCAACAATACCCCCCCTAAGGATTATACAGCCTATGTACTTCAAGGTTTTGCTGGAGGATGAGGTTGTGAGGATTCTACTGGGTCTTGAGCAGCTTGAGGAGGAATGAGTGGTTCTGCCTGTGAGGGATCCAAAATTGCCTTTATCATGTTGACAAAGTCATTGGCTTCAGTCATCTTTTCTCTGTTTAGCACATGGATCTTCATTTGGCTCATTGTGTAGATGGCTTCCATAGGTAGCTTATTCAAAGAAATGGGTTCCCATATTGACACAGTGGACAACCCATCTCTATAGATCAACAAAGCTCCATCAACATCCACTTCTAGCTTTACTATGTTCCCCAATTGCAAGGGAGTCTTCTTCTTTCTTCTCTGCTCTCTTTTAGCTTTGATTCTGTCAAAGGCCATCTTCAGAATCTTTATGCATTTTAAGAAAAAGTACATGTCTTCCTCACCTAGCTTATTGTTTAACTCTCTGAAGTGCCTTGTGTATATGTAGTGGATATAAGATTCATCTAGCAATCTCACTTCATATCCACTAAACAATCTAATTTCTGCACCTTCTTTTCCTCCCCATTTTCTTTCAATAACCAACTCATATGCCTTTTCATCATAATAGACATTTGAGATTGGTTTGGAGGAATGAGTTCCAGCTACCATCTTTCTCTTTAAAGATTCAGTTGGCTTCACCTTGAGCTCAGGAAACACAACCTCTTCAGCTGGTTTTGTCTTTTTCTTCTCTAGAGGGTTAACAAAGGATCTATCTTTCCTTATACAGATAGCCTTGAGAGATTTGAAGTTGTTTGTTCTTTTGAACATTCTTAGAATGTCTTCAAACTCATAACCCCTAAACATAGCCTGATGATTGATGAGCTCTAGTTCGGCTAGTTCTTTCAGATCATGAATATGCAGGGAGTTCACTAAAGCAGTATACTCAGTGAAGAATTGAACTAATCCTGAGATCCGTTTGACCATAAACATATTCCAGTCACTATCATACTTCCAGGCAATAATTTTCTGATCAGTCTTGCCATGTGGAGTAGATACACCTTTGATCATCTCAGTAGTGGTGAGCCCCTCTTGAAGTGTTAACTGGGAAGGCTCAACAAACCACTCTGGATTTCTGTGTAGAACAGGTGCCAAAGAGTCATGATCTCTATGGGTGAGCTGGATATCTTGTGCAGATAATCTTGTTTTAGGCGTTTTGATGATCTCTTCTTCCATTTTCTTCAGCCTTTCTTTCTTTTCATTTATCATCCTAAGGATGGCAGCCCTTAGGGAATTAGTCTTCATATTGGCCAATTTTCTTTTAGTATACCCTTCAGCAGACAGATAATCCTTCATTTCCCTGTCAGTCATGGAATAGGGATTAGGATATAATGATTGAGAAGCTTCAGTCTGCTTGGCCTTTGAAGTGGGTTTATCAGCTTGAGTTTTGGGAGAATGAGTCTTTTCATACTCAGTTTCAACAGTAGGGTCCAGCAGTTTGTTTAGCTTTTCTTCTTCTGCTATCATCCCCTCATATGTCATCCCAAAGACTTCATCTGGATCACAGCCATGATTGATGAGAAACAAGGCTTTGGTCATCAAATCATCTGTTTGGGCTTTATCTACCATTTCTTGGATAGAGGGTTCAGGCTATTCAGGGCTTTCTCTGACTATGTGTTCATCAATCACATATCCACCCTCTATCTCTCCTTCTTCGAGGTCTATGCCCACTGACCTCATTTTCAGTTGTTCCTCAGCCTTTTCATGTTCTTCTAATAATTAAGCAATAGCTGCTAGGCTCCGAGTATCATCTTGTTGTTTTTTCTTTGGTGGATCTTCTTATATAGGCCTTTTACCCTTTGCCTTTTCAGACAGGTATTTTCTCTTTCTGGTATATGTTTGTACTCTTGGACCAGAAGAGGGTTCAGCTATTTCAGCTTCTTTAGGCAATTTTTTAGCTTCCTTTTCTTCAGCAGCTGATGAGATTTTCTCTATTGACTCTAGTTCTGATTCTTTCTTTTGTTGTTGGTCTGCACAGAGTTTTTTTATCAAATATTTTTGCCCCTCAGTGAGAGACACAACAGGTACAAGCTGAAGGCTCAATTCCTTCTCAAGAGGGACAGGAGATTGAGATATCACTAGAATGGGCTCAGAAACTTGACCTTGATCTCCAATAAATTCCCAGAATTCATCATCAATGATGAAATCTTCAGTGAAGCTATCAAGAGCCTCGATCATATCACTGAACTCTGATTCTTCAGTGTGTGTTTCTTCATGATCTTTGCTGGTGTATAGTACCATAGCCAAACTTTGTTCTTGTGGCTTGGTTCTACTTGATTCAGCTTTTTTTTTAGGCTCAGAAGATCTTATTTTCTTAGCAGGAGGAGAGTCATCATCACTCTCTCCTGAGGAACTTTCACCTCCTTCTTCTTTGTCATCATCTTTCTTCTTGTCACCCTCATCTTTATCACCTTCATCATCTTTTCTTTTCTTTTCAACCTCGTGATTTGTCATGATTATCAGCTCCAACTCAGAAACTCTTTTGTTCAAAGTTTCTATCTGTTTTTGCATAGTCATGATTATATCAGTTTGCTCTTCTAGCAGGCTTTCTTGTTCCTCCATTGCAATGGTTTGGATGGTCAAAGTGTCCGCATGACCACTGACTTCATCCCTTGAATGTTGAAGAGCAGCCTTTAGGCTTTCTATCTCCTTATCTTTCTCTTTCTTTTCAGTCTCATACTTCTCTTTCATCTCTTTTAACTCCCTTTCCTTTTCATCTAACTCTAGAAGTCTGTCTTGAATGATACCAGATCTTCTATTTAGGAGTTTCTCCATCTTGGCCACTTTTTGCAACAGTTCTGATATCATCTCATCTTTTGCATCAGGCCTGATTGCCTCTGACTCAGCATAACTATCAGAGGGAGCAGCCTCAGAAGTAACTTGCCTCACAGGCATCTTCATTCGATGATCCTCCTCATCAGATGATGATTTGGATTCCTCTGAAGAGCTGGCAGAATCACCAAACTCAACAGGCTCAGTAGAGACTGGGGATGCATCAACAGGTGATGTAAGAGACTGATGAATTGGTGAAATATGGGGTGAGTGTATGAGTGATATGTGTGAAGAGATGATGGGCTGTGTTTTTGGAAAGGGAATTGGTGATCTTTGTGGTGAGGAGATGGGATATGGAGTGGATGGAAAGGATATCTAAGCTGCATGAACAGAAGGCCCAGTGTGAGGATCACCACCTACATCAACCTATGGTGACACTGGCCTCTGTCCTTCTTCAGCTACATCAGCTTGCTCATCAACATTGTGTTGACTAGGAGCAGCTTGCTCTTCTTCATGAACAGGCTCACCATTAGGAACCTCTTGAGTTTGTTCCTCAATATGCTCATCTTGGTTGATCTGTTCCAGCATCCAGGGTAATAGAGGAGCAAATGTGCCACTGTAGAAATTCCTGGGGTCTCTCTTCTTCATGTACTGATAGGACTTTGCATTGTAGTGAGGAATATCCATCACTGGTCCTTCAGGTATAATCTCAGGGAAAGCTTCCTTGATGAGACACTACAGAAATCTAGGATACATGAGGAACTTGTATCTTCTACCCTCCTAAATGTTTGACACCAGACCATTAAACACATAAGCAGACATGTTGAATGGCCTGTTTATGCACAAAGCACATATAGCAGAAGAGGTGGTCACTGATATGTCATTCCAACCAGTCTTTCTCTTTGATAGGCAATGTTATTAGAGATGAATGAGGAATCTCCATTGCAAGTCAACCAACCCCTTGACGATCTGCTTTCCTTCATAACCTCCCTCATAACCAATGTTTGCAAAGAAAGTTATGATTTCATCATCTTCTAATTCCAGAGGAGAATTGGCATCATCACCAAACTGCAGACACTGTCTCACAGTCTGTTCAGTAATGGCCAAAGTATGATCAGGAGTTATTCTTCCAGATAGAGTCCTTACACCATCTATCTCTGTCACCTCAGCAGTGCTCCAAAATGACCTTATGAATCTCTCATAGATGATAGGCCTAACTGTAATAGCATGAGCAACTCTGGTAGTTAAGATGAATCTGATCATGTCTCTCAAACCCTCTGCCTTAGTAACATCAGGATCAAGATAGCCACTAACATTATGGAGCTTACTCCATGTAAGATTAGCCATTGAAACCTGCATTAGAGGCATATGAATTAGAAGATGCAAGTGTAATTGATAGATCGTAATACATAAATCAAGTGGTGTGTTCTCAGTTTGACTTTTAATGGTCAAAATTGAGTGAACATGTGTACAGTTTCATAGAAACCATACACAACTTGATTTTGTCATGAATAATCACTCTTATATGTTTTGCAAGTTTATATAGATTATTCATATGGTTTTAACCTCTTTTAATCATTAACATCAGGTTTTGACATTCACTTTTTCAGAATTGATTGTCCCCTGTTCTTAACATGAACTAGGTTTGGTAACCCAATTGTAGGAGGTTAAATTCTTGTTATTGATTAACATTGCCTTCGAAAATGTCATTTAAACCTTGGTTTGATGATACTTTTGGTGATTGATTCTTAACCTAGAGTTCTATGTTCAAAATCAGTTTTTGACTGTTCGATGTTTTAGGTTAAGAACTTTGAAGAAATTCACCTTTTTTTTTGATAATACTGTTGTAATGAATTGAAGATGAGGATGATAGGGATGATGATGGATGAACAAATGTGAAGACCGCTCGTTGCACTGTAAAGTCTCTCAATTTGAAAAGTATTAAATGACCTTTTAAATTCGGGTTTAAATAGATGATTTAATGACTTTTACAAATATTACAAGTGTTGAAAACAAATGCGAATGACCTTTGAAAAACACTGTAGCAAGTGCGGATAATAATAATTTGTTCATCTGCATTAGTGTACTGTTGCAAATGCGGAAGAGTAAATTTCTTGCCTCACAACTTCAACAAATACGGTAGACCAGAAGTTTATTCGCATTTCTTGACTTACATCTATCATCATAACAGAAGAGATTAAGCACATGATTTGATCATTTTGAAACACAAGATAGTTTTTAGTGTTAAATTCAACCACATTCAGGAAATGTGGATGAGTAAAAAAAAGAAATGCGGTAGAACAAAAGTTTACCTGCATAGACAAATGCGGTTGAACACTTTTGTCCGCATAGGTTTTTGACACTTAAACTTTGTGTACACTTCTTTGACACAAATGCGGTAGAGTTAACTTGTTCGCATTAGTTTCACTTTGTTTTAACTGATATGAAAACAATTACCGCATTGGTTATATGCCTGGGTTACCTTCACCCGCATTAACCAATGCACTAACCCGCATTAATATTTGAACTTAATCAAAAATTAATGTTTTTGTAGATTGATTTTTTTTCTGTTTTTTGATGAACTGATGGCTGTTATGAAGAACTGTCTTTGCTTTTCACTTGTTTCTTATGAAGTTTTGACTGATGTTGGGATTGTCAATTCTTGCTTGGATTGACTTGTATATCAGGTGTGATACATACAAGTTTCCCAGAGTTTGACTGATCTTGGACTTTTGTGCATCCAAATGTCTGCATAAGCTGAGATACTATAGTATAACTTCTGCACCAACACAGTCATATTCTTTTTGTTTTGATTTTATAAAAATTAAGAAATAAACTACCTGTATAAACTGATCAAAATTTTAAATTACTCCCCCTAAAGTTTATATCCTTATTTAGATAGAAACTTTAAGGATTTAAAAATTTTGGATCATAAAATCCCTTTGATTTTTTTTTTTTTAATTTTGCATGAAGAGGAAGTATACTTTTGTTGGGATCATATCAATCCTAGATTACACAAGTGCAATCTTTTGATTGTAAAATAGACATGTTTATGAACTTATTGATTGAAGGTATGTTTGTCCTCTTAAACTCATACTTGGTAAAATTATACTGCATGTGACATTTATCATGTTTTGATTGATTTGAATATTCAACATGTACCTCACACACAGAAACATGGTTTGATCAACCATCCTCATGTAATGCATGGTAGACTACTTTCACATCTTACATGACCAGGTTACTTAAAATATGAGATCTCAATTTCACTGATCCTCATTGGGATTCTTTTACTTTGATCCTTTTGATATTTTGATCCACATTAGGATTATTTTGCACTTCACTTTGGAAGGTGATCCATAATGGGATTCTTTTTGCATACTCTTTTGTTAATTCATCCAAGGTGAATGTGTTCCACATTGAGAATCTTTTGGATCATGACATCAGCACTATGTGCTTGTTTCTTCAGGTCTTTGCTCAGCAAAACAAAGAAGAAACTGATGTACGTGAATTAGATTCATAGTTCATCATTACCTGGTGTGTTTAAGTTGCTACACACACATACACTTGAATAAGCTGATACTTACCAGTACTCTGAGATGAGTGTTTCACAGTTGAATATGATTATTTAGTTCATCACAGCATGTATCTTCCTTTCCAAATTGAGCCTACCTACATATCAGGTAAGTCATGACAGTCTTTTAAATTTTGAATTAAGCACAGCGAATGATATAACGACTGTAATTATATCATTTTCCAAAAGTATAAGACACAAACTTCAAGAGAAAGACTTCTTTTTATGATTTTTGATAATTTCTAAATGTTTTTATAATTTTTTTTTAATTTTTACTCTAGGTTAATCATGCCAATTGATTGAACTAGGAATTCAAACCTATTAGGTTCAAATGCCTTGGTAAATAGATCATCCAATTGATTGTCAGTATGAACTTGAATCAATTTGATTAACCCTTTTTCAGCACAATCTCTCAAAAACTGATATCTGATTTCAATGTGTTTTGTTTTTGAGTGTTGAACTAGATTATTAGTAATAAACATTGCAGCTGTGTTGTCAATCTGAATTGGGGTGTGCAGGAAGTTAAAACCATAGTCAAGCATCTGGTTTTGAATCCAGAGGACTTGAGAGCAACAAGCTGATGCTGCTATATACTCAGCTTCTGCTGTTGAGACAGACACATTTGTCTGCTTCTTGCACTGCCAGGAGACTAGTCTGGGACCAAGAAATTGACAACCGCCAGAAGTGGACTTCCGATTGAAGTTGCATCCCCATAATCACTATCAGTGTAGGCATAGAGATTGAAATCTCCTTCCTTAGGATACCACAATCCAAGAGCAGGTTTGCCCTTAAGATATCCGAATATCCTCTTGACAGCATTTACATGTGACTCTTTAGGATCAGCTTGATACCTGGCACACACACAAACACCAAACATGATGTCAGGCCTACTGGCTGTTAGATACATAAGTGAACCTATCATAGATCGATAGAGAGTCTGATCCACTGATTTGCCTTCTGGATCTGGACCAATCTTCACTTTAGTGTCAACAGGAGTTCTGATGGACTAACAATCAGCAAACTTGAATTTCTTCAACATTGATTCCACATATTTGGATTGATTGATGAAGATACCATCTGTTGTCTGTTGTACTTGTACCCCTAGAAAGAATATGAGTTCCCCCATAGCACTCGTTTGGAATTTTGAATGCAGAAGGTCTTCAAAGTCTTTGCAGAGTTGTTTGTTTGTTGAGCCAAAAATGATATCATCCACATATATCTGAATCAGCAGCATGTCTTTGCCTTTTCTCTTTCTGAATAAAGTCTGATCAATCTTTCCTCTTTCATACCCGTTTTCAAGGAGAAAAGATGATAGACTCTGGTACCACTTCCTTGGTGCTTGATGAAGACCATACAAGGCTTTGTTGAGCTTGTATACTCTGTGCGGGTAATCAGGGTCTTCAAATCCAGGAGGCTGACTCACATAGACTTCTTCTGCAATTTTGCCATACAGAAAAGCACATTTTACATCCATTTGATAAACAGTAAACTTCATGGATGCTGAATATGCTAGAAAGAGTCTTATTGCTTCTAATCTTGCTACAGGAGCAAACACCTCATCATAATCAATTCCTTCTTCTTGTGTATACCCCTGAGCCACTAATCTTGCTTTATTTCTGATGATGATTCCCCTGTCATGAGTCTTGTTTCTGTATAACCACCTGGTACCTATAGGATATTGTCCTTCAGAAAGATCTACCAGTTGCCATACTTCTTGTTTCTTGAATTGTAGCAACCCTTCCTGCATTGCCTCAATCCAACTATTGTCTTGAAGAGCCTCTTTGATGTTTTTGGGTACTGTTTGACAAAGAAAGCAAGAGAACAAACAGATGTGTGCTATGCTTGACTTGCTTCTTGTCACCCGTTCATTGAGATCACCAATGATGCTTTCAACTGGATGATTCTTGTGTGTTCTGGTGGTTGGAATTGATTCACCAGAAATGGTTACATCAAGATTGGAGACATTCAGATCATCTTGGTAAGAGGCCAGTTCATCTTGAACTGTGGGATAGTTATGAAAATAATCAAAACCGGTTTCAGTTCCTGCTTCAACATCAGCAGCACTTTGATTACTTCCATCATTTGAGGTTCTTTCAGTTTCAACTAGAGGAGTAGCTTGATTTTGATCTCTGACTTCAGTTGAAGGATCTTCTGAAGGAGATGGTAGTGTGCTAGGACCAGCTTCAGTTGAAACACATTGATTTTGAGATGGTTGTCTGACAGGATCGGCTTGTAGTGGAACATCTTTAGTTAGTTGATCAGTAGAAGTTGGAGGAATCATTGGAAATTCATCTCTTCTTTCTACTCCTGAAGAGGGTTCTGCTGAATGTAGATTTCCTGCATCAGACAAATAAAATTGATCAAAAGATTTTGTAAAAGAGTCAATATCAAACAACCAGTCAGGACCATTTGTAGATTTGGGAAATGAATGTTCCTTGAATTGAACATTTGTTGATTCATCAATAATATTTTATCTAGGATTAAATACTCTGTAAGCCTTTGAAACAGAGGAATAACCTACAAAGAATCCTTCATCAGACTTAGATGAAAATTTACCCAAATAGTCTCGGGTGTTTAATATCGAGACAGGACAACCAACTGACTTTAAAAATCCAATAAATGGTTTTCTATGAAAGAGAAGTTCATAAGGCGTCTTGTTGGTTTCTTTTACAATCAAAGTTCAATTTTGCACAAAGCACGATGTATTAACTGCTTCTGCCCAAAAGGAGATTGGCAGTTTAGCATCAGCTAGCATGGTTCGTGCTGCATCAATCAGTGTTCTATTTCTTCTTTCAGCTACCCCATTTTGTTGAGGAGTTCTAGCTGCACTAAATTGATGAGCAATGCCTTTGGTGGTATAAAATGAACTCAGATCTTCATTCTTAAATTCAGTCCCATTATCACTTCTAATTGTTTTGACCTTATGATCAAGTTGGTTTTCAATTTTTGTGATAAAATCTTTTATCAATTAGGACGCTTCGTTTTTATGACGTAGGAAGAAGACCCATGTAAATCTGGAAAAGTCATCAAAGATCACCAAACAATACTGTTTCTTTCCAATACTCATAACATGAGTTGGTCCAAAAAGATCCATATGAAGTAGCTTTAATGGAGAGTTGTTTGTGTTCATCAGTTTTGGCTTGTGGGAAGACTTATGTTGTTTCCCTTTGAGACACGCTAAACAGTGATCAATAAAATGGAATTCTTTTTGAGGTAAACCAATGACGTGGTTTTCCTTGACTAATCTGTTTAGGTTTTTGAAATTTGTGTGTCCCAACCGTCTGTGCCAAAGCTGTGACTCATCAAAGGATGCTTTAGACAGAAGACATGTTTCTTCTTTTGGTGTAGCAGAATTGAGGTTTAAGACATAGGTGTTATTCTTCCTTGGGGTTTTTAAGACAACCCATTCTTCAAGAACTTGAAATCCTAGTTTCAGTATATAGCAATGAGTGGCAGTAAAGTGAGTAGAATATTTCTTGTCACTGATCTGAGACACGCTGAGCAGATTGAAATTCAGTTGTTCACAGTAGTTCACTCGATCAGAGCTTAACATCCCATTTGTCACGGATCCTTCACCAGTGATTCTGCCACCTTGTGAATCTCCACCGAATGCCACAGAAGTTCTTTGAATATGCTTGAAATCATGAAGGAGGGAACGATCTCCAGTCATGTGTTGGAAGCATCCACTGTCCACGTACCATAAACTATTGGACCTGTATGGATGACCCTGCAAGCATAACAGAACTAGTTAGAATGTGGAACCCAAGCCATGATGGTCTTGGGTTTCCCGTGCCTATCCATGATAGTAACTTCTTGGTACTTTTCCCTAAATAGTGACTTTGAGTGAGGTGTTCTGGGAGATTTTTGATGATATTTTGCATGTTTCATCTTATCAATTTCAGTTGAAGAGTCAGAAGAATAATGAAACCTTTGATCCCTGTTTCTTTTAAGAAACCTGACTCGTTTTTGATTATCAAACATCATTTTTGAATTATGAAGATCATGTGTTTGGTTGATGTTATCATATTTGTTTCTTTGAATTTTCCTTGACTCTTTTATGTTACCCCTATCACGATCAGAAATGGCAGTCCTGAATTGAGTATTATGAAAGTGATTTCTGATTTTGGGTTTCACAGATGAGATTGGTGAGATGGGCTTGTGTTGAGGAATTCTCAACCCTTTTTGTTTAAAGAAACAATCAGATGTATTGTGGTTGGTCATATCACAGACTGAACAATATTTATTAAAATAGCAGTTTTTGGTGGAATGATTGTTCATGTCACAGATTGAGCAATATTGATTGAAAAAGCATTTATCTGTACTGTGATTAGACATTTCACACACATCACAATACATGTGTTTGTCTCTTGAAGCTGATCTTGATGTTGAAACCTCAGTAGATTTACCAGATTTTGACTGAGTTTCAACCTTTGATTTTCGTGACGAAGCAGAATCAGCCTTTTTAGTAGTTTGTTTCACAACTCTACTAGGTTTGTTCTTCCTAGATTGTTTCTGCTTTCTTACCATTTGCTTCAATTCCCTTTCGAATTGATCTACATGTTCTTTATTAAAAATATCAAAACCAACTACTTGCTTTGGTTTTGACGATTGAGGGTCAGCCTTGATTTTGGTTTTTAATGCTTTTGGAGTTTTGGTGTTCTTTGGAAGTGAAATTGTGTCTGATTTGATTGAATTGTTTAGAGATTTGATCTCACAATCAGAACTGCTTTCAGCAGAAGGTTTCACTGAAATCTCAGCTTTCTGCTTTTCTTTCAAAATTGCAGGAATAAATTTCACAAAAGGCATTATGGCTTTGATGGGGCTTCTTGGTTTAATGACACTCACTGTCTTGTCTGAGTACTCTTTGATTTTGATAGGATGACCTAACTTAATTTTCTCCTCATTTGTTTCAATGTAAACATTTGGTTTATTTTGAGGATTAGTGATTTGTGTTATTATTGTTTTAGCTTCACCAGTTTTAGGTTCAATTTTATCAGACAAAGTGACAGATTCAGGCATGACAGTGTAATTGTCATTATATGGTGGAGGACATGAATTGTATCCAATCCCAGTCAAATCATTGTGCTCCTTCTGTGAATCAAGCATCTCTTGCAGCTTAGCTGAAGACAGTTGAAACTTTTCAAGTTTCACTTCAGTAACTGATTGCTTAGCTCTGGATTGCGCTAATTTTTCAGTTAACTCTTCATTCTCAGCTGAAAGAGTGTACTTTTCACCATGTAGTTTCTCAATATCAGAAATGAGAGATTTGATTTTTATTTCGAAACTTTTGATTTCTCTTTTAAGCGTCTCAGATTTTTCCTTTTCTTCTTTGATTTTATCAGCCAATTTGTGATTGTGCTCACGATATCCTTGCAGTTCAGCTATGCATTTATCACTACAAAGATTAGATTTTACCTCAGATGGCATTGAATTTGGGCCATCATTGATGTGAGCCATAAGAGCATGATTCTGAAATTGAGGCTTTACTTCTTCAGCATATAGGCTCCAATCACATACTCCATCTTGTCTGATGACAAGTGCATTTGAAGTAGTTTTGCTGCTTCCATGAGCTTGGTTAGTCAGTTGTGTATAACACATCCGCATTTGTGGATAACACATCTGTATTTGTGGATAACACATCCGCATTTATGGTTAATTCATCCACATTTGATCAAGCTTCATCCGCATTTGTTTTTGTTCATCCGCATTTATTTTGAGACTTGAACAAAATTCGATTTCACACTGCAGTGCAGGTCGAGAAATCAGCAGTAGCTTCTATTTCTTCATCTTTTCTTCGTTTTTAATGATAATCATGTTCAATTGCATCAAATTTTGAAGGAATAATCCAGGGAATGATTATATTTCTTCAAATCGTATCATATTAGAACAGATCTGATGATTTATCTTCTTGATTTTGAGATGAACAGATGGGTTTTCTTCTTTTTTTTATGATAATCTTCTTCAATTTGCATCAAATTTTGAAGGAATAATCGTGAACATGTTCACGATTCTTCAAATCGTACCATAATTGAACAGATTTGTTGGTTTTTCTTCTGATTTTGGGTATGAACAGATAGGTTTTTGATGAACAGGGACTTTGTTCTTCATTTTTCTTCTTTTCTTCATTGTTCTTGACATCATTAAAGATGAAATCAGATCTGAAAACTAGATAAATCCAGCAACCAACAGCTCTGATACCATTTTGCTAAATCAAAAATTTCAGATTCGTTGAGCTTGGATCTTAGGATTCATCACGTTCAGATCTAGAAATCAAAATTAAGATGGGTGTATGTGTGTGAATCAAAGAACAAAGAGATGGATAATAATAATGTTATGATTTCATTGATGTTGACAAACAAGTTACAATGAGAATCATAGATGGCTGATGAAATCAAACCCACCCAAAGGAGAGGATTTCTCCTTGGGTGGTGATTTACACCATGAGAAACACACACAAAAGAACCACACTTGCAAAAATGCACTAGTGGGTCTATTTATATTATTATTACAACATGACCTAATTTTGACTTTCTAATTGTCTTGATGTTGACTTTGTCATGTTGAATTGTCTTGTATTGTTGTTTTTATTGTGATCACCTTGTTCTCTGAACTTGTACAATGAGATCTTCAGTTGGCTGTGATTATGATTTGGTAAGCTTCAGTTTATTCCATTGTTGAACCCAACAAAGTCCCATTTCCTTCGGCTTTGGTAGATCCGGGTAAAAATAATTTTATTTCAAAAAGGGGTCCTCAAAAGGAAGAAATATGGGGGATTTTTAAACAAGTAAAAGTTAATATCCCGTTGTTGGAGGCAATTAAACAAGTTCCATCGTATGCAAAATTTTTAGAAGAATTATGTACTCAAAAGAGACAACAAAAAGTACCAAAATGGGTCGATTTAACCGAAAGGGTGAGTGCAATTTTAAAAGGGGTTTTGCCTCCTAAACTCCAAGACCCTGGAGCGCCTTTAATAAATATTCAAGTTGTTGATTTTCAAATGTCAAGGGCACTTTTGGATCTTGGGGCCGGGGTGAATATTCTTCCGAGAAGCTTATATGATCAATACGATTTTGGTCCATTGAAACGTGTTAAAACCACGGTTGTCTTAGCCGATTTGTCTCATAAGCTTCACCGAGGAATTATGAGGGATGTAATGGTCAAAGTTGAGGAATTTTACTATCCTATTGACTTTTTGGTATTGGATTATGCATCGGTTAGTGCACCACAACAACCGTGTGTTACATTGGGTCGACCATGTTTGAATACCGCTCATGCCGTAATTGACTGTCGATATGGTACGGTCGACATGACATTTGGTAATAGAGAGATGAGGTTAAATGTTTTTACTAATGTTTCTAATTCCTTTGGTGGTGATGAATGTTTTATGGCAGATATAATCGATGGATGTGACCCGCACGAGTACAATGAAGATGTGTTGGAACCGTGTATTTGTGATTGCTCTTTGCAGGTACATGTTTGTGCATTGAGGATGGAAGAGAAAGAGCAAGCGGCTCTAGCGGTCAAAGAAGGGAGACCGCCATGGACCTACCAAATTGAGAATTTGCCGATGGAGATTGATTCGGGTACAAAACCTTCATTGGAGTTTCTAACACAAGTGGAGTTGAAGGAGTTGCCAAAGCATTTGAAATATGCTTTTCTGGGGGACAATGACACTTTAACAGTGATCATTGCTTCTAATTTGGAGGTGGCTCAAGAAGAAGGCTTGTTGCGGGTGTTAAAGGCTCATAAGGCGGCTATTGGATGGATGATAGCCGACTTAAAAGGTGTTAGTCCATCCATTGTAATGCACAAGATCATTACCAATGAAGATGCAAAGCCAACCCGAGAAACACAAAGAAGGTTGAACCCGAACTTGAGAGAAGTTGTGAAGAAAGACGTAATAAAGTGGTTGGATGCGGGGATCATCTATCCCATTTTGGACAGTGCATGGGTGAGTCCGACACAAGTAGTGCCTAAAAAGGATGGCATCCTAGTAATAAAAGATGAACAAGGCGAGCAAATCGCCACCCGACCGGTCATCGGGTGGCGAGATTGCATTGATTATAGAAAATTGAATGCCACTACCTCTAAGGACCATTTCCCGTTACCCTTCATTGACCAAATTATTGAAAAACTTTTGGGTCAAAAATATTATTGTTTTTTGGATGGGTATTCGAGATATAATCAAATTGCAATCCACCCGGACGACCAAAACAAAACTACATTTACATGTCCGTACGGTACATTTGCTTTTCGGCGAATGCCATTCGGGCTATGTAATGCCCCGGGAACTTTTTAAAGATGTATGATGAGTATTTTTTCGGACATGGTCGAGGAATCACTTGAGGTGTTCATGGATGGTTTTTCCATTTTTGGCCCAAGTTTTGAGTCTTGTCTTAACGAGTTGGAAAAAGTTTTAAAAAGATGTGTCGAGACAAACTTGGTGCTAAGTTGGGAAAACAGTCACTTCATCGTCCAAAAAGGAATTGTGTTGGGTCATGTTATATCGGAAAGGGGGATGGAGGTGGACAAGGCAAAAATCCGGGTAATATCATCTTTGCCACCACCTAAAAACGTAAAAGGGGTAAGATCGTTCTAGGGACATGCGGGTTTCTATCGATGGTTTATTAAAGGTTTTAGTGTCGTTACCAAACCTTTATACAACTTGTTACTTAAAGATGTTCTGTTTGATTCTATGACGAATGTTTGCAAGCATTTACTGTTTCGAAGGAACAATTGGTGAAGGCTCCCATTTTGCAACCACTGGATTGGTCAAAGCCGTTCGAAATCATGTGTGATGCTAGTGACACGACAATTGGAGCGGTTTTAGGTCAAAGAGTCGATAAGAAGCCGGTGGTAATTTATTATGCAAGCAAGACTTTGTCCAAGGCGCAACTGAATTACACCACAATAGAAAAAGAGTTGTTAGCGGTAGTGTATTCTTTGGACAAATTTAGATCATACATATGGGGGAGCAAGGTGGTTGTATATTTGGATCATAGTGCAGTTCGGTATTTAATGGAGAAGAAAGATCCAAAGCCCCGGTTGATTCGTTGGGTGCTTCTATTGCAAGAGTTCGATTTAGAGATTCGGGACAAGAAAGGATGTGAAAATGTTATGGCAGATCATTTGTCCCGAATTCCGTTGGAAGGAGTTGATGATCCTAGTGAGATTAATGAAAGGTTTCCCGATGAGCAACTTTTTTCAACCGCACCGTGGTATGCTCATTATGTTAATTACTTAGCCACGGGGGCAATCCCAAGCCATTGGACCAAGAAAAGGAAGCAACAATTCATGGTTCAAGTCAAGCAATACATTTGGGATGAACCGGACCTCTTCAAGATTGGAGCAGACCAAGTAATTCGAAGATGTGTTCCTGAGACGGAGGTATTAGAAATTTTGACCCATGCTCACTCATCAGCATGTGGGGGACATTTTAATGGACACATGACGGGTTATCAGGTTCTTACATGTGGGTTTTATTGGCCTACACTCTTCAAGGACGCTTGTGCACGCTCGGAATTGCTTGAATTGTCAAAGAGTGGGAAGCATCTCAAAACGGGATGAAATGCCTCTACAACCAATTTTGGTAGTTGAGGTATTTGATATGTGGGGCATAGATTTCATGGGTCCCTTCCCGAATTTGAATGGCTTCTTACATATCTTAGTCGCGGTAGACTACGTGTCGAAGTGGATTGAAGCAATAGCAATAAGGACCAACGATCATTCAGTGGTATGTAAGTTTGTTCAATCTAATATTTTTACTTGATTCGGGATTCCACGGGTCATCATTAGTGATGGTGGTTCACATTTCAAAAATTTTAATTTTGGGAAATTGTTGAAGCGGTATAAAGTGAATCACCGAATCGCTACTCCCTACCACCCTCAAACTAGTGGACAAGTTGAAGTGTCCAATCAATAGATTAAAGAGATTTTAATGAAAATGGTGAGGATGGAAAGGAAGGATTGGTCGGGTAAATTGGATGATGCACTATGGGCATACCGGACGGCTTATAAAATGTCGATTGGTACAACTCCGTATGGGATGGTATATGGAAAAGGATGTCATTTACCAATGGAGTTGGCTCACCGGGCATTATGGGCAATAAAGACAGTGAATGTGGATTATGACGAAGTGGGGCGAACTCAGAAACTTCAATTGAGCGAGATTGCGGAAATAAGGGACGAAGCGTATGAATGTGCTTCCACATACAAGGACAAACTAAAAAGGGTTCATGATGCAAAAATAAGAAAGAGAACCTTTGAAATGGGTCAAAAGGTGTGGTTGTACAACTCTCGATTGAAGTTGTTTCGGGTAAGCTAAAAAGTAAATGGATGGGTCCATATGTAATCACACGAGTGGGCAAGTTTGGAGATGTAGATATTCAAGACGTTCACACCAACACGAAGCAAACGGTAAATGGGCATCGGCTCAAACCGTACTTGGAAGTAAACGACATCAAGAATCTCGAGCTTGACAAAGTGGGCTACATTCTATGCCCGCTGGATGATGAAGAAGTTTAGAGAGGCCCAGGTTTGGTAGTGTAAATATGTGATTTAATTTAGGTAGTTTAGTTTTTTTTTTTTGTTATTACCGTGCTCGGTTTAACTTTTGTTCGAGACAAGTGTGGGAAATTCTTACAAATTCTTCTAACA
This sequence comes from Flaveria sonorensis, assembly GCA_025506505.1. NCBI lineage: Eukaryota > Viridiplantae > Streptophyta > Magnoliopsida > Asterales > Asteraceae > Flaveria > Flaveria sonorensis. The sequence continues at coordinate 20,724,981 of CM046429.1, forward strand.
TAGTGTTGAGGACAACACGGGTTTTTCATGCGGGGTGGGGTAATTTTCTCGTCTTGGTAATTTTCTCGTAAAAAATGCAAAAAAAAGTAAAAAAAACCACCGTAGCTTATGGTGGACTTTGACCGATTAAGAGGCCTTACGGCAAGAACCTTCTATGTTATGGCAATAACTACGGTGTCAGGTCCACCGTAGCTTACTGTCACCACCATAGCTTACGGTGGGTTCTAGCTGGGTGGGTCCGGTTGTGTCTAAAGAAAAGAAAAAGTAAAACTTAAATTCTCACAGCCATACAGACGGGTTTAACCCATTTTCACCTTATTTCATCATCTTCTTCCCCACTTACAATCCCAAATAAACAAACCCTAACCCATACTTCAATACGTTGCCAAATTTTCAATATTTAACCGAATCTTGTGGTTTTGGGTCAATCTTTAATGAAATTTCGCAAGGATTCCGAATTTTTGTTTGCATTTTGAAGAATTTCACGTCTCAGCTTTCAATCTTGGATATTATCATCCGAAATTCTTGGGGTTTTTGTGGTTTTTGGTTATTCTTGAAGTTTTTGTTGTTCTCTCATCCTACAAAGCAAAGGTATGTAATTTATGTTCATTATTTGAAGTACATTGCAGCAATGTAAGTTGTCATGTTTGTTTTTGCTTACACACTTGCTTGTAGCGGTAGGATGGTATGAACATGATGAGTTTTTTTAAGGGTTATGGTTGTAGATGATAAGTTGTTTGTTTCGAACATGATTTTTGGGCAAAATTTTGCTAACTAGGAAAATAATGTCAATATTTTTAGGATGCATAATCTGTTTGACTTGCATTTACAACCATAGTTACAAGCAAGTGTGGGGATGTGGTTTGAATGAGAACTAATGGAGATTGTTGTGTGTTTCATGTGGTATGTCAGATAAATGGGTCCTTCAGGTAAAAGCAAAGAGCCAGCAGGGTCCTCAAATCAACCAGAGGGTCTACAAAAGAGAAGAAGGTTGATTCATGCAGGCGATTCAGACTCGGAAGAAGACGCACCACCAAGGGCTCCAAAACCGAAGTGGACATCTGGTTCTCTGTTAGATCAACCGATTGAATGGCAGGCATAATTGTTTCATGATCAGATGAATGCATTGGTTCAGTGTAAGGAGGCGTTTCTTTGTGAAAAAGAGGTTAGGGAATTTGGTGTCGGTCCTTTTGGGATTACTAACATGTTCAAGGCTTTAGGGTGGGAATCTTTTTTAAAGTGTTATGATAGGGAGGGCAAGAATCTTTATGATGCTTACAAGAGTGGATGGCCACTCTTAGGTGTCCTCCGTATAAAGCTCCTTCAAAGATGAAGCTTATTGACATGGTGAATAATATAGATGTTGAGATGTCTTTTGATTCTTTGCGGCGAATAGCAAAGTTTGATAGTAAACCCGCAAACCAATACATCTTTCTGAGCTTGGATGATTTGAACTTTAATCCTCAAAAACACCCGAGGTTGAATGATATGATAAGCTATTTGTTCTTGCCTGGAACAACACATGTAAACTCTATCGAAGGAATTTGAGGATCAAAGCTAAGTTGATGTTGGTGATTTGCACACAGAATGTCATTCCAAGACGTGGTGATAAGGTGGAGGTGAGGTTCCCTGAAGTACCGGTTCTTTATATGCTGATGAACGGGTCTCCTCTTGTCCCTTTCCGTTTTTTGGTGTTAAACAATATCTGGATTAGTAGGAATAGTGGGGAGAGGAAGATCATCCCGCATTGCAGGTTGATTACTGCTTTGTTGAAGTTGTACGGTGCGATTGGATCGAAGGACAAAGGGTCTTATAAGAGATTTAAACCATTCGACTTGAAGAATTTGGGCCCGGGTTGGGAGTATAAAGAATCGGAGCGGTACCACAAGCTAAAAAGTGACGGGCAAAGATGGCGGGTATTGAAGGTGGATGCCCGACCACTACAACCAGGAGAAGTTGATGAAGCAGAAAGTGGTGATGACTTTCCAAGTGGTGATGAGGATTATCAAGAGGATACATTTACTATGGATGTGGATATGGGTGGACCTGGACCGAGCAATGGGGTTCAAAGAGGAGGAACCCAATCTAGGTATATTGGGAGTGCATTTGACTATGCACAACAGCCTTATGATCAGAATTGGACTCATCTTAGGAATATAGAGCAAGTTATGTAAAGAAGGCAACCACCCATGTTTTTTGATTGGCCTTATTCTAGCCAAATACTTTTTGATCATCAAACTTATATGGGGGCAAGCATGGAAAGAGCGTTAAAGTAAAATTATGATCGCCAAGAGCAATGGAATCGGGCTCATATGTATGCTCATCAAGAGGAGGTAAATTATCGTTACATCGATGACCAAAATCGGCGTATGCACGACGCTTGGCATGCGAGCCAACCAGTTATCGCGGATTCCCCAATTGTGGATTTCACCACTCTACCGCCTTATGATGGTAGTGTGTCATATTCCACCCCACCATTGCATCATTCTCAATGGGTGGATCCACTTACGGGCATGGGAGGATCTGTACCAAGTCAACAAGCCGGTAATCAAGGTGGTAGTAGGAGCGGTGCATTTGGGTTTAGCGAGTTTTTGGATATGCTAACATCTATCTTCGGCCCCCCTCGGCCGCACTATTACTGATCAGGTCGTGTTTTGTCCCAATTTGTACATTATTGTATATACATGCTTTGTGTTTTGGGAATGGGCGGTTTGGGTGGTGTCTTGAGGTGTTTAGTTGATGGATTGTGGAAGTTGGAGGCGTTAGTACTTTAAGTTGAAATTAAAAAAAAAAAAAGTTAATGTTCTGATGTTAAGCGTTCTTCCCTTTAAAACCATACATTAGGGACAATGTATCCCAAGTGTGGGGATGGAGGGAAATTTTTTGTGAAATTTTAAAATCAAGCGAAAAATGGTCCAAAATTTAACATTTGATTATTAAACCGCATGACACATCGGCAACCCATATTTCCCTTTTCTTTCTTGGTGAGAGTTTGAGCCATTTCTTTGAATTATTAGAATATATTTCCCTTGATGAGAGTGGCATTGGGTGAGGGTGCATGAGAACTTGTGCTTGAATGCGGTTTAAGGCCTTAGCTTGATATGAATGTGAAAAGGATAAGGGCATTTAGGTAGCCTCGTCATGGTGTGTGCGAGTGTGGGATTTGGGGGGTTGGACCTCATAAATTGTATATATGAGCATGGTAGTGACTGGGACGGGGGTTCGGACGTTTAGTAGCCAGTTTGAGCCGAAAGCTGATTAATTGTTAACCCAAGCCTAGTTCCCTAAAAATTCACCCGCATTTGACCCGGTCTAGTAGCGTTAGTAGTCGTTCAAGTATGTGTTGCACTATTGCAATGTTTGGTATGTCAGATTGTTTGTTAAAAAAAAAGAAAAAAAAAAGACAAAAAGAAAGAGAAAAGTTGAGAAAAAAATGAAAAGCAAGTGAATGTATTGTCTTATATATAGAGGTCTGCGTTTTCAGGCATGTTTGCTTAGTTTGTTTAGTTTGTAATAAAAAGATCGGGTTGAATCATGCCCCACTATACATATATTTCCATTTCCTGCCCATATGCCCGGCCATGTTACAACCGTTAAAGTCCCTTTGATTCACATGCATGTTTTAGCAACTTTTAGGCGAAGGATCGATTTAGGTACAAGCTTATTGTTGTGAAACCATCCATGTGCTGTAAGTGTGATCTAGCTATCCTTGTTAGTTATTACTTGTCACCGAGAGAAGAGTTATTATGAGGGGTGTGTTATGTGCGGTTTTAAGAAAGAGTTAGTAAATGAGGACATTTGTTTGCTTGGTGTGTATTTGATTGTTTGGGTGAATTGTGTTTTATATGAATGGGTTGCTTGGGACAAGCAACGGTTAAGTGTGGGGATGTGACGGGTGGTCCGTAGGACAATCCTTAAAGGCTGTAAATCGACTAATATCTCACATTTAATGTGGTTAATTGTTAGAATATGATAATTACGGTATGATTGGCCTTGCAGGTGAAAACGAGCATAAGAAACTGGTTTAAGAGTGCTTGGATGGAAGCTCATATATGGCGGAAACATTTGGAAGAATCAACATTTGAAAAAGAAAAAAAAGAAAGGAAATTTCAGTCTCCACCGTAGCCTATGGCTGGTGCCGTAGGTTACAGTCAATGCTGAAGAAGATCAAGGGATCTGTAGTCTAGACACTTGCTGTCGTAAGAGACTTCTTTACGGCGTCGAGCTGCGAGAAAAATGTAACTGCCGATTTTTATTGAGATTTGAAGGGTCTTTCCATCCCCATTCATTCCTATTCGGTTACAGAGAAGTTTAGAGGAGAAATTTGGTGTTCTTCTTAGTTGGAGACAATTTCTAAACAAGTTGTTGATGTTTTTGATTACATGAACATTGATCTTTGTTTGATGATGATATCCCAAGGCATGGGTGGCTAAACTTATGGTGATCATCCTAGGTTGAAGGTTTGTCTAAGACATTTGTGTTTTGATTCGTATTTCTAGAATAATAGACTTTCTATGGTTGTTTGTTTATTATGGTGTGTTGATTGCGTGTTTGTAAAGTGTTAATTTATATGTTGATCATAATCTAAACCATATGTTCTTGGTGCTGTTGGCAATCAAGATATCATGGGCGGGATTAGGGTTGGATATTGATTAATTGGTTATCGGGTAACAACCTTGCATTCTTATAATCCGAGTACTTAGTTCCCTTTCATCACAACAAGTAACAACACATGAGCCATGTCTGTGTGGTTCTTTCTAGTTGAATCTTAACATGAATGTAAATGGAAACCGGAAATATAGGATGGTCATTTGTTCCGAAACTGTTTACATAACCAACTTGTAATTTGACATTTAATTAGTTAATTTTAGTTCGTAAAATCAAACAACGAAAATTCTGAATTTGCTTTTATTGCAATTTAGCTTAATCTAGTTAATTAGTAATCCATTTAGGTAACGCATATTCCACAAACTCCCTATGTTCGATACCTACTTACCGCTAACTATTGGTAGTAGTTGGATTAAATTTGACTGAGACTTCGACCTCACGTCACCAATGCAGATAAGAGGTCTTAACCATTCAGCATTAGACCTCTTAATCATTTAGCATTAGTATAATGCTTAACCATTCAAAGACAAATGTCTAAACTATTCAGACATTTGCTCGTGAAACAAACAGTCTGAACCATAAGTGTTGAACCATTCATACATCTAAACTATTAAGAGGCTGATTCAGATGCTGCCAAACAGCCCCTTAGTTATAGAGCCTCTTGCTGCTGAGATACTCATCTTGTCTTAGGTATACTCTCCAAACTGAGACAGATAGTATGTCACAAGAGATCAAGGAGGTCCTCAAGTATTCTTCATCCAGAACATATTTGACCTCCCTGCTCATGATATCTTGGACATCAGGAGATACTATAAGAGCCGGAGGAATCCAAACCAACTGATGAAGAGAGAAATTGCTCTAGTTCTAATGATGGCTATACACAATTAGAAGATCAAGACTCATAGTAATCTTCAAGTTTTGGTAGCATCAGCCTAGTAGGAGCTTGTAAGAGTTATCTTAGAGGCTGATGCTAACCAAAGATCTCTCAACATGCATCTATAGTACAAGGAAGTTACTTCAGAAGATATGATCATGCATAAAGAAAATTTACTAAGTATCAAATCTTCCAAAGCCAAAGACATAAATCTTCCGAAGCCAAAGACAGAAATCTTCCGAAGCCAAAGATGAAGTCTTCTGAAGCTTGAAGACAAAGTCTTTCGAAGCTTGAAGACTGATTTCTTTCAAAGACTTTGAAGACATGTGTCCCTGACACACTTTTAACAAAAGTTGAACAACTTTCCGCTGCCAGCTCTGAAGACTCACCAACTTATACATGTTGGTGATTATCTCTATACTTCTGTCAACTGTACATTATTGTGTCTGTGTTTGTAACTTTCCACTCTTTTACTTTTATCTATTTTGTAATATATTAGGATTTGAGCTATGACATGTCATAGTCACTTGTCAAAAGCCAATCTACATTTTGACTCTACATTGATCTTGTTATCCAGATTAGTGTCTAGCCGGCCTTCAAAGTATGGCCAGCTGTAGGTTGTAGTATAAAGTATCTCAGGTAACCAGTCTTAGGACCAACATTGTAACACTTGTAAAATTACTTGAGAGCAATATACATCATCCTTAAAAACTAATACTTATGTTCTTGGGTTCTTTACTTGTTAGTTCTTTGTTTATTTGTTAAGTTCCTATCTGATCTAGTAAGTGTGAACATTCTCCAACTGTGAAACTATTTCATAACCATAACCGATCCTACAATTACATTCTGAATACTAATCCTAACCCTAAATAGTTCCCTAATCAACCCTAATGACTTTAAAGATAGTACATTTGACCAGAAACTCCAATTTCACACCCTGATCGGTCTAAACCATGCACCCGGTCATCCTTTATACTTAGGTCTACCTTACAACCTACGGTTATCATCTAAGCGAAAGCTAGCTAATCCACAACATCGTGATGGCTAGATGACCCAGTGTCCAAAAGAGGCTGGTTTCGGATCCAAATGACATGATGAGTATGGTGCTGCAAGTCAGTAAGGATGCTAAGCTGCGTACATCGGAGGCGATGAATTGCTGGGAAAGAGCGTAACCTACTATGGTGGTTGGTAAACAATAGGTGGATATGGGTACATCAGCGGTGACTAGAAAACAAGCGTTGACCTATATGAATAAGATGGCTGATAATGGTTAAAGTGACTTCGGCTTATGGCCAAACAAATCTTAGCATTCTCCGATTTTCAAAGTCTCTGATACTCCTTGTAAAGATCGGGTTGTTCCTATCCATCCTGCAGCTGTTGTCATCGTTTAGTCTGAAGGTTCGGACAACTTATTCACGTCAGCGCATTAGTGTAGTCAAAGTCCATGGGACTGACTCATCCTAACCATTAGGAGCATGATATTTCTCAATCTCTAACTCCCAGTCACTAGCCTTCTTATCGTCATCGTCACTACCCTCAGCCTCGGACTCGTTATGGCTGGCCACCCCAACATGTCACACCACGCCTTGGCGGATGTACCATATTGAAAATTTAATTCATGAAATAATAAGATATGATATTTCAAGGTTAGAAATGAAAAATAATGTAGGATTAGGGTTTTGCCGCTCGTCATGGACTTCGACTAGGAGACTTGGTGGACCGCCAAGTAGTGAATTAGGGTTTCAGGATTCGAGTTGCAAAGCAAACTGCTATACTAAACCTGTAACAGTTTGCTACGTGTTCTCTAAGCAAAACCTTCATATACTAACATGTGGCATATTGAGGAGGACCGAGAGGATGATGCATATCATCGGATAGTGACACATGTATACTAACAAGGATTTGAAGGGGCCACGTGTAGACATGTGGCAGATTCTAATTAGACCAAAGTGGTTCTTCCACTAAGGCCAGATGGCGGACCTTCACCCCTACAAGTAACGGTTTGCAAAGGAACCCACGAATAGGCTATAAAATCCTACATGCTACAATCGAATTTACTCACCCAAAACACATGCCTTTTTGCCACTTGTACCTGAATACCTCCATTATACCCCATGTAAGTTAGTGTTATACCCTGTTAAGCTCAAGAAATTTCTTTGGAAGGGCCATCAAGGTTATAGAAGAGTGTAAGTTATGATTATGACCAACTGGTAAAGTGAACATGTTTTGTAAACTTAATTTGCATGCTTGGTATTATGCATAAAAAGATTTCTAGCATGTTTATGAAATGCTTGTGTTCAAATGATTATATTGTTTTAAAACTAGCATGTGATTATATTGATATTATTAAACAAGGGTTTAAGCAACCATGACATAGTATAGGTATATCGATCGAGGATAAATGCATTAATGGGTTTATACCCTATGTACCCGTTAAGCTTAAGGAATTTCTTTGGAAGTGCCATCAAGGTTATAGAAGAGTGTAAGCTATGATTCTTACCAATTGTTAAGGTGAAAATTTTTCATCAACTTCATTTGCATGTTAGGTTTTGTTCATATAATGATTCTTGCGTGCTTATAAAATGCATTTGTTTAAATGATTACTTTGTTTTAAAACCAACATGTGATTATATTGATATTGTTAAACAAGGCATAAGCGACCATGACACAATATACGGATATCGATCGAGGATGCACGCATTAATGCGTAATTGTGTGTTACGCCATAATACGGTTGAATCAATTCAACCCATGTGAACTGGATGAATTCAGTGAATACCAGCTTTTCGAGTCGGGCTCAGGTCCTGTCAACTCACGGGACAACTATAAAACAAGTTGTATTAATAATTGATAATAGTAATCATGTTGTTTTGATGATTCACCAGCTTTATGCTGAAGTTTTATTCTTAAAACTATTTTCAGTAAAATGATATGCATTTGTAATGCAAATAAAGGTTTAACCTAAGCATCATGGGAACCCTCACATACATCAAGGAAAGATGGATAGTTTGATTTTAGACTTTGTGACTCATACTTTATATAAAGGTTTAAAGGTAGTTTTGTTTTAAACAATGTAATCTTTTGAGGATAATATAATCTTTTTATTTATAAAATGTTTGGATGATTTGAATTCAACCACAAATATTGAAATATCTCCTCAAGTGAGATATGAATATTTAAAATATATTTTTCCTTAGTTTGAGGAATGAGATAGTTTTTTTTGTATATGATTTAATCCTTAGAATTGACTATAAAGCATTCTAAAAGCTTTCGTTGATTTGCTATAAACTCTTATAAGAATTTCAATAAAATGCAACTCGGACCCAACAGTTGATACCAACTTAGCTAATAATCCAATAGACATATAAAGTGATAGAAGTAATTTTTATCATCCAACGAACAAAGACCAGGAAGAGCAAACTCAAGGAATAGGAATGATAGATTTAAAATCTCCGACTCCAAAACACTATACCCTACCACTACCTCGTGAGGAATGTTTAAGCAAGCTGCGAAAACCAAGAATTTAGGTTGCCACTACTCAGGAGCTATTCAGAATGCCCGGAAAAAACGAAATGAGGGTAATTGATGAAGAAGTTAGACAAGAGGAAGAAGAAAAAGACCTAGAAGAAGAACCAGAATAGTACAAGGAGAGTTCACCAATTCTATCTTAGTTCCAAATAGCACAAGTAAGTTACTTTATAGGAATGAAGCTTGGCCTAAGAATAGAATTGATCAAGACATTATGATGGGAAGGTGAGAGCCCCCGACTCACCATGGTTATATTGCCGATCATCCGGTTTCTCTGTACGAGTTTTTAGATAGGTCTCCACACGAGACTGATGAAATCAAGAGAAATACATGGTAGTGGTGGCAAGAAACCAATAGTTAGGTGATAAAGTTCATACCTTAGGCGACCAAGTGAAGAACTTGGGACTCCAGGAGAAGGGATAAGGCACAGATGAAAGTATAGGGAAGAAACAAAAATCGGATGTAAGTAAAGAATAAACCTATCTGTTGCTAGTAGTTGTTTGTTTAAAGTTTGTTTGACTTAATTATTAGTCAATTTAGTTGTGGTTGGTTGGTGACGAATAAAATACTTGTGAAGTTTGGAAGATCATGGGGATAGTGCAGTTAGAGGTGGTGGTAAGTGGTAGTAGTTGGTTGGATGGTTAGTTATAGTTGTTTGAATAGTGATGGTTGCCACTACAAAAAAACCAGGTATTTGAGATTAAAAATTAGTCTTTGAAACTCTCAAATTAGTCTCTAATACTTTATCAAGGGCTGCTTCAGCCCAAAATGTTATAGGCAGTTTGGAGTAAGGTAATATGCTTCTTGCAACATCATAAGTGTCTTATTTATAATTTAATCTTGTGGTCAACATGAGTACCTAAGTTGATTTTCTTCTTTGGAAATTAGGGCATTATGGACTCTGTTGAGTTGATAAAAGATGTTGTGTGCTAAAAGCAATTTATTCAAAAGTCAAAAGTTATCAAAATGAACTCACGGTCAAATTAATCTCATTTGGTTCGTCATCATTTGGTTATGTTCAATCGGATGAAATATTGATGCATTGATGTTACAATGCAGTCAATGTGATTGCTTTATACTTGATCCGCTTGAAACTATGTTCAATATGCATTATGATTCAATGTGGTTGTCTTTAAGTAATGCAGTTGAACAGTCATCAATGCAAGAGATAAATTGTAATGCGGACGAATGTGGTACTGTTGCGAATGATATATGAAATGTAGATGTGTTATATAAGATGTGGATGAATGAACATGATACAATATGAATCATTATGATAGCCAATAAAACAATTTGTGTCCACTACAATTGAATATTATTGGAGGAAATCTACATGAACATGAAACTCACATTCGGATGAAGACATAAATCTTCACAACATGATTTACACGAATTAATTGGTCACATATTATATATATTTGAAAGAATTATGGGTGATCGAGTTCCATGCATGCATCTTATGCATGTATGATTCTATGTTCAGAAGGATGGCTCACACTTGATTTCTTTGATGAATTAATTACTCATCTAATCATAAAAAACAGAAGTGGCCACTTATGTTGATTATGATGGGTTAATATTATAACATATGAACAACTCCAGTTAGATATAGGTGCAATGCGGATGAGTAAAATACTTGATACGGATGAACTTCTGTATCTGATGTTGAATTAATATTTCAAATATTTCAAGTTCCGCCAAAGCCAAATCCCACTGGAGCAATTAACTTATATTGCGAAAGAGTTACATGATCAAGTATGAATGAACGAAGATGAGTCACGAGTTTAAGTCGACAAAGTGCGGGTGAAGACGTATTTAATATTTTTGATTTTGAGAATTATTGTGTAATCATAGGGGCATTATTGTTAATGTCTTTCTAGTTGAGTCATGCCTATAATCAGGTATAGTTGTTTTGTATTAGGATAACAAGAATGATGATGTCCTTCTTGTACAAGCAACTTTCTAATTAAATGAGATTGACAGAATTTTGAGCAAATATCATCATCTTGTTCATCAATTGTTCTTCATGAAATCATCATCATAAATTTCAAATTTGTAAGATTCGGTAACACAAATCCGTTATTACAACAACACATAAACAACATATTTGATCCAGTTCTGGATTTCACACACTCTAACTGCTTTATTAATAGTTTTTTTTAATATAGAGTTTTGGTCTCTGTTGATAATTTTGGGATGTGCTTGCACGCCTTCTTTGATGCGGTTTTAAGGTTTTAAGGTGATATAGACCTGGATGAAAATGTGTGATATTCATAATAACATGTTGTGAATGACTTCGGTTGTTCTTCTTGGCTGCTTTCACAATTATCACCTGATTGAATGGTTTGCTGCAAGTTGGGCATTCGTCAATAGTCTTTTTGTAGTCATATGATTAAGAGGACACCCCAATACTAGAAAATATGCTTTTAATGACACGGAATGCGTGTCATAAAAGGGTATAGATGACATGCACAAGCGTGTCAAAAAAACCCTTGTCATAAATGAAGATGACATATATTTGTGTATCATTTGTTTATGACACACATTCTTGCCACGCGTTTATGACAAGCAATGCGTGTTAATGATTTTTTGTCATAAATAAAATGACAAGCATTTGTGTGTCATAAATGTATGTCATTGTTTTAAAAACATCCGCGACCATTTTAAGCCTGCAATTACCCATTTGCATGCCTGTGATAGCTGTTTTATCACATTATAGAAAATAAACTACATTTATTGCAAGCAACGTTGTTCTACACAATATTTCATAACACACAAGTAACATTTCAAAGTTAACATTTCATTCCAAGTTCGATATAAAATGTCAAAGGGAAATAGAGTTGGCGACAAAAGTTTATTATTTTTCGTGAATTTCATCAATATCACCATTTGTATACTTATTTTTCCTTCCCAATCTAAAACTTTGGAAAAAATAGAACCATATAAAATTGGATTTTAACAAATTCAATTGAACACAATTAGGCTAACATTCAAACTAGACTTTCAAACCCGCACGTTGTTGTGGGGTTATGTTGAAATAATATGTTGTTGTCTTATGTTTCAAAAACATGATGGCTTGACGTCTACATTTAAATGTAACTAACATATATATAATTGATATAAATGTGACCACGGCTGTATATTTTGTCGAAATATATGTACAAGCTGCTACTATGCATCCAATATCTAATCATAAGTAGTGATTAGGTAACAAATTACTAAGACTCATCAAAGCTTAAACCATGTTGGAAAGCAAATAGAAACCACAATACCTACTCAACTAGTGTAGACAGTTATATACATCATACCAATACAAGTTGTCTTAAATGGAACATAAATAAGAAACACCGTCCAATCAAAAAAGACTAACCTTGACTGATGAAACAAAAACAACAGTTGCCACCTACAAAGCAAAAAGAAACAACAATTTGTTAACACCTTGGCAACAAAATCAAATTAACAAATGTAGATAGAAAAACATTTGATGGAAATTGCAACCTTAGCTCCCTGGCCGGTTCAATATGAGGATGTAAACAGAACACATGCATTGAAAAATAGTTAACATAAATAAAATAGAAAAAAATTTCATTGCAGAAGTCAAAACCTAGCAAAAATCATGTACATATGCCTAATCCAAAAAGATAAAAGTTACACCTTACCTATTTAAGTAAAGCTAGCACCTACACATTATAATAAAAGATATGTGTACATCACAAACAACAAAACTCCAAACTGAAACTTCTATAATACCAGAATATATATTAGCATGCATTAAAAAAGATTATACCTTTAAATTTAAGACTGAATATTCCTTAAAATCACCTAAAAACTAGATCTTTATAACTGGAACTTAATTTTACATTCTCTTTATCATGCAAATGAAAAACTAAAATGAGCATAAACAAATGACTAGTTATTGAATTAGTTATCAAGCAAGCTTTATCAATGAGCAAAAGCACATGGTGGATATTGAACAACCTTCGAAACTCAGTTTATGACCTTTGAAACTTGGTAAATTTAAAACTCCAAATCATAACAAAAAGGGACAACTTATGGGTCATGTAGCCAAACTGTAGGGTCAGGTCCCCAAATCTATGTAACATCCATAAAACATAATTTGATGTAAACATAAAAGAAGCTCCAGAATCAACATTCAGAAAAGCATTTACAGAAAAAGCATCTCAATTCTCTTCAAAACACAATACATGATATTTTTCAATTTAAAGTATGGTTAATATGGCAGTAAAAGTTTGCATCAAAGTACATTTGGATAGCGATGAGCCTTATAAAAGCCTATAAACATAGATCTCATCTTTAAGTGAGTAAGAAACCAACTTGTTGTACTTCCTAATGCCAACTCACCACCAAAGAATCTACTTTAGCGCTTGAAGTTAATTGTTCTTAGCATTGAAGTCAATTAATGTTACATTTCTCGTCCCAAAATATACGGATACTAAAATTGCAAATCACAACTTAATGACATTAACAATTCAGAGCGTCTGATATGAACAAGAGAAAAGGAGACTACTTTGGCAAATTGATACTGACTCGTAAATAAAGCTTATCTCTAAAACAGGTTGAATCATATAATGCCAATGAACAATCATAAGAAGAACGCGAGATTTTAGACAAAAAATACCAAGTAACATTTCTACAATTTGACTAAAACCGCTAGTTCTTACAAAGTGTATCTTCTCTTTTCAAATATTCAAAACAAAATGATCACTTGCCCCATATATATGTCTAGGAAAAGTTAATTAATCTTGGAACCATTATTCAACAAAAAACATGAAATAAAAAAAAAACTTGCAATAGAGTACAAATAAAGTTTCCTCTGTTGGAGAAGTTACTCCATCTCCATCCCTCCTTTACATACCCTTGATTTAGCAACTATTGTATCTTTAGCCTTCATGATAGTTTAAAAAATAATATAAAATTTTGAAACTGAGTTATTAATAACATAAATTTTGAGAAATAGAATGCTTACTCCATGGGGGAGGATTGTTATGACTGTAGCTTTTGCTTAAGAGTAGGTTCTTTTGACTCACCTTGATAACCATTTGCCATTTTTGTGTTAATTGCAGGGAAAATAACAGACTTAAAATGATCAAACGATAGACTTTATAAAGCTATAATTAAATAGATATTGAAGCAAGTTTAAATTAATTCAATAATAATTCATTAGTTATAACCAATGAGACATGGAATTAATTGAAATAATAAGTTATGTAACCATCAACTGTTATAAGAGAAACTCAAATTTGAATTAGACCACTTTTGAACTGGGATTTCTAAAAATGGATTAAAAACTATACTAATTAGGAGATAAACTATTAAATGTTGATGCGCAAACAAGAACATAACCGAATTAATATATGCAAAATTAATTCTGATGGAACCATTTGAACCATAACAAGTACAAACTAGAACATACATGAAGCTGATTTTTAGATTGATATCACTCATACCTCTTTTAGATGGACCCATTTGAACCGTAATAGGTACAAAATTATTATGTTTACCCGAGCAGGTTTCTAATTTCAAGTATATGAATGAATCCAACAAAATCTTGATAACAAAGGGCAAATAACGAAGTATAAAGAGAATAACCAAAGGTAGCATATAATTATCCACTATCATGTAATTATAAAGGGACTAAAATCGATAGGCTTACCTAATAATCCACAGCATGAATCGTCAGCCACATTGCGGAATAGAACGCTAGTCGCCGACATGAAGATAAGCAATAAACACAAACACCGAGAAGGAAACGGAGAATATGATTTCTATTTAAAAAAAGAAACCCTAGATATACGAATTGATGAATTAAAGAAAGGATAACATGAAAGATGGGTAAATTACTAAATTGTAACAGATAGGATAACAAATTGGTGTTCTGATTTAGGGAAGATGATGAAGTAGAAGATGAAGGTGAACAGATTTAGCAAACGAAGGAAGATGCCGAGGTTAATAAACAAAATCCATGATTGCTGGCAGCTTACACGATTCAAACTTTAAGGTTTAACTAGAAAGTTGCTCGCAACATACATGTTCCGATATAGAAACCCTTCATTTCCATTTTTGGGTTCGCTCAGCCACCGCAACCATTGTCGTACAACGCCTCTGCGTCTCCACTCTGGCCTTGGTGTGTGTCATAAATTGCATATCATCCGGGAAATCAAAAAGAATATTTTGAAGATCAAATCGCACGAAAACCAAGTTCTCGCACGAAAACCTTTTGGCTATAGTATATATACGTTGTTTAGTTCATTTTGTTTAGCATTCTGAAATTCTACAATTTATGTAATACATTTCAAAAAGCAATATACAAACTTTTATATTTACTATTGCTTGTTCGTGTTCTTTTTGTTCTAATTGTAATTCCGTGTTTGATTTCATTTCGCGTTTCATACACGAGATTCTACAACGAAATTACAATCTTTACAATTGGTTTCTCATCCTGATCATTTATATAGATCTCTACTTTCTCAGGGTTACTTATGATAGGATCCCCACTTACCTATTTTTTAACATTCAAGTTGCATCTGGGTGTATGTCGGAGTATATACTAGTGGTGGTTCAATAGTCTTGTACCCTAAAGCTGTCTTACTTTGATACAAATTTTAGAATTTTTAGTGAAAGCAAGTAATTTCTCAAACTTCATAGAGTGAATATTGTACTTGTCTCCATAGGATTTTGTTGTTGTGATCATCCATTGCGGACTTCAACCTTGCCAAAAGATCATCAATCTGGATTTCCTAAATTGGTTTGCTCGTATTTTAATGCCGAAAAAATTTCTTTAGGTCTTTTATCTTTTCCTTCTGATCTTGATAATATTTGTTAAAATTAGTTTGAATAATGTTAATTGATTTAACATCATTCATCATATCCAGATTATGATTTCTATGCATATTCACTTTGGCAATACATTTAAGAGTACAATAGGTTTCAAAATTTACCTAAAATGAAGAGGTTGAGCTTCCTTCCATCAATGAATTATTGATTGGTGAGATATCTCATTCTGAAAGCTTCAGTCTGTTGTATTCTTATTAAGTGCAACAACAGTAGTATGTCTTTGTGTAGTAGGAGATGATGGGGACTTGTGGCTTGACAAAGGTTTGAAGTTTGAGGTGTTTGATGTGATGGGTTAGACTTGGGTGCTTTGCGTTCTCTTGCAAAATGACCCATTTGATATAGTAGTAGAACTTAAGATTGGGCTTATCTAGTAATTAATGTTAAGTTCCTCAAGATCATCTATATTAATGCATTCGATGTCTTCTTTTGAGAGTTAGAAGAAGTTGGCTTGTTCTGATACAAGTGCTGAATTGGGAAAGTTTAAAGTGGAGGAAAGGCCTGCTGAAAATTGGCTCCAACCATGGAAGGATAAAGTGGAAGATGTTTTAGTAGTTGGTGATTTAGGATAGGTAATCATCGGCACTTGATAACTTATCTTGAGAATTTGATGATAGGATGATTGAGATTGATTGGATTCATGAATAGGAGCTAGAAGTGCTGAAGACCTTGAGGTGTTGGATCTTTCACTGGATTTGCTGAGATATTCTTCATCAACATCCATTTCCATCTGATAGGCACTCAGAATTCCATATAGTTCTTTATAACTCATGTTCCTCAAATTCTTTGTTCTTCTTATGGACATAGTGTAGACTATCCACGTCTTTGATAGAGACCTTAAGAAGTTTCCAAGAATATCAATATTCTTCATCTTCACACTAGCATCATTAAGAGACTCCAAAAGTTCAACATATCTAAGGTATGTTGTTGCCATTGTTTCTCCTCGGATGAAACTATAGTTCTCAAACTTTTGTTTCAGCACAACTCTCTTTTACTCCTTCATATCTTTAATTACGTTATACTTCCCCTTAATGCTTCCCACTGATTCTTTACAACAGTGTACTTCTTGAATCCGTGAATGATGACGTTAGAAATACACTGTGATCAACCGAAGAGCCTTGAAATCCACCTCCATTTTCTTTAGATATTCATTTGAGTAGTTGGCGGGATCTTTTGGTGTCATACCACCTCCTTCACGAGCAAATTGAACCATAGGCATACATAGACCATTCAAAATAGAGAGCCAAAGTCTCTAATCTTGAATTTCTCAATAAATCTTCAATTCTAATTTCCAAGTATCATAAACATTTGGAGAGAACATAGGATGTTTCGTTTGAGTACTATTTTCAAAGTCATGTTAGGTTAACATAGCTATAGTTGTGATTTTGAAGAGTGAATGTTTGAAATTGTAGATTCATTGAAAATAAGTGATTTGTTGAACAAAAGTTTAAGCAAATCAAAAGCCAAAATTCTGATACCACTTGTTGGATCATGAGAACAATAACTTATATAAATCAACAGTTAATAGCAGAATCTTAATTAACTACTAACCTCAAACATAAAACTAAAAATACCTTGAAATATATAATACTAGTTAAGATTCTTTCAGAGTATTCTTCACATGATTATATTACAATGATTAGAAAAGTGTAACAGCAAGAACATGTGAATAAGATGGCTAAAACAACAAACTCAAAACTATGCAAGTGTGAGGTATTTATACTATGTAAGCTAAACAATAGAATCAAACTTGATCATATATTGTAGGTTTAGGATTAACGGAATGCTATAGCTATTGATCTACAAATTATGGCATACCATGAATTTGTAATGCTATTGGTTTACAAAAACTATGAAATGTATATACTTAGTATAGTACCAAGTACAAGGGTCAAGTACAAGCTTAACGTAAGAAGTTCTAGCTATCACAAGTGTGTTTTGTACTTCAAGGGTCAACAAGAAACTTTAGGTTGGTCTAGCCTTCCCTAAGATATATGACTACTTACAAGACACCCGGAATTTTCAGGATATTTTCCGACTAACACGAACATCATTTCCCAAGCATACATGCATGCATTTAGTATTTTGTATTCAAATACGATAGTTATTGATCGAATAACCATGAACCTTTACGCAAGATAATCCGAGGAATTTCTGGACCACACGCGAGCCCGTCCCCAAATGTTTGTGGTTTGTCAAAAAAATAAATAAATAAAAGAGTTTTCAAATAATTTTTATTTGGTGTAAGAATTTTATGTTATGTGGTTATTTAAGTAGAATTTTAATAGATTGGAAAATAATAGTAATAATCTATAAGTATTAAATTAAGATGGATGGATGTATATGTCAAGCAATAGTTAAGTAAGAGAATCTAATCTAATGATATCTCACGGAGAATCACGGACCCCATTCGAGACCAATTTCCGTTGACCCATAAACCTTTAATTTTTGACTTGATTATTGTTCTTAATAGATGAGCATGAGAAGTTCATAATTATCTAGTAAACTAATATTAAACTAACTCCTAAAATAATGGTGATCACGGTAACCGACGTTCAAAAGTTGATCGGGTTTTATACCCTTGAAAGCCCTTAATCGCACAAGTCATCTCCTTCCCTTTGAAAATATTTGATCACACCTCCACGGTAACCACGAACCCGATCTGGACCTATAACAGATCTTCATTGTTGGAAGGCCGAATAACCAACTAATAAGACAACGTTACAAAAATTCCACAAATCGCATTCGAGAAGATTAAAAAGGCTAACTTTTAAATAATTAAAGAATAACGTGATTTTTTTCCAAATGTTGTTTGAATTATTTAGGCATAACTGAACATGTTTTCACATATTGGAATCAACAACGGTTCGTTAGGTCAAACTGGTCGACTTTAGCCAAAAAGTTAAAGTTGCTAGGTCCAAACTGGCAACATCTGTTTTTAACCTTTGTTTACACACTCTAAGGTAATTATTCACGGCCCCTGTTTTAAATTCCTTCCTTTTTGGGGGAGAAGACATGCAAATATTATTTTTAGTGGTTTTTAGTATTATAGTTTATTGCCTGTTATGTAGTTCAAACTTATAAAGGTTCTTACATCCTCAAACCGTTAGTAACAAATTAGCAAGGTGATTTCGAGCAATACTACTGGATTTGACAACCCCACACGTGTTAGTCACGCTAACTTGACTGGAGGTCGAACATGTGTATAATTGACCAAACATTTGCCACTATCTGTGTTAGAGGTGGTGGAAGGGCAAACAACTTACAAACAGTCAGCTTCGGTTTGAAACACTAAGTAACTTGATTATAGGCTGAGCTACCTATCGATATGCTTAAACCATTTTACCATGCAAACATTTTCGAATGTACTTACTTTTGTTTTTACCCTGTGAACTCACTAACTTTGTTTTGACACTTTAGCATGCTTTCTTAGGTTGTAGGAACGCTTAAGGTTAGATTTCACTACTAAGGGTTTACTAAGGACATGTATTACAAACTTATTTCCTTTGTCATTAAACACTTCTGTTATGCATCGTGTTTTGCATAACTATTAGTATTGGATTTAGATTTTACTTATATGCTTCTTCATTGCTTATCATTCAAACTATGTTTTACTCTGATTAAATTTCAAAAGTTTTTTAAAACACATATAGTGTAGTTTGATATGGTCGTGTCTGATATCCTATTTTGTCACGCGCCTAGACGTAAAACTCCGCAAGTGGCACTTGAGGATGTGACAGATTGGTATCAGTTATAGAGAATTAGGATGGCATTTGCATCTAGACTATAGCCTTAGACACAATACTAGCGTTGCAAAGACACTCGTACTTGTTTACTCCTTTTGTACGTACATTTCATCTCATGCCCAGGATACGTTAGAGAATGCATATATCATCATCGTCTGTACCGTCAATGTCACCAACATTGGCTACCATAGAGTCAGAGAATCCCACTCGTCTTCCTTCTATATCTACACTTGTTCTTCACCCCGTGATCCAAAGAGATGCTGACTCGAGCCCATCGTTGTCACTACGGAGCATGGGGAGCCCTCAAATACACGTGACTTACCTAACACTAAGGATTGGGACTGGCTACCTAGTTTGATCGCCTGATGGATTAAAGAGGAGAATGTACCCTACCCTCCTACCCCCATCACACTTGCCTCTACCGCTATCCTGCCACCCTCCTCTACCCGCCTAAACAGTCATTTGCCCGCCTTTATAGTGGCGATGGACCATGAGATACGCAATATGTGTAATATTTTAGAGTAATTGGATATCCAAGTGGACGAGGTAACATTAACATGACCCGGGTCGAGTTGGACGCTATCATCAATAAACGCATTACTAAGGCTCTTACAGCATATGCGCAAGCATGCAATCAGAACCAGAACAACCCTAATAATCTGAATCAAAATCAAAGAGGTAACAGTGAGTCAATAGGATCTATTGTTCTATTCCTATTATAACTTGTTATCAAATTCTAAATTCTCAAATGTTATCATGTTCTTTCGATTAAGGTCAAGCAGTTTGTACATTCAAGATGTTTACGGATTGTAAGCCTTATTCATTTAGTGGTTTTGAGGGTGTTGTTACACTACTTCGCTGGTTGGAGAAGCTTCAGTTAGTGTTCGCCATATGCAATTGTCTTGTGAAAAACTGTATCAAGTACGTATCCGGCACATTGGAAAGACTAGCGCCGACTTGGTGGAACTTATAGGTCCAGATATTAAGACTTGAATCCACCAATAATCTACCACGGGATGACTTTAAGATTTTAATGAAAGATGTGTACTATCCTAGAAATGAAGTCCAGAAGCTAGAGGGAGAGTTCTAGAATCTCAAGATGGTTAGATCTGATATTGAGGAGTATATGACTCATTCGCATGAGTTGGTTGCCTTATGTCCTCAGATGGTAACCCCAACTTATAAAAGATTAGAGAAGTACATCGATGGTTTAGCTCCTTAGATTCAAGCTAGTGTCATAGCCGTTGATCCTGTTACAATTCAGCAAGCTATTTGGCTAGCTCACAAACTCATTGACCAGAAGCCTGGCATTACGACTAGTTCATCTGATAACAAAAGAAAATAGGTACATGTGGCAAGTCCTCAAACTCTAATAACTTTCAACAATAGCAAGTCTGAAAGTTTGATTCCTCCAGAAGCTTCACATAACAATCAGAATAACAACAATAATGGTTAGGGTTCGAGTAACTATGCTTGCAAGTAGTAAAAGTGCAACAAATGAAATTTTCACCATCATGGTCAATGTGATCATTTTAGTTGCAAAAGATGTGGCAAGATGGTTCATGTTGCTAAAGACTGCAATGGTCAACATGTGACACCCCACCTTGAACCTGGGAAGGCATGCACACTTGATACAACTTACAGTGGTCGCAAACTAAGTTTACATTTCAAACTTACAAAATTCCTAGTACAATACATTATTTATTTACAATATCCAACTAATAGAAACTTCTATGGTTTTAGGTGCCATTGTCTCCATATCATTCCTAGGTTGTCTCATTGATTACCTGTGACATGTACACTTAAAACGACGTAGCCATATGCTGGTGAGCTCATGTTATACAGTTTATAAATATACAACACAATACAATTAATGTGCATGCAAACATGGGTTGTGATATTTTAGGCCAGGGACAACGTGCCAACCATGACCTTTTCAAAACCACCGACAGTGGGCTTGTTAGACCCCTTGGCCATCACATAGGTATGGTAGTGTCGTGATGCATACGAGGAACCCAATCCTTTTAAGCCATTTAGACACATCCCATTAATGATATAGATCCAAACATACCCCTACCGATAATTGCACGTTAACAACATTCTTGCATATTACAAGTTTAGACATAACGAGTATACAATCACAATTTTATAAAAAAAAAAAACACGATAACTCACTTGTTTAATAGTTGATAATCAATTCCTAGTATGATGTGGTGATATCTCAAGGTCCTGATACAGTTTAAGTAATCATAGGTAGGTGATGGTACAACTAATTAGTCATTGTCATGGTTGGATATTAGATAGTGTTATCTTATTTAAGCATGGGAGATCAGTTCATGCCTAACTAAGCCTAGGATGCCTAGAACCCAACCCTAAAAATAATCCCTAACTCCTAAAATAATAATACTATACTAATACTAATCCTAAAATTAATACTAAAATAAATAATAATTAACTTGAAATAACTTAAATGAGAACATACCTCATAACTATCTACAACACTTTGATGTAGAGTCTCCCCACTCGCACTCCAACCCAATGAGGTACCAAATACTCGGGATTCTCTTTATACAAGAGCGTTATGAAGAAAACGTGTATTCTAGATTCGACCTTAGGGTTTCTATTTATAAGTAAGCAAGCAGACACCTGAATTATATTACAGGCTATGTGTAATGAAAGTGATCAGCTCGGCTGCTTGCTTACTTATTGACTAGCTTGCTTACTTATAATTAATTCAGCTGCTTTATTTATTTTTATCTCCTAACTTATAAAATATAACATTTTATAAAATCTCGAATACGTCGTTGGGACGAGCATATTTTTCTCTACGAGTCGACCTAAGTTTCGTTAAAAACAGAGTAAGGACGAGTATTAAAATAATTTATAATTATTAAACGATCTCTTAAAAGAATAAATGTTCATCATCATATCTTATCCTTCAAATAGAAATCTTACTCGTTACTTACTCGTTCGGAAATATATGAAAGATAAACTTCATATTTCACACATTTGTATCTATTACATTAAGATTTGGGGTGTTACACAACAGCAACGACAAGGGAAGCACCCAAGGGTTGTTTTGAATGTGGAAAAGAGGGTCATTATAGGAAGGATTGCCCACAATTGAAAAAAGGGAGTAAGGGTAATAATGGAAATAACAACAATGGGAACAATGCTAGGGGTCGAGCTTTCATGATTGGGTCTGGCGAGGCAAGGAATGACCAGAATGTGGTTACAGGTACGTTTCCTCTTAACGACTGTTTTGCTTCTGTACTATTTGATACCGTTGCTGATAGGAGCTTTATCTCTACCAAGTTTAGCAAACTTCTAGATTTAACTTTAAATGAAATGGAACCTAGTTACACCATGGAATTAGCTGATGGTAAACTGATCGAGGCATCTTATATTTTTAAAGGATATAAATTAGGACTATCGGGGGCACAAGTTAGATATAGCCTTATGCCTGTCATACTTGGTAGTTTCAATGTGGTCGTTGGCATGGACTGGTTATATAAGAACCAAGCTGAGATTATCTGTCACGAAAAGGTTGTTTGCATACCACTTCCTAGTGGTAAGTCTTATCGGTTCACATACCACTTCCTATACGACATTAATATTATCCCACTATAGGGAAAAATGATTTTGTAGAATATTAAGATGCTTTATCCAAGGTCTCGGTTATGTGTTGATGCAAAGCAAGAAGGTCATCACATAAGCTTCCCATCAGCTAAAAATCCATGAGAAGAACTACACGACACACAACTTAGAGTTAGGAGCCGTCATATTTGCACTCAAAATATAGAGACATTACTTGTACAGTACCAAATGCACCATTTACACCGATCACAAGAGTCTCTAGCATATCTTTGAGTAGAAGGAGCTGAATATGAGACAACGTCATTGGGTCGAGTTGTTAAACGACTATGACTGGGCGATCAAGTATAATTCGGGTTAGGCTAATGTAGTACCTTATGCCTTAAGTCGAAGTGAACTCCCAAGCCAAAGTGAGTTTGAGCATTACAGCTTACCATCCATACTGAATTTCCTGATCAAATTCGTAATGCTCGACTTGAGGCTTTGAAGGAAGAGAACCTAAAAGCAGAGTCCATGTGGGGCATGGAAAACCAGTTAGAGACCAAATCAGACGGAATCAATTATTTTATAGAACGTATACGGGTTCTTCTATATGGGGATTTACAAAAGCTAATAATGGATTAAGCTCATAAGTCTTGATATTCCATACATTCGGGTTCAAACAAGATGTATCATGACCTGAAAGCTCTTTACTGGTGGTCGAACATGAAAGCTGATATTGCCACCTATGTGAGCATATGTTTAACCTATGTCTAAGGTTAAAGTGGAGTATCAAAGGCCATCCAATCTACTTCAATAGTCGAAAATTCTAGTATGGAAGTGGGAGCAGATATTAATGGATTATATCAAAAAGCTACCTCTAACTCCAAGCGGATGATATACCATGACTAATAGTAAATCGCTTAACGAAATCCATGCACTTCCTCAAAAATTTAAGAGACTGATCAGATGGAGAAGATGACTTGCATCTAATTAAGAGAAATTTTCTCTCTGCACGGTGTGCCAATTTATATCATATCTGATCGGGACGCTCGATTCACTTCTCACTTCTGGCAATCCTTGCAACGATCATTGGGAACACGGTTTGATATGAGCACCACATATCATCCGCAAACTGATGGTCTGAGTGAGCATACGATCCAAACTCTAGAAGACATGATGTGTGTTTATGTGATCGATTTTGGCAGTAGTTGGGAAACTTATTTACCGTTGGTTGAGTTTTCTTACAATAACAGTTATCACACATTGATCAAAGCTGCACTGTTTGAAGCACTCTATGGACAAAATTGTCGATCACCTACTTGTTGGGCAAAGGTTGGAGAAAGTCAACTTATTGGTCCCGAGCATATGCACGAGACAACTGAGAAGATTGCGCAAATTCGTAATTGCATGGCAGTAGCACATGATCGACACAAGAGTTACGCAAACCAAAATCGTAAACCATTGGAATTCAAGATTGGCGACAAGGTACTTTTTAAAATGTCACCTTGGAAAGGTGTAATTAGTTTCGAAAAACATGGAAAGGTAAACTCGCTTTATGTTGGACCTTTTAAGATTGTCAAAAGGGTTGGTCCAGTAGCTTATCAGTTGAACTTACCTGAAGAACTAAGTGGAATACACGACGTGTTCTATGTTTCAAACCTGAAAAAATGTCTTATTGATGAGACCCTCTTAGTACCATTCGACGATATACAAGTTGATGAAAAACTGTGTTTCGTTGAGGAACTAGTTGAATTCATGGGCAAAGAGGTCAAACCCTCAATCAAAGTCGTATTCTTATCATCAAAATTCGTTGGAACTTCAAGCGTGTACCAGAGTTTACCTGAGAACACAAGGATCAAATAAAGATCAAGTACCCACAACTATTTAAGGATGCATCATCAAATGCCAAAGATACCAGTTGAGAATTTCGAGGCGAAATTCCTTCAACAAGGGTATGTTGTGACAATCGGGATATTTTAGTCCGTCTTTTACAAGAGATAGCTAAATTTCGGGATGAAATTTCTTTCAGAAAAGGATGATGTGACACCCGGAATTTTAGGACATTTTACGACTAACACGAACATCATTTCCCAAACAGACATGCATGCATTTAGTATTTTGTATTCAAATACGACAGTTATTGATTGAATATCCATGAACCTTCACGTAAGATAACCCAAGGAATTCCTGGACCACACGTGAGCCCGTCCCGGAACGTTAGTGGTTTGTCAAAAAAATAAATAAATAAATAATTTTTCATACAATTTTTATTTGGTGTAAGAATTTTATGGTATGTGGTTATTTAAGTACTATTTTAATAACTTGAAAAATAATAATAATATATAAATAATAAATTAAGATGAATGCATGTATATATCAAGCAATAGTTAAGTAAAAGAATCTAATTTATTGATATCTCACGGAGAACCACCGACCCGATTCGAAACCCAATTCTGTTGACCCATAAACTTTTAATTTGACTTGATAATTGTTCTTAATAGACGAGCAAAAGGAATTCATAATTGTCTAGTAAACTAATATTAAACTAACTCGATCATGGTTACCTACTTTCAAGAGTTGATCGGGTTTTATACCCTTGAAAGCCTTTAATCGCACAAGTCATCGCCTTCCCTTTGAAAACTTTTGATCACGTCCACTGCTGCTTTGACTAACCACTATCGCACCACACCGTCACCACTAAATCACCCCCGCCACTAGTTAGGTCCATCCGCGTACCATCAACTTCAACCGACGAGGACGATGAGGCAACGTTAGACAACCACACGCGTTTTGATCTTTCGATTCAGCTTGATTGATGACCGGAAACCGTCATACGTTGTCAACATCACTGCAGCCTCACCGTCGTTCGTTATAAACATTGTTTTCAGAACCGTACTACTCGACGAGTAAGGTAACAGATCTGATCATTTAATTTTGTTCAAATGTTTCGTAAATCAATTTAGATGGCTTTGATTTTGTTCCGGAAATGTGTACGGATAGAACTCCTTTAACAAACTAATAACTTAAGTTCATGCATGAGGTGTTGAAACAATTGGAACACTACAGATTATGATTAAACAAGTAAAAAGTGATTGAAAGGGGATAATATTATTCATACGATCGGTTCATTTAAATAGTGAGTACATGCAACGTAAACAAAGAACAAATCAAAGACCAACTGTTAGACCTATTAATCCGGATCTAACTAAAGACTCGAAACAAACTTAAACAAACTTGAAAAGGTAAAACCCACGTGCAAAACTAACGTGCATGCATGGCATGCTTATTCATACAACATTCAGAAACATCCTCTAAGAAAGCTTGAATTACTCTTCAACACCCTTCTTTAATTCATTCTTTCTTACACCAAGCAACTCCCTGAGATAACAGAACTGATCCGGGCCAAGAGATTTTGTCATTATATCAGCAACTTGGTCTTGAGTATAACAAGGTTCAAGAACAATCTCCCCATCTCTTACTAAGTCCCTGATCTTATGAATTTTGATGTCTATATGCTTGCTACAATTATGTAAAGCTGAGTTCTTTGATAAGAAGATGGTAGACACATTGTCACAGTATATCACAATCGGTTCTTCTTGTTTGTACCCAAACTCACCAAGTAACTGTTTCATCCACATTGCTTGACATGCAGCATTGTTTGCAGCCACATATTCAGCCTCATTCGAAGAGAGAGCAACAATTGGCTGCTTCTTTGAACTCCATGCTACTGCACTGCTTCCAATTGAAAACACATAGGCTGAGATGCTCTTCCTATCTTCACTTGACCCAGCCCAATCACTATCAGTGTACCCCTCAAGTCTTACCTCAACACCTGTTTCATACCACAATCCAAACTCAAGAGTAGCAGCTACATACCTCAAGATCCTCTTAGCTGCACCAATATGTTAAGATGATGGGTTCTGCATGAATCTTGAAATGAAACCAACAGAAAAGGCCAATTCTGGTCTAGTATGAGTAAGATACAGTAAGCCTCCTACTAGACTTCTAAACATTTTCCCATCTACCTTTTCTGTGGTGCCATTACCCTTTAACTTTTCTCCTTTGTTCATTGGTGTTGTAGCTCCTGTACACTTCCACATTCCAAACCTTTTCAGTAATTCAGTTGCATATTTCTTTTGAGATACAAATACTCCACTTCTTGTTTGAGACACCTCCAGGCCCAAGAAATATGCAAGCTTTCCAAGGTTAGACATATCAAATTCCTTAACCATATTACTCTTGAACTCAGCAAGTAGATCGTTAGAGGAGCTAGTGTAGATAATATCATCAACATAGAGACATATGATAATCAGATCATTACTAACCTTTTTGATATACACTGTAGGTTCACTAGCAACTCTTTCATATGTATTTGCTTGTAAGTAATCGTTGATCCTGTCATACCAGGCTCTTGGAGCCTGTTTGAGTCCATAAAGAGCCTTATGAAGCTTGTACACTTTGTGCTCTTGACCCTGGACCATGAAGCCTGGAGGTTGAGTAACATAAACCTCCTCCTGTAGTGGACCATTTAGGAAGGCAGATTTCACATCCAACTGATAAATTTCCCATCCTTTTTGAGCTGCTAGAGAAAGAACAATTCGAATGCTTTCAAATCTTGCAACTGGTGAGAAAGTCTCTTCATAATCTATGCCATATTCTTGAACATATCCCTTAGCAACAATTCTGGCCTTGTACTTTTGTACCCTTCCTTTAGCATCTAACTTGACCTTAAACACCCATTTCAGACCAATAGCTTGTGTGTCATCTGGTAAATCAGTAAGTGACCAAGTTTGATGCTTCTCAAGTGAACTTAACTCTTGTTGCATAGCCTCTTTCCATTCCCTGCTTAACATTGCATCTTTAAGACAGGTTGGTTCCATTGTGGATAGAACCAATTGACACTCATAAATATGTTGAATTTGTTCAGGTTCTAGAGGAGTAGTAGCTTGGTACAGATCATTTAAAGTTTTCAATTTTTTCTGTCTGCCAACAGTAGCACCAACAGTACTAGTAGTAGGTGTACTAGTATGTTGTGTGTTTGTTTCTTTACTTTGTACTTCCCTTGCAGTGTCTTGTGTGTTTACTTCTTCACTTTGTACTTCTTCTGTATTATCACTGCCTGACCCATCACTAGTCTTACTTTCTGCATCTCCTGAGCTCCCTTGTTCAGAGTCCCACATGTAGACAAATTCACTCGGTAGGCTGTGCTTATGGTTTGCATTAGCATTCCACTTTGCACTCTCTTCGAACACCACACTTCTGCTTGTAACCACACACTTGCTCACCAGTGACTTTCTTTGTCACCATGCACTTACCATCATCAAATACAAGTCTATGACCTCCTTTCATTAGCTGACCAACACTTAGTAGATTGTATCCTAAGTCTGGTGCATATTGAACATCATTGATTGTTTTAAATTTCCCATTTCCAGTACTTAACTTTACTACTCCTTTTCCTTCAACTGAGATCCTCTTCCCATTACCAATTCGCACCCCCATAGTGTTTGTGTTATTCAATGACTTAAACAAGGTCTGTTGTCCAGTCATATGATTGGAACACCCACTATCTAAAAACCAAATATTAGAGGTACTTACATCTTCATTAGCAGAAATAAGAGTTTCACCTGCTTGCTTCAGGTTGTCATCTATCACCATGAACAAGTTTCCTTCTTCTTCTTCTTTGTCATCAACAGCAGGTGAGGCTTGATAGTCATTCCAACAATCTTTACTCATGTGACCAAATCTGTTACAGTTGTAACATTGTACACCTCTTCCACGTCCAATTCCTCTACCTCTGCCACGTGCACGCCCACGAGGGGTCCCTCGTCCCCTTCCTCTCATAAATAAACTAGTATCCTCTTCTTTTGTCTGAGTTTGAAGAGCCTGCTCCTCAGCCACATTCACAGGAAAGCCTCTATTCACCCTTGCCTCATAAGATTGTAATGATCCCATGAGTTGATCAAATGTTAGTGTGGTGAGATCTTTAGACTCTTCAATCGCTGCTACCACATGATCCCATTTTATAGGTAAGCTTCTCAACACCTTTTCTACAACCGTCTGATCAGTAACCTTCTCTCCATAGCCTCGCTTTTGATTGACAATTTTCATTACTCTTGAGAGAAAAGCTCCTACTGGCTCATCTTCTTTCATGGACAGTGTTTCAAACTCACGTCGTAGGGTCTGCAACTTTACCATCTGCACCTTCGAATCACCCTCATATTCATTTTTAAGCAGATCCCATGCCTGCCTAGCCGTGGTTGCACCAGCAATTCTTGAGAAGATTTCGTCATGAACTCCAGATTGGATCAAGGACAATGCTCGAGCATCTTTTCTTTTATGATCATGTAACCGAGTTCTATCGCCATCATTAACATCATAACCGTTGATCACAAAGTCCCAAAGATCTTGGGCCATAATAATCGTCTGCATTCTTATCTTCCAGAATTCGTACCCCTCTCCCTTGAAGATTGGAATAGGGGTCGAAGGAACACCACCACCATTCTGATTTGATGCCATTGATACGAATCAAAAGACTGAGTTGTAAGAGTGTGTGAGATTGGATCGAATAACCTGGTATGCTCTGATACCAATTGTTGAAACAATTGGAACACTACAGATTATGATTAAACAAGTAAAAAGTGATTGAAAGGGGATAATATTATTCATACGATCGGTTCACTTAAATAGTGAGTACATGCAACGTAATAAAAGAACAAATCAAAGACCAACTGTTAGACCTATTAATCCGGATCTAACTAAAGACTCGAAACAAACTTAAACAAACTTGAAAAGGTAAAACCCACGTGCAAAACTAACGTGCATGCATGGCATGCTTATTCATACAACGTTCAGAAACATCCTCTAAGAAAACTTGAATTACTCTTCAACATGAGGTTACTCTCGTTTATGGTGTTTTAGTTGCTACCAGGAGATTATAAGAATAATTATAAGTAGTATAAAGACTTAAAAGATTTGAATTTTGACAACTAAGAATCTAATTGATCCGGTCATGAAACAAGTTAACGAGGCTTAAAGGCTAAAGCTTCATTGGTGGGTTTGTTTCCATGCACCGCATCTGTTTATGCCTTAGCATCCATACACACTCAAACTAGAAAATGTTTCTTCTCTTAGGATTCATTTAATCGTATTCCTTATTATACACTGGACCAAGATGTTAAATCCCATGAATATGGTTCATAAGCTTGACTGTACATATTTTGAATGCTAGTTTTATAATTCTTTCTTAAAGCCTTGATAAATCTATGCTAGTGCAATAGTGGCTTTCGTCCACACATGCATGCAATATATATAGTTAGTGGTTAGAGAAATTAGTTAATATAATTATTAAATGATCAAAACAAAGGATTTAAGAATTAAAGAATATATTAATATATCTGTGTATCAATATATATATATATATATATATATATATATATATATATATATATATATAATTTATTTATTTATTTATTATGCAATGATAATAAGTTACATGAGGGGCTGATCATCATAAATTGTTAGATGAGTTTTGTATTAAGTCATGTGTTAGGATCCGTTAATATTAAGAGCAATTGTAGAACACTTACAAGTTTATGGTGGTTGGGTTCATTAATTCATAATAATCTATTCATACCGTTAAGTTTGAAGGTTGTATCAAATAGAAGTACGACATAGGATCTAATAACTAAAAATCTTCGTTTTCGGAACGCTGAATAGCCAACTTATTAGACAACGTAACGAAAATTCCATAAATCGCATTCGAGACGATTAAAAAGGCTGATTTATATATAACTAGGTTAGTCCCCATGTATTACACGTATTGAATAAATAAAATATTAAGTAATTAGTATTAAAAAAATATTCATTATAAGATCATGATTGAAGATAAAATATGTTTATAATTACGTACAAATAGCTATTTTAAGTAAATAAACAATTATGTATTTTTCTAAACTTTTGTTTTAAAAAAATTGTGATTTTTAAATATTTTGTTTTAAGAAAAATGATAAAAAAAAGTTTGTTTTATTCTGTATTTTATAAAATTTCTGTTTTTAAAAGTGTGTTTTTAATAAAAAACAGGTTTTTAATTTATTAAATTATATATTTTTAATTTGAATATGGTACGAATAATATTATTAGTATTCAGTATTATTATTAACAACATAGAGAAATGAGAAAATAAGAATAACGAGTCTTACAATTGTTTCACGCTTATTTTAGTTTTTTTTTTATAAATAGATGGATAGGTTAAAAATCATTAATTAAACGGATTATACTTAGTAATAAACACGAAGAGTTACAGTATAATATTTTAATATAAAATATAATTATAGTTAGATATATGTAATAGTTCAAGAAATAAAATAATTATACTAATTTTAATTCTCTTATCTAAAAAGTGTCATATTTAAACATTCGTTTTAAGTTTTTTTTAAAATATTTTTTTATAAAAGTCTTGTTTTTTAAAAATGCTGGTTTGTAATGATTCTTGTTTTTTCAATTAGACAACTTTTTAAAAAAATTCACCTGTTTATAAATTTTTTTATAAACAAAATGATTTGAAATATTTTGTTTAAAAAATGTTTAGTACGTTAGAAAATTTCATATTATATAAAATTTTAGTTTTTTATCATTTAGATTTTAATTAAAAGATTTGATTTCCAATTTCCTTAATAAAATCTATTTTTAAAAAAGATAGTTTGATTTTATAAGAGAGAGAAATATAACAATTAATATAATTTATTTTTAATAAGAGAGAGAAATTTGATTGATATTTAAATTACTATATGTGCATGTCTAGAAGAATGACAAGTGACAAAAAAAAATTAGATAAGAGAATGACAAGTGGCAAAGAAAACCTTTGCTTTATTAGAAGTTATAGATATTAAAACAGTAACTTGGAGGGACACTTGACTCATTTCTAGGCCCTCTAAGTTTTTTTTTTTCTCGCTTCTCTCTCATCTTAAATAATTACCTTAATTACTAATAATATTATTTTATTTTTTTAGATAAGAAATAATTTTTAGCAAATTAAGAAAGATGTTTTTTATTAATATTATTTCTAGAAAATAAATTTTATAAATTAAGATTTTTTTATAAAACATCAAACTTTTTATAAAATATGAAATATTTTAGAATAGGTGTTTTTAAAAAGTAAATTTTCTATAAACTAAACATAATTAAAATTAGGAGTATAATAAGAAATTTTTAAAACTAACATTTTTTAATACGGTTTGTTTTATGAAAAGTTTAAAAAATTGATATTATTATTTTATTATTTATAGTTATTTCTCATATGTAATTTTAAACATATCTTATTTTAAAATATCATTTTATACTTCATAATTTTTTTATATTTAAATTTTTATTTATTCAACCCGTGTAATAAACGGGTTTACTAAAGTAGTATTAAATAATATCAATCAGCAACTAATATCCTCACGCCCACCCAATATGTAGCTCACGATTTGACCGGTCAATGACTTGCTAAAATTATCTCATACTCGATCACTTTTTCAAAGGTATCGATTTTTAATCTTCTTACAATTTTGTATCAATTTTATGATCTCTATATTTTTTGATCTCCCTTTGACATTCAATGTATAGGGTTTTCATTCCTAATTTTCTTGATTTTGGTTAATCTATGTAAGTTTTGTTGGTTTTAGTTAGTGTGTGATTCTTAACAACTAAAAGAAATTTGAGAATTTTTACTCCTAGAAATTTGAGCTAAAGTTCTTTTTCTAGTAAGTGTTTTTAGTAATAAAAACTTAAAAATTAAGTTCATTGATGATTGCGAATGGTAGTAGGCAAGATATTATAAACTCATCATTAAGTTCTTCGTATAATTGGTAATAGTACAAGTACATACCCTCACAAAAAAACATGAGATTAACTGTTGGTGTCGGTCGATCCAATATCGAAGAAACCAACTACTTTGCAAATTGGCTATTATAATTAGGTGAAGGTGACCTCAGCGGATCAAATGATGGGGATGCTACGATAGATATACCACACGGTTTTCTTATTAGTAATTCGGTTGATCCTATCTCGGATTTAATTGAGTTTCTGTATCCTTCTATCATTAGTAATTCTGAAAACCCAACTTTCTTTCAAGAGAGATGATCAGAAGTTGTTATGTCTTATTTATATATAATGCACTTGATTTTATTTATGTCTTTGTGTTATTTAATAATTAACTATTACCCTCGTGTAATACACGAGTAATTAAAGCTAGTTTTTAAATAAAAGAACAACGTGATTTTTTCTAAATTTTGATTGAATTATTTATGTATAACTAAACATGTTTTCACTATTGGAATCACTAACGATTTGTCGGGTCAAACTGGTCGACTTTAGCCAATAAGTCAAACTTGCCAAACATGATTAGTTTTCTCAAAAACAATGACGTTTAATGTTGATGGGAAAAAATGGGTTTGTATCAACCATTATATACACACACTCATGAACTTATAATTGCTAGGTCCTAGTTAGCTGGCAACATCTATTTTAACCTTCGTTTACACACTCTAAGCTAAGTCTTCACGTTGGGGGATAAGACATGCAAACACTATTTTTAGTGGTGTTTAGTATTATTGCTTATTGCCTATGACGTAGTGCAAACTTGTAAAAGTTCTTACATTCTCGAACCGTTAATAACAAGCTAGTGAGATAATTTTGAGTAGTACTACTAGATTTGACAAAACCCACCCGCGTTAGTTGCGCTAACTCGACTGTAGGTCAAATAGGTGTTTAATTAACCTATCATTTGCCATTGTGTGTGTTAGACGTGGTGGAAAGGCAAACAACTTACAAATAGTCAGCTTCGGTTTGAAACGCTAAGTAACTTGATTATAGACTAGCTACTTATCGATATGCTTTAATTACTTTACTATGCATAAATTTTTGAACATACTTACTTTAGTTTAAACATGTAAACTCACCAACCTTGAGTTGAAACTTTAGTATGTTTTCTCAGATCACAGGAATGCTTATGGTTAGATAGCATGGCTAAGAGTTTACTCAGGGCATGCATTACACACTTATTTCATTTGCATTAAATACATTATTGAGTGTCGTGTTTTGTGCAACTTTTAGTATTGGCTTTAGATTTTACTTATATGATTTCGCATTGCTTATCATTCAAAATATGTTTTAGTCTGATTAAAGTTCAAATGTTTTTTTAAAACGCATATAGTGTCGTATGATATGAGCGTTTTTTAGATTCTGTTTTGTCACGCGTCTCGCGGTAAAACTCCTCAAGTAAAATTTAAGGGTGTGACATGTAACAACTTAAAGAACCTTCAAGACATACGATATTAGTGATAAAAACTTCAAAAACTTGAATTGAAACAATTGAGCATAATCTTAACCAAGAGATTCCAAGTTAATAATAAGATCATAATTACTTATGTTATACAAATATAACACAATAAAAGTAAATGAGACATTTACAATCATTATAACGCATAACATAAGTATGAAAAATCAATTATGAAATAACCATAATACCCACCCCCAACCCCCAATACTACCTGGCTAATAATGTGATATTAACACCCCTAAACTTTTCATCTAACTCCATCACCATCTTAATTTACACATCAATACTCATCAAGGCTAATTACTATCATTTGAGAACTCAAACTCTCTTCCTTTCTCACCGTACAAATGAAATAAAAATACTTTTGCAAAACTTTTGTTCTTTCGAGCGAAGTAAGGAATTCATAACCAATTGGTGGTTCATTGGTCAAAGGTATGTTTCAAACCTTTATTTCTACTACTTTTCCTTTCTAAGAAGATCATTTTCTATTCTATAAAAACCTCTTCTTCTTGTCCATGATCATTGATACAAAGTAGAGGCCATCAAGACATCATCTTGGTGTAGAAATCTTTTACTTCTTATGTTGTTGTTATCATTTTATGTGAAACTTTCAACTTTTTTTTATACATTTCATTACTCTACACCTTCTTGTAAATTGGTAATAAGGCATCCTAAAAGGGGTCATCATATTATGATAATGATGTAAACCATCACTCCTAAGTGTCAGAGATCGTGAGCCGTGGTGACCCGTTGCGGAAGCCGGAAGCGAAATCAAGTATAAAGCTTCCCGGAATAGACCCAAACTTAGATTAATCATATCTCGAGCTAGAAAGAGAATTACGGAACCCATAATATATGAAAATGAGATGTCTCGACGAGTGGAATCTAATTATGGTGTCCACACTATACTATTATGCTTCTAGGTAGCAGTCCGTGATGGATATTCTGTCCAAAGATGTGATTATTCCTTTTAAAAATTTTAATATTTCTTATGGGGTTTCATAGCTGATTGTTAAAGATTTGGTATGACCAAAACTCACATAAAAGCCCCATAAACTCTGGATTACACCATTTAAAATTCATGTTAAATCCTAATAATATATATCAATTGTTGATCTTACGAAATCAAAGACTCGAAAGTGATTGTTTTCTTATTATT
Source organism: Flaveria sonorensis (assembly GCA_025506505.1). Classification (NCBI taxonomy): domain Eukaryota; kingdom Viridiplantae; phylum Streptophyta; class Magnoliopsida; order Asterales; family Asteraceae; genus Flaveria; species Flaveria sonorensis. Next base: position 20,760,644 of record CM046429.1, read on the forward strand.
TAGTAAATTCATTCCAAAGATTGTTGCTTTTTGCACTAGTGTTCGTGAAATCATCCAAAGTTCTAATTTTTAATCTTAAAGTCTTGTCATAAGTTAATCAAGTCTTATTTGTCAAACACTTTCCACTAATTTCCTATGAAGACAACCTTAATTATCCCTACACAATAAAAGTAGCTAAGACCGGTTATTTAGTTTTTTTATCGATTCTCGAAAACTAGATCAATGTGCTATGCGTATGGATGTTTGAATGAGCTTAAGGGATGTATTGGGGAAACCCCAATTAGAAGCATTATTGGAGAAAAATATGGGAAAAGAAGAGATGATTAGAACTATAAAATAGTTGATTGCGGGAAGTGATGGACTACTTTGCATGGGTAGTCGGGTTTGGGTACCCAATTATGAAAATCTATGAAGGTTGAGACTAGAAGATGCACATAAGTCCAGGTATTTAATGCATCCTAGAGCTGATAAAATGTATTATACGTTAAAGGACTATTACTTGTGGCCTGGAATGAAAAATGATATTGCAGTTTATGTGGAAAGGTGCATGACCTGCCTAGAAGCTAGACATCAAAAACCTTCAGGAATTTTATAGCCTTTGGATATTCTCATGGGTTATCGTAGATGAAAATTAATGAAGTCCACGCACTTCTTACTTATTAAGGAAACATACGAAATAGAAAGATAGCCCAGTTATACATAAGATGAAATAATGTCCAGGCATGGTGTGCCAACGTCGATCATGTCTAATCATCCCCAAACGGACAGCCAAAGCGAGTGAACCATACAAACCTTTGAGGATATGCTACGAGCATATATGATTGAATTTGGTGGTAGATAGGATGATCATCTTACATTGATAAAGTTCTCGTACACTAACAACTACATGCGAGCCTGAAAGTCGCGCCTTTTAAGGCATTGCATGGACGAAAATTTCGGATGCCACTATGCTGGTTCGAAATGGGCGAAAAATGTTTGACGACATCTGAGTTTATTTTGGATAGCATAGACAAAGTAATAAACATAAGGGAAATAGTGAAAGCCACTTAGGATCGTCAGATTAGCTATGCCACACGTGGCGAAAACCATTAAAGTTTGTTGTTGGTGACAAGGTGATGCTTAAGGTGTCGCCATGGCGGGGTACCATTCGTTTTAGGAAACGAGGTAAGCTGAATCCTCATTATATTAGGCTTTTTAAAATATTTAATGAATAGGCATGGTAGCCTATAAGTTAGAACTCCCTGAGGAGTTGAATGGAGTACATCTTGTATTCCATATGTCGAACTTAAAAAAGTGCTTGTCTGATGAAACACTGTGGGCCCTACTAGATGAGATCTAGGTAGATGACCGCTCAAACTTTGTGGAAGAGCTAGTCGAGATTGTCAAACTACAAGTAAAAAGGTTAAGGCGAAAACACATTCCGATTGTAAAATTCAAATGGAATGCTAAACATGGCCTCGACTATACGTGTGAGCCAGAAGACACAATGAAGAAGAAATATCCTCGGTTGTTTACAAAAAAAAGGTAATTCCCTAAATGGAATCCCCTTCTAAAGGGGGAGGATGTAACCCCTCGGTCCTAAGGGCATGATTGACGTATAAGAAGGAGGATGTAACCCCTCGGTAATGGTCCGCCAAGGACCTACGCAAGCAAAACTTACATAAAAGCCCTAAAAACTCCGTATTACACCATTTGAAACCCATATCTCAGCCCTCTGTCTCTCTCACTAGACGTTAGACATCTCATGACATTGGAGAAGGCATACAAAGATCTTATTTGAGATATATAACGTTTCTTTGCTTATAGTTGCATTTGGGAGCTTTTGGTTTCGTGAGGTGAGACACATTTTTCCTTTATGAATTATTACGTATGAGCAAAATGTGTTGTTGTGAAACTCCATTTCAGTGTTAGATTGCTCGGTTAGAGATGTGGACGCTTCAAGAAGCTGTGCTACACTTGAAGAAAGCTTCGGTAGGATTTTAGACCCTCGCATTGTCCATTGTTAGGGGTTTTGGGAAAATCAAGGTCTTTGGCAACATCAAATCAGTTAGTAGTTCATTATGAGACATGATTGGGATGTTAAGGGAAAACCACTCTATGTTGGGCATATCTGTGATAAGAATGCTTTTATATTGATTTTAGGCTTAAGCGGGTGTGTTAACGCTAGTTTAAAAGTATAATTTGATCTAAGAACATACTATGTATTGAAAATTATGGGATTTTGCTTCACCTGTTTGAGCTCCTTGGGTGCTACTAGCGGTATTATGAGTGTGGAAGTTGATTATTACAAACCACAAGTTGAGGGGAGTCTGACCTCTTATGTTTGTGTTTGGGACTATACAAGAGCTCTTTAAATTGATTTTGTTACATTTTATCACATGATTGTTGCGTGTTATATTGTGCTCGTTATGTTTAAGAATGTGACAACCAAATTACCTACGAGTATATATGCACTTAGATGGATCCGATATAGGTAGAGGGAAATTGCAATTGTGCTATATTGATGTTAAACTAGGAGTAGCATATATGTTATCATGCTCTAACTTTGAATTATTGATGTTGTTAGTGAGAATTGGTCTGTCAAACAGTTTTCTTACGTGTACTTTTATTCATTTGATGTCATGTTTGGAGTCTCGGTAATGAATTTAACCTGCATGGGGCAGTGCAATCAGTTTATGTTTTTGTAGCTTAATTGCAATGGGAGAGTGAAATTATGTAATAGTATTAAGGTTTTAATTTAGCATAGTAATTGTGATCTTGAATGTTTAAGTCTTCCATTGTGTTATTCCATGTTTACAGTACAACATGTCGCGTGTGCGGATTGTGGTGTGACACAGGATATTAATTATATGCTTAAAATGGTTATATAGACAATCATATGAAATTTTATCTTTTGACCAACTAGAATATGGATATGTACAAATCATAATTTTAAGTATATGTAATAAATAAAAATGTATTAATAATATATTATTATAAGTAGGGTTATTATTTAGATAATATGTTAATATATAAAAATTATAATTAGTAAGTGTTTTTCTCATAAAAATGGAAGAAATGAGTTCTCATGAAATAATACTAACAAACCTATTTTCTTGGTATCATGGGAGATTTCTAGACCTAACTTGTATAGGTCATAAAGTGGTCAAACCTCATCAACTTTAGATAAAATTTGGGACTAAAATTAAGTTTAGAGTTTCTATTTTTTTATAACATATGGTCTCATGGTCGTTAGTGTAGGTTTGATACCCCAAATGATTGTTACAAGATTAATTGTTAATAACTGAATTTTCTAGCAGATTGCTTAACCGACTTTAGAGATTCATAATTATCTTAATTTTTTATCAAAATGACGTGATATTCTCCAGACAATTAATTCAATGTATTATATTTCAAACCTCATTTCATTAATATTTAGACCTTCAAACATTGGATACAAAAAGATTGATCGGAACTGTTTTTGGTTGGCAGATTCATGTTTGAATTTGAACAAGCTAACTTGCAGGACGGGTTAAAGGATGGTTAATACAATTAGTCTCACATTGAGGAGAATGCTAGAACATTTAACAGATCAAATAAGAAACCGGATTTATGTAAATGATACTAAGAACACAAGTAAATGAGACAGAACTAGGAACAAGAACATATTAATATGGTTTTCAAGAATGTTGTATATTGCTATCAAGTTCTTTTACAAGTGTTACAAAGCATAAAAAGAAATACAAGGACCTAAGATACTTTATACTACATCCTACAGCCGGTCATACTTTGAAGGCCAACTGAAAACATTAATCTAGACAACAAGATCAATGTAAATTCAAAAGGCAGATTGCCTTTTGACTAGTGACTATAACAGGCCATAGCTCACATCCTAATATATTATAAAAAGGATAAAAGGTACAAAGTAGAAAGTTACAGACTCAAGACCATAATCTACAGTTTACTAAAGCATGGACCTTTTCACCAACTTGTATAAGTTGGTAAGTCATCAGTGTTGTAGCGAAAAGTAAGTTAGCTTTATGGAAAAGTAGATTAGAGAAAGCATGTCCTCTCTGTCTTCGGAAGAAATCAGTCTTCACTTCATTGGCTTCGGAAGACTTTGTCTTTGAAGCTTCGGAAGACTTCATCTTTGGCTTTGGAAGATTTGGTCTTTAGCTTCAGAAGATTTTACACTTGGAATAATTTCTGTGATGAGTGTAAAATTTTCGAAGTAAATTCTACCTTATACATCAGTGCATGCATGCAGGAAGCTCCTTGGTTGTTTTGGCTTCTTTGGTTGCATCAGCCTTCTAAGATAACCTTACATAACTCTTTCTATTTTTTAGCTTTTACATGATTCTTTTCTTGGAACTTAGATCTTTCTGATAGATTCCCAGAGACATATAATGCACCCTTAGATGAAGTCGTTTGGGTTATCAAAATAGTCTACGCACGAACAATGCGCAAACCAACACATGATCTGCCTAGTTTTACAAAAAGAACATTAGAAGTATTTTATCACTCATTAACAAGGTACGGGTTTAAATACTAGATGAACATAATATTAAGAAATTTTGTAATCTTAATGGTAATAAATAAATGGACATAAGCTAGAGAAAATCACAACCCAAGTTGAACGCATAAAACAATCAAATATCACCAATATTGATTGTGTTAGTTTTTACATGTGGATTTCAAGTTAGTAACAAATGATAAAAGACCCTACTCTCTTAGTGTTAAAGGAAAGATACAATCGTGGAGTTCTTACTAAGTGGTTTACAACAAGAAGGTTAGTTGGTCATATGTTGATAATGACTCGAACGAAATATTTTATTATAGATTCCTAAGTCAAGTTTGGAAAATCTTCACTTGTCAAACAATGTGTGTTTCGTGGCTCCATTTTCATTTCGTATTTTTCAATCAAGGGAGGAAGCATGTTATGACACATACTTATTGTTGAATTATTTCCTTACTATTTTCTGAACATTGTGTTGTTTGTTAGCTTGACACAATTTTATATACGTTTAAAATTCTTTCACGACCATTTAACTCTGGGTTGGACCCAACAAAGAGGTATTGATTGTACTACTGGGTTAACACCTCACACTCGCATGTTTATATGTTAGTTACAACTAACATTGGTCATGATTCGAACCCTGGGGTGAATATAATCCGACAAGATTGGTATGACACATCATTAGGCTTGATCATGATCTCATGTTGTATTTTAAATATTCTTCTTGCCTATAACTTGCATTAGTTGTCCTATTATTGCAAGCACAGCACATTACTTTTTATACCAAACCTATGCACTTAACAACCTTGATATTTTTAATTATTTTTTTCAGATAATAACAAAATAATTAAAGTTAAGCATTGGATTTTCTGGAATATGCTAGTAGAAGACTCCTTAAGCTTATATAGATGAAGTATATATTTTGGTTACTTTAGTTTAATTTTTATGTTACAATAGAACTTTGGACATTTGTTTAGGCTTGTTTTGCCCTTAGTCCATCCCGGCTTGTGGGACTTAAGATTTTGGTTTGATATTTATATTGGGTGACCCATTGACCTATTGATATAGTGACATTTAGTGTTCTCTGTAACTATCCAATGTGTTATGATGAATACGTGCATCGTATTCTTGAAAATTGAATGAAAAATATGATCATACCGCATAAACCTTCTTTGTAAAAAACTGAATTACATATTTAACTTTAAATAAGCATAAAATATAATCTATAACTCTTTAAAATAGTTATTTTATGTTTAATTGTAACACCCTTATCATCTCTTATGAGATTGAGGCAATCACGGCATTTCGGAAGAAGTGACAAGCAGTCAAACGTTTGACCACCCGTCATTTTATGTCCCTTTCACTTTGCTAATTTTCTACATCTTTGATTTCTGAGGCCATCCATCAACTTCATTCACGTCAAAGACTTTAAGACAAATACTAGTAGTTGGTGCTTCTTTCCATATGTCACTTTTAACCCCTTCTACTTCTACCCATATTACAAAACCCACCATGAATATTATTGTGTGTACCATGTATAACAAGTATACAACTAACTACAGAAATCTTGGGTGAATAGGTAAGAGTTTTTGCTAGTGTCATTGTAGAACCTTAATTAGTATATCCGCCAAAGACGGTAGGTTGCCACACCAATAATCCAAGAAATGTACTTCGAGAAGATATTGTGTCTATGGTTTTTAAATACACTTGATGATGAGTATAAGTTTAATGGAAGATGGTGAGAAACATGGGCGGAGCTTAGTGAGGGACGGAAGGGACCACCATCCTCCATTTTTTTTGTTAGTAACGTTAATTTTTTCCTAATAGTTTAAAATTTTATATGAAGAGAGAGTTCGCCCCCACCCCTTAAAAAATTACTTACGCCCCCTAAATAATGGTTTAAAAATTATATACTATAGTGGAAGGTTTGATTTGACAAAAACATTACAATGACTTAATGAGTTTGTAAAACCCATACCTCAAAACATGTATTAAAATTTTAATTCTCATACGCTTGTTTCAAGATAAGAAGAGTAGATAAGAGCATTCACAGCCCGTTCCCCAAATTCACATGAGTATATTCCCTATCTCATATGGTATGGTTATAAGTGGTTGTGAGTGAATGATGGAGAAAATTTACTATTCAATTAGTATTTTTGGGAAATACTGTTCAAAACCATATAATGTTTTTAATATATTTTAAGTGGTTATGAGTGGAGTAGAGAGAAAAAGTAATAATAAAGATATAAAAAGTATTATTTAATTGAAAAATAGAAAGAAAAAATAGTAATTTCTAGTGTAATTATATGGATGAAGATGATGAATAGGTTGTGAATGCTCTGAGATAATTTGAAATACATTAATAATGTCGACTTGTATAGTTGTATTGTCATTTACTCTTTATAATTGTTATATAAAACTAATTTAACTAATTTTATAATGAAAATATCAATTGTCTTCAACTCTTTTTAGAATATCACCGGGCACAACCTGAAGACAAATATGTTTTGTTTATTTTAATAAATAAATCCATAAATTTATGCATAATGTCATGGACAAGACTTTGTGCGGCATCCTCATATACTCGAAGACCAATGTGTTTGTCCGCTTATGATTATGGATTAGTGGTTTCATTCTTTCTTTGAACTCATAACAAAATCATTCTAACCTTCAACAAATAGACTTGAGATATACAAGCACTTGTAGGATACATTCTTAACTAATCTTTCTAACTACCAAATAATATGTTTATAAGTATTTTGTAAATGCTATGGAATATGATGGGTAGACTATTATATTATGTTTGATTATTCGATTAACTCGAGTAACTTGACATTAGATTCATTGTAGAGTTAAAGTTCTCATGCCAACAAAACACCATTTCTAATCACTAATTTTTAGAAAGTTTTCTTCTATACGTTCAATCATTTTTAGGTGATTAACGACTTAGTTTCTTCTTTTCCTATTTTTGCTACAAGTAGAGAGAACGAGGACCATTTATGTTAACACTATATATTGCGGAGGTGTTTGTGAGATAGTTGAACTTATGGAATCTAAAGTGAAACTTTTTCACATTCAATATGGACGGCAAAATGCGGACAAAGACTTCACCTAAACGTCCCCCAAATTTGAAATTATTATATAAAAAGAATAAGTAAACAATATTCATCTTTTTCTTATTGTTTCTAAAGTAATTTTAGAGGACATTATTATCTAAAAAGAAAAAGAAAACAATATTCATCTTTTTCTTATTGTTGCTTAAGTAATTTCAGAGGACATTATTATCTAAAAAGAATAAGAAAACAATATTCATCTTTATTTTATTGTTTCTAAAGTCATTTTAGTGGACACTTGTTAAAATAATAAATATTATTTAGTAAGTACATAAAATTATGGCAAATGTCTATTATTAGAATTTGCATGTTGTGTATAGAAAAGAAATCAAAGAGTTGGTGACAAAAAGAGAAAAGAAGGCCCTTTGGAAGACACGTATTTAGCAAGAAAACGACACATTACTCATGCTTTATGACTTGTAACAAATGCATCACATCTAATACAATTATCCATCGCCACTGGTAATTGTTAGATAAGAAATTCCGATGAGATATTAGTTAAGTCAGAATAGAGTCAAATTGAACTCAATTAATTATCAAAAGTAATTAACCAAAAATAGATCGACTTCAATCAATTTGGCTAGGTTTAAGAATTGGTGGGGGCACAGAACCAAACAATTTATATTAATAATAAAATCTTATCTTCATTAATTCAAGATAGATTCAAAATAAAGTTGTTGTGAGAAGTGTAATACACAAATTACGTAAAAAAAATGATAGTTATATAACACTCCAACAATATTAAAGCCGATACAGAGAAAAAAAAGTAGTAGTAATAATTGTAACACCCAAACTCGATTAGTGTTGATGTGTCACACATATAGTAATCAGAGTTTACTAAACGATAGAATTAAGTGCTAAAATAAACCCCAAAGCCTTACATAGGTTCAAGTGAACGTAACAAACGTCTTAAAATAAAGTACTGCTAAGTCTCGTAAATTTTATTTAAACACCCACATCCTACTATCTTGCATTCTATCTTCAAACGTTCTCAAAAGCCTCTTGAGTACATGTTAAATAGTTAGGAGAAAACAACAAAAGAAAACATGGCTGAGCTAAAGAACGCTCAGTGACGGAATTAAGAATAACGATGCAAGAATCAAGAACGATAACAATAACCTTTAGTATGGAGAGCAATAGAGCATGACACTTACCATTTGGGCTAGGCTTCATATGTATATTGTGCCACATGTACGGTTATAATCTTTAGTGCACTCTTGAATAAAAACACAATATTATCAGTTTAGAAATCAACATTTATTAAAGCTTAAGCTAGGTTACATTTTTACTTTTGAATAATCACTGTCTTTTGATGTCTATTTGATGACCGTAGAAAGAGAAGAACCACAAATCAGAAATTAAAACAAATATAGGAAATCAAAACAAATCAAAGTTTGATTTCTCATATCCAAAATGGTATGGGATCGTAAGATTAGTACCACTATGCAAATCAAACTTACCTGAGGATTATTTCCTTATGACTTTTAGTTGGTTTTGATGATAGTATTACAGGTGGTTGAGCGAGTAGTGTCGTCAATAAAACCTAAAACTAATACATTTATGATTTGAGAAATTATAGGAAAGTAGATGAATTGTCCAAGTAGGTGAGTACCACCCTACACAATGAGAAGCATAGATGTTTAAACAATGCCCTAGATGTAGGAAATGAGGTTAAAAAGAACCATAAATTCAAAAAAAAAAAAAACATTATTATACCTACATAAACACATGCTATCATGTCATTGTTGAATCTCTTTTACAATAAACTTTTTATACTCACACTTTGCTGCACCCAAACTTTGAAGTGCTATACTTCCTAATAACACCGGGTAATCTCCCACGCTTTAGGTGGTATCCCACAATCATCCTTGAACATTCCCTATAAGAAAGTCAACAAAACCCTAAATCAAAAGGAAGCAAAATAAGAATTTCTATTTTTAATCTGAAAAAATAATGAAATTAATTTTATAAATACCTTGTAATGGAGCGTTTAAAGAAACTGCAAGTGGAATATTCCTAATTTACTCATCGTTTGATGAATCTTTAAATTGCTCTACTATCTTTTGTAAAGAACTCAGGAAATAAAAACAGCTAGCTAAAGCATAACAAATTATCAATTAAATCTGATAAAACAATCATGAAATTATAGTTCATAAACTAATAATCCACATATCCATTTGAACTCCAAACCTAATTGTTAACGATTAACAAGTTATACCGATTGTAATGCCTGAAAAACTAAATTCAAGAAGCAATTATTGCCTAGGTTTTGTAACCCATAAACTACCCATAATCTTTTTGATATAGATTAGCTCTTCTACAATGTCGGCAACGATAACAATAAACTTTGAAACCCCCTAAACAAACGCGTGAATCTCTTTTCCGATACTGATAACATTCGAACCCTCAATTTCAGAAGGGAAGAAGCAAAGTTACAAATCTTTAAAGACTTTATGAATCCATTAACCATAGTTTCAGTAGAAACCCTAATTAGCAATGGATCCTTTACGCCGTGTTCCCAAGTCTTTTTTAAGAAGATAAATTGAAGCAAATGAAAGGAAATTGAAAAAGAATTTTGTTTCTAAGTTTTTTTAATGGAGGAAACAGAAGGAAAAAAAAACCTTTGTGTTCTTGAGTTTTTTAAAATATAAAAGTGAAAAGAAATGAAAGGAAGTTTTTTTAATAATTTTCCATTTTAACTTTCCTTCCAAAACATAAGAAAATAGAAAGAAAAGAAACGAAACACATAAAATTCTTACTGTCTTTTTATTTTCTTTGAACTCTTGAACTTTAAATTTTAATATGCCTTTTTCTTTCTTTCAATTTCTTTTCTCTCATTGATTTTCTTTCACTTCTCTTCTTTTCTTTCATTTATTAAACTCAAGAATGCGGCGTTAAGGTTTTCTTCATTAACACCAACCCAGTTAGTTTAAAGTCTTCTTTTTCCCCGATCAACAGCAAAAGGGAAATTATTCTTACTTCGACTGCCATTTATCTAAAGTAGATTACAAGGGAATATAGTAGGAAACCTTATGATTTCTATAAAGTGTAACAGATGGCGGGTGTAAGATAGTGATTTTGACATTGGTTTTGTTGTAGCCAGCATCACCTTACATCCGACTAATAGTTGGGTCATTAAGAACCGATAATATGAAGTTTTGATCTCTAATTAACACATAATACCGATTATTGAGAGATCTACAACTATTGTTTCGTCTAATACAAATGAAACATCTCCAAATGCGGGTGTTAGTTTGCCGGAGATCGTTTGATCGCCACCATATGGGAATTGGACACCGGCGGTCCGTCTTCTAGGGTTATGTTTAGATCCAGATTGGGACTCAACTCTTTTTAAAATTTAAATCTATCTTCTCATTTGTTGCTTTTTAAGTATGCTTTATGTATTGTACACAATGCTTCAAGGGTTGTGAATCTATTAAAATAATGAGATTTGTGAAATTACTATGTTGCCCTTCAATTACATATATCAAAATCACTAAAATCACCTTTATCCAAACATAATATTTATAAATTGCATACTTTTTTAATCGTCCATAGAGTATTTGTGTAAATTATGACCTTATTATTTTGGTTAATTATATATTTATTCATTTAAATCCCTACAAATATTGATTACGTAGGATATGGGTTTACATTTGTAACTCTTAGGTAAATATACGTAACACTGTGGTTTTCGTAATTTTCGTGTAACTTTTGGTATTCTCATGAACCCTCCTGTACACTTGGGAATCAGAAGAATGAATGAAACGGCATTACCCAGATCTTTTTAACAAGTAATAGATTTCATGGACGAAACCTATAAAAGAAGGGTAGACTTGTAACGCCCGAAAATCCTTAAAAGAAGAAAAAACAAAATAAAGGAGACATTTTAAATAAAAAGGAAGGGTCAAAAGTGGGCAAAAGCAAGTTATACCCATGTGTGGGTATAAAAGGGATGGAGTCGCCCCCTCTCCTCACTCCCATGGACCATAACAACCCTATTTCTAGAAAGAGAAAGCTCCCAATCAGTTATAGAGAGAGAAAGTGACGAATTCTTCAAATGTATGATTTTTTTTATCATACTTCTTCTTACATCTAAGTATATCTAAGCTCTTAAGTCGTTTCCTATGTGTAATGTTTGAAACTTTACGTGTGCATATGTATAGATCTCAAGTTTTGCTCTAGGGTTTAGGGTTTTGTTCGAAGGCTTGTTATGGTTAGTTCAAGATCCCCTTGTTTACATATTTTACACTCTTTTAGGGCTGATATGAATGCTTTTATGTTAAACCTTTATTAAACTTATGTTTTCTTTGATAAAGATGGCATTTTTATAAAATATTATGTTTTAATAAGATCTATGATGATGTATGATGCATGGTGTGTTCTAGTTGTGAACCCTAGCTAAATGAGAACTAGATCTATGGATTAGAGTTATGCATAAGTTGATTATGTCATAAAACAACTAAGTTTGAAATTGGACAAAAGGATTACTGAGTCATATTAGCACAGCTTACCCACGTTTGTTTCCTAGCCTTCATATTTATCAAGTGTTGGTCACTCGTATAACGTATCCGTATTGGTTTACCTCACCCGCATTAGTCCTTATCCACGCTAACTATTCACTTGCATTTGTCCTAAGCCACTATTGCCTAAGTATTGGTCACCAGCATTGAGTGCCCCGCATTGGTTTACCTCACTTGCATTTGTTTATAAGTTTAGAATAACCAAGTGTTGGTCATCCACATTGGTTGACCATATTTCTTCTTTGCATTTGTCCCAAGTAGACGCATGAACCTAAGTACTATTACCCGCATAGTTTACTATCATCTGCCTAAGTTTACTACACCCACATTAGTTAAATAAGTTACACGTATTAGTTCACTGTTACCCCGCATTAGTATAGTTACCCGCATAGTTACTGTTGCCCATATTAAATAATACTTAGGAATTTTATCGGGTTAATGTTATGATTCTGTTTATGGATTATTATATGGCTGTCCTATGAATAATATTTAATGTTTCGTGCTATATGATGTTAATGAAGAATGCCTTATAAGTATTATTTATGGTTAAAATGGAACATTAATAAACGAAAAAAATGACAGTGAAACCTAATGAATGTTACCCTAGGCCTTAATGAAGATAAAAAGTCTTGCAAACAAAATGAATGGAGATGCACAACCATATTGTCGTTAGCTCACCTGATGTGCGTCTATTTTTGCCCATGAGGATGCACATCTGGGGTCTAATCCTTGTGATTCACCAACGAATGAATGAGACCCTTATTTGTGAGCAGGCTTCATACCTAGCAGTGTGGGTCAACTGTCAGGGGTTAGGTACCATGATAAACGTGTACTGGCAGCATTTTTGCCAACTATATAATGTAGGCTCAATCCTAGTTAATGAAAGAAGAAAGATAATAAATGAAACAAAGATAATGAACATGTTAAGTCTATTGACTATTATGTATGATGGAGGTGTGTTCATTAAAAGAAGTTTCCAAAAGTATATTTTCTATATTATAAAACTAGAACTCACTCAGCAACGCTGACTTTGTATGCATATCAGTTGCCAGGTAGTGAGGTTGTTGAGGATGGCATGGGTGACGAAGCTACTTGGCATTGGGATTTTGGCATCCATTCGTTTAAATTTATGTGATCACTAAGCATGCGGACAAGGCAAACTCAGAAAATCATCTCCAGTCCCAAGTCACTGAAAAGGAGATAATTCGTAAAAGAACAATGTTAATGTTTTCAATTCCAAAACAATATGTAATTTGGAAACTTATTTATAATTGTGTTGAATAACTTAAAATATTCTGTTGCAATATTTTCATATATCAACATATTATATTATGGTTTGTACTATGAATGAGCAATTATGAGGTCCCCCGGGAACATGGCCTTATATAACTTTACTAGTTACTTTACTAGTTTTAGGCTACACAACCTCTTGAGTGTGCACTGTTGTGTCTATGCTAACTAGTAGCCTCCAATGAGACTCAAAATTTTTGAAGTACGGGCTGATGGGGCTTAACATAACTGAATGGACTTATAGAATCCAAAAATCAAATAAGTGTTCAATTAAAATTAGTTATAAAAAAATTAAATGAATATATAAACAAACATAAATGGACAAACATAAATATACAAACATAACACACATATATAAACAAACGAACCTAAACTAACATTCTTGTATAAGACATGTGTCCATAATTGTTTGTTTTAACTAAAAAATAAACACAAACAAACTTTGCATCAAACGGGCCACATGATATTTAGTTTGTTTATATGCATAATTATTCGTATAATATCATCAAAAACTCATGTACTTAAAAGTTTAGTTTTTATACCCTGTCTCCAAGAGAAGAAATAGCATTAGCCGATTCAAAAAAAGGTTTTAAGCAGACAGAGCGATATCGCTATTTTACACACACACACACACACATATATATATATGTAGGGTTGGGAACGAATATTAATAAATTTTTACATATATACATAAAAGAATATAATATTTTATAAGTGTAATAATGTTATTTAAAAAAAAGATTTTATTTGGTTTTGAAAAGTAAAAATGGGTTATCACAAAGAAAAGGGAATGAATGTCAACCCACTATGATAACCTGTGTTAACTATTCAAGACCAATCAAAATATTTTTTTCTTTGAAATAACATTATTACACTTATAGAACATTATGTTAGTTTATCAATAACTTTATTTATTGCGATAACCGATTAACCCAACCAGTAGTCCATATAAGGGCACGTAGTTACAGTAAGTTAAAGTTACAATGATAAAACTAGTAGTTTATAACGAACATAAAATATTTTTAAAGAATATATCAAGAATATACTTGAATTAAAGATATTAAAACGATCTAATGAATGGTGTAATTTTTATAAGAAATAACATCATATAAGAAAGTTAAGAAGGTTTTAAAAAATGATGAAGTTTTTAAAAAAGAGAGAGAAATTTTGAAAATGGGGGGAAAATCGCTACATCGGTGATGTAACGCGGTATAAAAATTGGTTACACTGTATAAATATAGTGTAAATGTTCGTTACATTAGAGTTAACGGGTTATCACAACAAAAAAAAAGTTAACAAAAGAACTTTATTACGAGATTCATGTTAACTCATTAAAATTGATCAAAATCATTATTTTTTTATTGGAAGAACATTATTACATATGTACAATGTTATTTTTTTATACATATAATATTATCTTTTCTCTTTTTTTTACTCATAATTTTTTTCAAAAAAAATTAAAAGATTCATTGTGGTTGAACAGTGTATTACCAAATGCACAAATGAATAGTAATATGTTATATATATATTCTTTACTCGCAATCATTCACAATCATTTTGTATAATATAAAGAACACACCCATAAATATGTAGAGGATGAGATCTGAATGGTTTAAGAAATTATGACAGGTGTAAGTAAAAGTTATTTAAAACTGACAAATATTTAAAGGCGTAAGTGTAACTTACACATATCTTAATTTTTTTGCACTTGTGAATTTTTGCATATATATAAAAAAGCATAACATTATATATGTGTAATGATGTTATTCCAACAATAATAAATAATGATTTTACTTGATATTGATAAAGTTAATACAGTTATCACAATAAAAAAAGGTTAACATTCGTTTATTTCCCCGTATATATACACACAAAAAAAAATACACATAATACAAGCGTATTATGACAAGACTTGATCTAAATAACATTACAAGAATGTACATATCATCACTTATCTAAATTTACATATAAATTAATTGATTGATAGAGATTTAGTAGATGGGGAAGTATATTAGCATATTTTTCTATAAGATAGAGACTTTAAGCTAACTAGTAACTAGTAGATGGAGAAAGCAAACTAGTAACGATTCTTTTATTTCCTTTATAAAATGATATAAGATTAGTATAATAGTATAAACCATATCATTTTATATTCACTATGATTACTAAGTTTTTTTAATAAACGAGAATAAAGTATCAAATTGTGTAATGCTGCTTGCATAAATACAGTTCTAGATATAACTTTAGTATATAGAAAATCTTGAATCAAATTCTAAAATTATATACAATAACTCATCGTTGCATAAACAATGAAAGTGTCTTCAATCACACAAAACTTGCTTCATCAGAACAATCATCTTCAAAACAAGGGGATACTATCCCATCGTTGTATATGGTTGGTTTCGGTTTACCGACAACCGTAGATTCTTGAAGCAACTTCACTACCGTTCGCATAGAAGGTCGGTTTGCTGGAAGCGGGGCGATGCATAACAAACCGAGATCAAGAACCCTATAAATTTGCTCTTTGGATTCATATTCAAGTTCAGGATCTAAAACATGGTCACGTCCCTTTTGGTTAATCGTGGCTTGGACCCATGTGGCTAGGTCTCTTTCGCCAAATGCCGGGTCTATTGGTTTTCTTCCAGTAACTAGCTCCAAGATCACGACTCCAAAGCTGTATATATCGCTCTTCTCGTTCACATGTAGCGTGTATGCATATTCTGAAAGGGTTTTTGAAGAAATCATAAAAAAGCAAAAGTGACAAAACCAAAAAAAAATTAATGTACATAACCTAAAAAGCTAAATTATTATTTTGCCAATATAGTTTATGCTATCATACTTGATATAATTTTGTAATTTTAAAATTCTGACCCATTTTTACATATTAAAGGGTTGGTGAGAATGACATATGTTTTTGTTATTAAAACAGTTTGATTTTTATCTCTCTTTATCAATTAATCTATATATGTATAGAAAGAGAGAGAAAAAGAATAATTAAGATGTATTAATAACAAACTTTTGTTTAAAAATACTATTTTTTAATCTGTTAATACACAAATTGTTCAATTGTAATTAATGTACGAATTGAATAGATAAAAATGATCATACCTGGAGCAATATATCCACGAGAACCAGCAATTACCGACATCGATTCGAACCCTTTATTAGCTAACTTGATGAATTTTGCGACACCAAAATCAGCGATTCTAGCCCCGTAATCCTCATCCAACAATATGTTATTCGACTTCACGTCCCTATGAACGATCGGGGGAACGCAATCATGATGCAAATACGACAACCCCTCGGCCGCATCAAGAGCGATCTTGAATCGCATTGACCAATCCAACAATCGACCTTTCGTGCTATGCAATAGATCACCTAAGCTTCCATTCGGCATGTATTCATATACTAAAAGCCTCGAGTTTCCGCTCTTAAAGCAACACCATAACCTGACTATATTTTTATGTCTAATCTTTCCTAAAGTTTGGACTTCACTCTCAAACTCGTCTTTTAAATTGGCTCCGTCTTCACTCTTTACCAACCTTTCCCCTAACTTTTTAACAGCAACGCATTCGCCGTTGCTAAGAATCGCCTTATAGACTTTCCCCGAGGCGCCACTTCCTATCACATTGTTTTCGTTTAAAAGATGAATGATTTCGGCTTCACTGAACCCCAGCTTATGAAAAGACCTCCATTTCGATATCGACACCACTTGGTTCGCCTTCTTGATGCTACGATACTTGAAAACAAACCAAACCACACCTATAACGAGCACGACTGCAGTAAACACGAATACAAATCTAAGCAGCCACAGATTATGACTACTCTTCGACCGATTGTTTTCGACACAACGAGGGCCAAACCCGCCACATAAACCCGGATTCCCCAAGAAGCTATCGCGATAAACTTGCTTATGAAACACAGAAGGGATCTCCCCCGAAAGGCGATTGTTCGACAGATTTAGCGTGTTCAGCATTAGATTTGCTAACCCGTATGGGATCTTTCCATAAAACGAATTACCCGAAAGATCAAGATAATTAAGCACAGGCAGATTACCAATTTGGTTTGGGATTTCACCGGTGAGCTTATTGTTAGCTAAATTAAGCTCATTAAGCTGTTTAAGAGACTCAATTTCAACAGGAATTTGGCCAGAAAGATTGTTTTCACTAAGGTCAAGTGTCCCCAAATGATTCAGTTTGAACAATGATTTCGGAATGCCTCCAGTTAACCTATTACCACTGGCTAAAAACTCAACCAAGTTGCTTAAAGATCCTATTTCATCAGGTAGGCTGCCTGAAAAGCTGTTTCCTGAGATCATAATGGATGAAAGATTGAACCCACCGGAAACAATGGAAGATAGATCACCTGAAAACGAGTTTTCAGCGAGATCGAGTAGGTAAACATGAGGCAACGACCAGATTCCCACCGGAACTTCACCGGAGAATTTGTTTTTGCTCACACGAACTCTTCCTAAGCTCTTGCATTCACTTAGACTAGCAGGGAGCTCACCGGTAAAAGAATTTCCGATCAAAACAAGATCAACTAGCTCCCCTTTCTCACATAAGCTATCGGGGATTTCACCGAAAAGCTTGTTAAACGAAAGATCAAGTGTCATCAATGGGGAAAGTTTGCCGAGATCTTTTGGAATAGGGCCAATTAGCGAATTGTTGAATAATCGTAAATCGTAGAGATTCGGCGATTCGGCTAAGCTCTCAGGAATCAAACCTTGAAGGTTGTTATCCGATAAATCGAGGGATGCGAGCGGGAGCTTGCAGAGCTCAACGGGAATCGCTCCGGAGAAACGGTTCATCGAGAGATCAATTTGTCTCAATGCAGTCAAGTTAGACCACCCCTTCTTGGGCAATTCATCAGAAAACGAGTTGTTATAGAGCTCGAGCTGGTACAGATTATGAAGCTGAAAAACGACGGTGGGGAATGCACCAGTGAGCGAGTTGTAAGACAATTCGAGATTAGACAGTTTTTTCAGCTGTGAAAATGTGTCTGGAATGGTGCCCACAAACCCACAGGAACTGAGCCACAGGTGTTGGATGTTGGAAAGGTTGCTTAGCTCAATTGGTATCGGGCCCGGTGCGAAGTTATTGTAGGCAAGCAGAAGGTGCTTGAGCGAAGTGACGTTGGTGAGCGCCACAGGAAACGATCCATTAAGCAAGTTGTTAGTGAGATTGAGCGTCTCCAGTTTGCGAAAACTGGCAAAAGTTTCCGGAACCGGGCCAGAGAGACTATTATCCTGGAAATCAACATGAAACAAGTAGGGAAGATCAGGTAGAGAAGATGGAACAGGACCCTCAAAAAAGTTGGCTGATAGGTCGAGGTAACTAAGGCGCCTACAGGTTGATATGGTGTCAGGTATGGTGGACCCGAGGGAGTTATTGGGCAACGAGAGGGCCGAGAGGAGCGGAAGGAGGCAGAAGGCGATCGGGAAAGGGCCGGAGAGGGCGGCCGAAGGGAGGCGGATGGCGGTGACGCTGCCGTTGCTGCAGGTGATGCCGGTCCAGTTGCACGGTGTGTGGTTTGCAGGGTTCCAGTCAGAGAGGATGCCATTGGGGTCACTGAGGGTGGATTTTGCTTCAAGTAAATCAGCACCTTCTTGGTTCAAACAGAGGATCCTATTTGCTGATGTTAAACATAGAACTAACAAAAATAAAGCAACTGGTGGCATGGTGCAGATTGCCTAACTAGATAAGGAAAAGTGGAAAACTTAAAGTTGTGTGGTGTTTGCTAAGTTATTTAGATTCCATGCAATGAGACTTTAAGAGTAAACTAGTCCATCATTAGTAGGATTGATTAATACAACTACTAACAACCCTCTTACTTATGCATACCCGTGTTGAATTAATATAGTAGTTTATAGCTTATATCTTTAATCGATAATGAAACGATATTTTTGGATAGAACAATTATCTTTAAATTAAATATATATTTTTAATGATTTAGTAATGAAAATAACACCAATTAATTAATTAAAGATTTTGAATCATTAATAAAGAACATGTAAAAAAGTAAATACTAAAAATTAAAACAAGAGATGGTTGACATCTGTCTAATAGATATTGATTTATAAGTCAGATGCGTAGATTTAAGCAATTTAAAGTTAGAGGGATATAGTTTTCTTAAAATTAAGAATACGAGTCCCGTTTACGATGGGTTGTTATAATTAATTATGATATAGAATTAAGAATATATTATATGGTTGTTTGAATTGTTATTCTAAAAATATATACATTTTATATCATTGTAAATTAATAGCCAAAAAATGTATTATTATAACACTTTTTTCATGGAATGGACGCCACGTTAAATATGGTTTGAAAAGCCTAGCTTTAATGGCTTTAGGCTGTACCGCCCCTTGACTTTGCAGTGTTGTGTCTGTGTTAACCTGAAGTCTCTAATAAGACTCAAATTATCTATCTATATAAAATAACATTTTTAGCTACCATAATCTTTGATTGGTTTACTTTTCTGCTCTAATAATTGGTTGGTTTACTTTTTGTCATACCTTTTTTTTTAATGTTAAAAAAAGTTTTGATTTTTCACTTTTTGTTTATTCATATAAATAGAAAAGAAGATAATGGGGCCATAAAGGGCATGGCTTGACGGTAACTAGTAAATATACTCGCATGTTACGACGGACCGGCGTGATAATATATAAGCAACAATTATTGTCCTTGCTGTTTCCGAACTGTACTTGCGTCGAAACATAGAGATACTCAAATTCATATCGTCGAATGAAAATTGTACTTGACCTGGCTCGCGTGCAAATAAAACTAACTTCAAAACCAAGACGAACTCAAATTTACACTGACACGTATATAAAAATGAGGACGCAAGAAATTAGTTTTTAAGTAAAAGTATACAAAAGGTAAATCCGGGGCCTTAGAAACTCAAGGAAGTCAAAATAACATATTTCTTTAAGTTTATAAAAAGCTTAAGGGTTAAAAGAGTCGGGTCAATAAACCTTAGAGGAGGCCACATCAAAAACTCAACAAAATTCAGTGGCCAAATTTCATACCCACTAAAATTCCTCTAGCTTTTACGTTGCACTTTAATGAATATATATAAAAAAGAGGTTCAGATACAAAGTGTATTTTTGCTACAAAGTGTAAGAAAACATAACGAGTCAAAAAAAATCACAAAAAAATTATATCTCACAATCTAAATCGAATTTCAAAAAAGTAATTCCGAGCTTTTGTTCCTCTAGCCGTCCTCACTAAGAAAAAAAATAAACAAAAAATAAAAAAATAAAAATATTAACGTTTTTTTATTGTGTCATTTATGAAAGACACAATGACGTCATTGTGTCATTATGAAAGACACAATGACGTCATTGTGCCATAAAAGACACAATTAAATTTTTTTTAATTTGTTTTTAATTTTTTTCTGAAAGAGGACGACGAGAGGAACAGAGACTTCTAAGTACTTTTTTGAAATTCGATTTATATTGTGAGATATAATTTTTTTTGTGACTTTTTTAG
The DNA here is from genome assembly GCA_025506505.1 of Flaveria sonorensis. Lineage (NCBI taxonomy): Eukaryota > Viridiplantae > Streptophyta > Magnoliopsida > Asterales > Asteraceae > Flaveria > Flaveria sonorensis. The sequence goes on from CM046429.1 coordinate 20,781,558, forward strand.
CTTCATTGTGTTTTCTCACACTTTGTAGCAAAAATACACTTTGTAAAATAAGTTCACCCTATATATAATATTCCAATCCTGTCACTTTAATTTATTTGAATTTATTTATTATATTTCAATAAATATTATTATCCTATATTTCAATTTATATTTTATTCTTTAATTTGTTTCTAATATATTTTTTGACGGTGCATGTATAGTGTATTCTTTTTCAGGATTTTTGTTTCGTCTCATAGTAATAGTAGTTATGATTTGTTTTTGAATTTCTGTTATGATATTTAGTCATGTTATAGAGTTTCCAGCGCAATGCGCGTGAGAACATTCCTAATGTTTTTAAATATGAGCTGATAGGACTCAATATAAATAAATAGACTTATTAAATTCAAAAATCAAACGGGCGTTAAATTAAAATTAGTAATAAAAAATTTAAATGAATATATAAACAAACATAAGTGGACGAACATAAATATACAAACATGACACACATATATACAAAAACATACAAACATAACACAGACATATATAAACAAACGAAACTAAACTAACAATCTAGACCTAGATATGTGTTCATAATTGTTTGTTTAGTTAAACAAATAAAAATAAACAAACTTTACATCAAACAGTCCAAAAAAAATTTTGTTTGTTTATATGCATACTTATTTTTGAAAAAATCATCAAAAAATCATGTACTAAAGCGTTTAGTTTTTATATCAAAAATATATATAGACAAAATACACATAATACAAGTGTATTGTTGGATCATATGAGGTTAGTGCAACCAAAACAACACTTAGAAGAATTTTAAAGTGCTAAATGAAGTGGTCTTCCGAAGACAAAACTGCTCTTCCGAAGCTAAGTCAAAGATCTTCCAAAGACAAAGCTGCTCTTCCTAAGCTAAGTCAAAGATCTTTCGAAGCTCAAAGTATGAAGAACTTCCGAAGGAAGAACTCAGTCTTCCGAGACCAAGTTGTTCTCCTTCCGAAGTATACAACTTAGAAGATCCAAATACAAAGTCTTTAGAAGAATAAAGACCTGAAGACTTGCAGAAGTTCGAAAGAAGTTGTTTCTTCCGAAGCCAAAATGACCTCAGAAGAAGTTGTTTCTTCCGAATCCAAAATGACCTCGGAAAAATTTATTCTTCCGAAGCCATTTACCTTCGGAAGAACCAATTATGAACAAATGGACATAAGTATGGTCTGTTTGACAGCCCGTTGCAACTTTGATATACTGCATGGCGCTTTCCCACGCCCATGTAGTTGACCATACTTTAATCCACTGTTCACCATTCTCAACTTAGTCAGTTGCCATTCTTAGTTGGTGACAAAAGTTAAGTCATGGACCTGTCATGACTACCTAATCTAGGATATTATTACTTTATCTTAGATGCTTTACTTCTAGCAATGTAGTATTTGTCTAGCTGTAAATTCCAGCTGTTTTCCAAGTATAACCGGCCGTAGATAATAGTATATATAGTTTCTCCATGTAACTTAGTAACGATGCTTGTAAGAGTCTTGTAATACTGAGTTGAGAAGTAATAGATACAAGTGTCTTGAAAAACCATTCTTGTGTTCTTGTGCTTTCATTAACTTATTATATTACTTGTAAACTCAGTAGAGATTTTGATTCATCAACCTGAGTGATATTAAGTGAGTTTGTGAGAATATCTTGTGTTGTGAGACAAACACCGATCCTGCAATTGGTATCAGAGCTTTTTAGGCTCTTGATTGTGAGATCTTAACATCCCAAATCTCCTTTGTTTTCTTCATCCTCACTCACTTCACTCAAATGGCTCTTAACCAGAAATTTTTTGAGTCTGAGATGGAAACCATGACCAAGGCTCCTACATCACTCCTGATGACTTTGGAACTTGGTGTAAATGTATTGAAAGCTTTATCAAGTATCAAGACAGCTGCATGTGGAGATCAGTTACACATGGTCATACCAACCAAAGGTGGAATCCCCAGTTGGTAATGGTGCCATGATTGAGAAGGCCGTTGAAGACTACTCTAATGAAGACTTCAAAAAGATGGACATTGACTGCAAAGCCATGACTGTTTTGCTTACGGTTATACCAAACTCTATAATGGTAGGCTTTAAGCAATGCGAGTCTGCCAAAGAACTCTTTGATACTTTGAAACTGATGTACTCTAGTTTTGCTGAATTCAAGAAGTCCAAGAAAGATGTGCTGAAGCAAAAGTTTGAGAACTTCACATATATTGTTGGTGAGACCTTGAGCCAACAATACTTCAGATACATGGACTTGATTAACTCTCTTCAGTCTATAGGAGTGGTTCTTGAGAAGAGAGACATAGTAAGAAAGTTCATGAGTGCACTTCCTTATGAGTGGACTTTTTATTGTGTCTCAATCAAGAGAACTGAGAATCTTAACACTCTCACTATGACTGGACTATATGGAATCCTTGATGGATACCGTATGGAGATGGAAACTCAGAAAAGCCGTCAGATGAACAGACCCTCAAACCTTCTTGTTAGCAATACTCTACATGTTGCTGAAGGTTCAAGAATTCCCAAGCCCCAGTTGTACCTGAACTACCCCCAACAACCATCATCTTCCTCTGAGCCATACATTACCCAGGTCTCAACAGGCTCAACAAAATCCTTTCCAGGATAGTTGTGCTTTTGTTTCAGGGAATGAGCACTTTGGAGATTTTCAATTTTGTTTTGACGATCTGGAGTGTTTCAGCCCAGATGATGTAGAAAACATGGATATTGTCCAACAAATGGCTCTTCTAACCTACAGAGCAAAGAAGTTCTTCAAAAGAACTGGAAGGCAGTTCCCTCAGAACCCAACCAACAGCAAATTTGGGTTTGACAAGACAAAGGCCAAGTGTTATAACTGCAACCAGCTTGGTCACTTTGCAAGGGAATGCAAAGCTCCTAGATCCAATCCTAGAGCAACTCAAGCCTTCCAAAATCCTGCTACCCCAAAGGCTGCAGCCAAACCCACTGAACAACAGACTGCAGCTATTGCTCAAGAAGTTGATTGGAGCTTCATGGTGCAACGTCACTCCTATTCAAGCTCTCATGGCTGGAACTAAAGACACTAAGGTATATCAGCATCTCTGTACTCCAGCCTGTATTGCTAAGGTCATGTTGTATCAGGACTATAACATGGAAATTAAATCTGATATTGAGTCTTTAAATATACTAAAATCTGATTTTAAGAGAGCAGAATCTGACTACAAACTCAAAAAAGAAGAGTTAGAGAAAACTGTGTCCTCTTTAAAACATGAATATTCAAACTACAGGGCTCAAATAAAAGATTTAATCTCCAAGTTGACTGAGGCTCAAGCCCAGCCAGTGATAGCTAAGGCTAAAGCCAAGAAGTATGCCATTAAAGAGCATAACTCCAACACCATCATTGCATCGTCCTCCCACTCAAAGGTGTGTTATCAAAACAAAAGTGGGTTGGGAACCAATGAAATTGCTCCACCGCATTCCTTTGTGTCTATTAGACAACCAAGATATGATACCGATGAGCAAGAGGTTCCAACTGCTGACCCATTACACAAACAGCAGAAGAATGATGCAATAATAGGAACCACCACAGGGAAGGATAAGTTAGAAAACCTCATCCCCACAGCTGTTATCAACCCTTAACTACCAAAGCCAGAAAGAACAAAATCAGGGCCGTAAGAAAAACTTCCAAGAAGGTAGGTGAGACTAAGATGAAGATAGACCTAAGGCAAAAAGGTGTGTTCATATCAGCTGGATTTCAAGAGGTTGGAAATCCTAATTCAGGAAAAGAGTATAGTACCAACACTCTTATCCAGACGAAGGACCAAAAATTGAAGGGGGAGGCTATTGAAGAAGAAAAGAAATGCAAGAAAACAACATTCAACATGGCCCATCAAAATTAACATTGAATGCATAATCTGTGGTTTGCATAACCATATGGCTAAAGATTGTTACTACAATCCAGCAAGCACACATTATGTATCTAATGTTAAGAAAGGAGAAGTCAAGGATGGTTTCACATTTGGACCTTACCATATGGTCTAAGTGTTAAGGAAAGGAAAGCTTGTTTCCGAAGCCAAGTTGCTTTCGGAAGAAACTCTTTCTTTAGAAAGGAAAATAGCTTCGGAAGACAAGCCATAAAACAAACAAAAGAACAAAAAGAATCCTTTGAAACCTTTCGAGAAGAAGATTGCTTCAGAAGAAAAGGTGGTGACAACTTCTTTCGAGAAGAAAGAAGCCTCGGAAGCAAGTTATGCTACATAAGCCCCTTCAAGCTCATCAACATTGATCAACCATAGGATGGAATGGAAGATCAGAAAAGATGCTGTAGCCCAATCCTCTTCTTCACAAACCATAATTGAACCCCCATGCATACATTTTGATTCAATTATATCATCTTTATTGGAAGAGCCCCAAACCAATAATGCTTGGGTTTCCAATAGTAACTAATCATTTCACCTTATGTGCAGGGACATCCATATGACAAGAATGGAAATGTTTGGATTGTGGATAGTGGATGCTCCAGACACATGACAGGAAACAGATCTCTCCTACAAAAGTTTGAACACTTTGACAGAGGTCCTATTTAGTTTGGAGGTGAAGCTGGAGGATACATTTCTGGTAGAGGTAGTGTATCCAATGGTAAGTTAAAAGTTGACAAAGTAAACTTTGTCAAACAGCTTGACATAATCTCTTAAGTGTTTCCTAATTCTGTGATCAAAAGCACCAAATGCTTTTCACAGAACATGAGTGCATCATCCTCAAACCCGAGATGATAATTTCTCAGGAATTGGTGCTTCTTAGATCTCCCAGGAGAGGGGATGTTGGATCATATGAGGCTAGTGCAACCAAAACAACACTTAGAAGATTTTGATGTAGAAGTGGTCTTTCGAAGACAAAGCTGCTCTTCTGAAGACAAGTCAAAAGATCTTCTGAAGCTCAAGGTTGAAGAACTTCCGAAGTGAGAACTCAGTCTTCCAAGACTAAGCAGTTCTCCTTCCAAATTATACAACTTAGAAGATCCTAAAGACAAAGTCTTCCAAATAATAAAGTCCTGAAGACTTGCAGAAGACTCAGAAGAAGTTGATTCTTCCGAAGTATAAATGGCCTTGGAAGAAATTATTCTTCTGAAGCCATTTAGGTTCGTAAGAACCAACTATGAACCAGTAGATATAAGTATGGTTTGTCTGACATCCGCTGCAACCTCTGATATACTGCATGGCGCTTTCCCACGCCCATGTAGCTGACCATACTTTTATCTATTGTTCACCCATTATCAGTTAGTACAGTTGCCTCTTTTAGTTGGTGACCAAAGGTAAGTTATGGACCTGTCATGACTACCTAATCTAGGATAATAGTTTATCTTAGATACTTTACTTTTAGCAATATAGTATTTGTCTAGTTGTAAATTCTAGCTGGTAATCCAAGAATAGCTGGCTGTAGATAGTAGTATATATAGTTTCTCATTATAACTTTGTAAATCATGCTTTTAACTTATTTTATTACTTGTGAACTTAGTTAGAGATTCTGCTTCATCAAACTAAGTGAGATTAAGTCAGTTTGTGAGGTAAACTTGTGCTGTGAAACCAACACTGATCCCGCAATTGGTATCAGAGCTTTTTAGGCTCTTGATTGTGAGATCTAACCATCCCAAATCACCTTTGTTTCTTCACACTTACTCACTTCACTCAAATGGCTCTTAACCAGAAATTTTTTGAGTCTGAGATGGGAACCATGACCAAAGCTCCTATCATCACCCCTGATGATTTTAGAACCTGGTGCAAACGTATTGAAGGCTTTATCAAGTATCAAGACAGCCGCATGTGGAGATCAGTCACTCATGGTCCTTACCAACCAAAGGTGGAATCCCCAGCTGGTAATGGCGCCATGATTGCGAAAGCTATTAAAGACTACTCTGATGAAGTCTTTAACAAGATGGACATTGACTGCAAAGCCATGACTATGTTGCTCACAGCTATACCAAACTCCATAATGGTACGCTTTATGCAATGCGAGACTGCCAAATAACTATTTGATGCTTTGAACCTAATGTACTCTGGGTCTACTAAATCCAAGTAGACCAAGAAAGATATGCTGAAGCAAAAGTTCAGTTACATGGACTTGATCACCTCTCTTCAGTCTATGGGAGTGGTTCTTGAGAAGAGAGACATAGTGAGAAAACTCATGAGTGCACTTCCTCATGAGTGGACTTTCTACTATGTCTCAATCAAGAGAACTGAGGATCTCAACACTCACACCATGACTGAACTATATGGAATCCTTGATGGATACCGTATGAAGATGGAAACTCAAAAATGCCATCAGATGAATAGAACCTCAAACCTTCCTGTTAGCAATGCTTTACATGTTGCTGAAGGTTCAAGAACTCCCCAGCCCCAATTGTACCTGAACTACCCCCAACAGCCATCATCCTCTTCTGGGCCATACATCACATTCCCTGAGACACCCAGGTCTCAATAAGCTCAATAAAATCCTTTCCAGGATAGTTGTGCTTTTGTTTCAAGGAGTGAGCACTCTAGAGATTTTCAATTCTGCTTTGATGATCTAGAGTGTTTTAGCCCAGATGATGTTGAGTATATGGACATTTTCCAGTAGATGGCTCTTCTGACCTACAGAGGAAAGAAGTTATTAAGAGAACTGGAAGGCAATTCCCTCAAAAGCCAACCAACTGCAAATTTAGGTTTGACAAGTCAAAGGCCAAGTGCTACACCTACAACCAGCTTGGTCACTTTGCAAAGGAATGCAAGGCTCCTAGATCTAATCCTGGAGCAGCTCAAGCCTCCCAACACCCTGCTACCCCAAAAGCTACAGCTAAACCTACTGAACAACAGACTGTAGCTGTTGCTCAAGAAGTTGATTGGAGCTTCATGGTACAAGATGTCACTCCTGCTCAAGCTCTCATGGCTGGAACTGAAGACAGTCAGGTATATGAACATCTCTGTACTCCAGCATGTATTGCTAAGGTTAAATTGTATTAAGACTATAACATGGAGATTAAATATGATATTGAGTCCTTAAACATATTAAAATCTGATTTTAAGAGAGCAGAATCAGACTAAAAACTCAAAATTGAAGAGTTAGAGAAAATTGTGTCCTCTTTAAAACATGAACATTCCAATTATAGGGCTCAAATAAAAGATTTAATATCTAAGTTGACTAAGGCTCAAGCCCAGCTAGTAATAGCTGAGGCTAAAGCAAAGAAGTATGTCATTCAAGAACATAACTTCAACACCATCATTGCATCTCCTCCCACTTAAATGTGTGTTATCAAAACAAAAGTGGGTTGAGAACCAATGAAATTGCTCCACCACACTCTATATGTCTATTACATAGCCAAGTTGTGGTACTAATGAGCAAGAGGTTCCAACTACTGACCCACAACCCAATGAGCAAAAGAATGATGCAACAATGATGAACACCATAGGGAAGGATAAGGTAGAAAACCTCATCCCCACAGCTGTTGATCAACCCCTAACAACCAAAGCTAGAAAGAACAAAATCAAGGCAGCAAGAAAAACTACCAAGAAGGTGGCTGAGACTAAGTTGAAGATAGACTCTAGGCAAAAGGGTGTATTCATTTCAGCTGGATTCTAAGTGGTTGGAAGTTCTGATTCAGGAAAAGAGTGTAGTACCAGCAATCCTATCCAGCTAAAGGATCAGAAATTAAAGGGGAAGGCTGTTGAAGAAGAAGAGAAGTGCAAGAAACAACAGTCCTCATGCCCCATCAAGAATAACATTAAGTGCATAATCTGTGGTTTGCATAACCACATAGCTAAAGATTGTTACTACAATCCAGCAAGCACACATTTTGCAACCAATGTTAAGAAAGAAGGAGTGAAGGATGGTTTCACATTTGGACCTTACCATATGGTCCAAGTGTTAAGGAAAGGAAAGCTTGTTTCCAAAGCCAAGTTACTTTTGGAAGAGACTCATTCTTCCGAAAGGAAAATACCTTCGGAAGAAAATCTAAAGAACAAACAAAGAAACAAAAGGAATCCTTTGAAATATTCTGAGAAGAATACTGCTTCGGAAGAAAAGGTGGTGAAAACTTCTTCCGAGAAGAAAGAAGCCTCGGAAGCAAGTCATGTTGCTCAAGCCTCATCAGGCTCATCTACACTAATCAACCAGAGGATGAAATGGAAGATCAAAAAAGATGTTGCAGTCCAAGCCTCTTCTTCATAAACCATAATTGAACCCCCATTCATACATTTTGGTTCAATTATATCATCTACATTGGAAGAGCCCAAGACCAACAAGGCTTGGGTATCTAATAGTAACTAATCATTTCACCTTATATGCAGGGACATCCACATGACAAGAATGGAAATATATGGATTGTGGACAGTGGATGCTCCAGGAACATGACAGGGAACAGATCTCTCCTACAACAATTTAAACTTTTTGATGGAGGTCCTGTTCAGTTTGGAGGTGAAGCCGGAGGATACATTTCTGGTAGAGGTACTGTATCAAATGGTAAGTTAAAAGTTGACCAAGTAAATTTTGTCAAACAGCTTGAACACAATCTCTTAAGTGTTTCTCAATTCTTTGATCAAAAGCACCAAATACTTTTCATATAGCATGAGTGCATTATCCTCAAACCCGAGATGACAATTCCTCAAGAATTAGTTCTTCTTAGATCTCCCAGAAAAAGGAATATGTACAAGCTAGATATAAACAATGCTTCCCCATTAGGTGAAGTATCATGCTTTCTTTCCAAAGCTAATGGTGATGAGTCAACTCTTTGGCATAAAAGAATGTGCCATGTTAATTTTAAAACCATGAATAAATTAGTTAAAAGTAATTTAGTACATGGTGTGCCTAAAAAGGAGTTTTTTCTGTAAAGATAATTGTATTGCTTGTCTAAAAGGGAAGCAACACAAGGTCACTCACAAATCCAAAGAGGATAACTCCATCACCACCCCATTACACTTATTGCACATGGATCTTTTTGGTCCCATAAGTATAATGAGCATCAGAAGGAAATCAAATTGCCTTGTGATTGGTGATGATTTTACAAGATTTATATGGGTTTTCTTTTTAAGAGCTAAAGATGAAACTACTGAAACTTTAAAATCTTTTATTCTTAAAATTGAAAATCAAAAGGATCACAAGGTAAAAATCATTAGAAGTGATCAAGGGACTGAGTTTAAGAATCAAGTTCTTGACTCATTCTGTAACTCAAAAAGGATTGCCAGACAATACAGTGCTCCTAGAACTACTTAACAAAATGGTGTTGCTGAGAGGAAGAACAGAACACTTATTAAGGCTGCAAGAACTATGTTAGCTGATTCAAAGATGCCTCTAACTTTCTGGGCAGAGGTAGTCAGCACTGTATGTTATATGCAAAACAGGGTTCCCATTGTTAAGCCCCATGGAAAGACCCCCTATGAGCTATGGAACAAGAGACCCCCGTTCATTGGCTTTCTTAGGTCCGTTGGTAGCAGGTGCACCATACTTAACACAAAAGACAACTTAGAAAAATTTGATGAAAAGTTGGATGACGCTATCTTTGTTGGATATTCCTCAACCTCTATTGCTTATAGAGTGTATAATATTAAAAATCAATAATTTAAGGAATCATCCAACATTGTTGTCAATGAGCACACTCCTTGTGTTAAGGGAAATGGTCCTGATCATATCTCAATTTAGAATTATTTCCAAACTATTCTAAACCATCTTGTGATAATATTTCAGCTGGAACATGAACTCAAAGTGACCCCTATAAAGATCAATTGTTTAAGTTACCCAGACCTATTCCTAGTTCTCCAAAAAGAATTGAAGATCAAGCTCCTTGAACTAGAAGTCGTGAAAGCATGAATATCTCAGGAAATAAGGGAGCGTCAACAAGTTGTCAACCAACTGAGCCAAATAAGTCAATAGCTGACAACTCCAGCATTCAACACCAAGCTGATAAAGATAGTAATCTGGAGGAATAGGCAACTGTTGATGCTACTTCATAGCAAAATACCATTTGATGCTGGCACACATTCATTCAATCAGTCCTCATTGAATGAGTGTGAGACATCAGCTGGTCATGGTGTTCAAAATCCTGAGCAAAACTTCTTAAACCTAGATCTATCTATGCAACTAGATGTGATTCCTAGGCTCAGGATACATAACACTCATCTAGTTGAAAACATCATTAGGGATGTCTCAGAAGGTGTGAAAACAAGAAGTTAGACCCATAATGGGAATGTCTGCTTGTACTCATGCTTTCTCTCTCAAATGGAACCAAAGAAGGTGGAAGAAGCCCTTAAGGACAACAACTGGATAGAAGCAATGTAGGAGGAGTTGCTTCAATTCAAGAGGCAAAAGGTATGGAACATATGTCTATTGCCACTTGGCCAAGTCCCCATTAGCACTAAGTGGGTGTTCAGAAACAAAAAAGATGATAGAGTTTGGATCATCAAGAACAAAGCAAGACTTGTCGTTCAAGGATACACACAGGAGGAAGGCATAGATTACACTGATGTCTTTGCACATGTTGCAAGACTTGAGGCTGTGCGAATCTTCCTTGCTTTTGCGGCATCCAAGAACTTCACAGTCTATCAACTTGAAGTCGCATTTTTGTATGGGGATATTGATAGAGAAGTCTATGTGTGCCAGCCACCTGGATTTAAAGACCCACAACACCCCAACTATGTGTGCAAATTGGATAAAGCTCTTTATAGGTTGCATCAAGCACCTAGGCTGTAGTATGAGACACTGTCTTAGTTTCTTCTGAAGAATGGCTATACCAGAGGCACCATAGACAAGACATTGTTCTTAAAGAAGTCTAGGAAAGACATGTTGCTTGTTCAAGTCTATGTCGACGACATCATATTTGGATCCTCAAATGACCAAATGTGTAAAGACTTTGAAGGCATCATGAGAAAGAAGTTTGAGATAAGTTCCATAGGAAAGATTGATTTTTTTCCTTAGAATTCAAGTGAAGAAGATGGAAGAAGGGTTCTTCATCAATCAATCTAAGTATGTCAAGGACATCTTAGAGAGATTTGAGATGAAAGATTGTAAGCCAGCCAAGGCATCTATACCTAGAAATCATAATCTTTGTCCTGATTCCAAGAGGGAGGATACTGATCAGCATCAGTATAGGGCAATTATTAGGTCTCTGATGTATCTCACCATAAGTAGATCTGATATCATGTTTTGCAACTTGCATCTGTGCAAGATATATGGCTGCTCCAAAGGTGTCTCACCTAATTGCTGCCCAGAGAATCTTTAGATACCTCAAAGGAGCTCCCAAACTGGGCCTCTGGTGTTCCAAGAATAAGGATTTTAACCTTTATGGTTAGACGAACAGTGATTATGGTGGCTGTAACATCAACAAGAATTCTACATCAGGAGGATGTCAATTTCTTGGTGGAAGGATCATCTCCTGGCAATGCAAGAAGCAATCATGTGTATCCACATCTACTGCTGAAGCTGAATACATTGCTGCTGCAAGCTGCTGTGCTCAACTACTTCGGATTCAGAATCAGATGCTGGATTATGGTTTCAACTTGATGGAGACCCCTATCCACATAGACAACAAGAGTGCCATATCTATCACAGAAAATCCAATCAAGCATTCTAAGACAAAGCATATTGACATCAGGTACCATTTCATTCGAGATATTCATGAGAAAAATCTAATCAAAACTAGTCAAAGTCAATTCAAATGAACAATATGCTGATTTGTTCACCAAAGCCTTTGATGAACAAAGATTCAAGTATTTAATTACAGCTATTGGGATGATTAACATTGACTAGTCTTTCTCTTCTGAAAAACCTCTTTAAATATGTATTGTCTATGTTGTCTATATACAATCTAAGCCTGTTACAAAAAGGTTTTCTTCAAAATTTTTCTAAGTATGAATTCTTCCGAAGAGAAATTTACCCTCGGAAGAGATCTTTATCTATCTTCCGAAGGCAATTCCTCTGCATAAATATTCTCTTTCGAAGAGTTTTTAGCCTCGGAAGAACATTTAATCATAGATTAAATCTACTTCCAAAGCTTAGTAACTTCTTTTCTCGGAAGAAAACTGTACTCTCAGAAGCAAACTTGTCATTAAGACATGGTTTGCTTTTGGAAGTAAAAATGGCTTCGGAAGACAATATTATGAAACACAAGTGTTTTCTCTCGAAAGCAATTTTACCTTCGGAAGACAACTTTTACTGTGTAATGGAAATCTTTGGGCCCCACTCTGTAAAAAGTAAGACTTTATTAATGATTGTTAGAATATTTTAAATGGTTTATCTTATCGTCCCCATTAAATCGAAACCCAAGCAGTCCTTTCACCTTATCGGTTTGGCTTTTTAACCCCCATTTAATAACTTCCAACTCTATTTCTTTACTTTCTTTACCAATACAAAAGCCCTAAATTTCCATTATCTTCTTCACTTACTCTCAAATTCCTTCAATCAAACAGTACTCCTTTAACAATGGCCTTGAATCCTCAACATAACTAGGTAGCCATCCTTGATTCTTCAAAGGATGTTGATTTTGACCCTATTATTGAATTTTTGTCACAATCGACATACTTTACTGCCCTCACTGTTAACCCCACAATCTATTCAAACCATTTGGCTAAATTCTGGACCAATGGTCAAAGCGAGACGATTAACGATGAAAGGGTCATCAGATCGAGGATCTGCGGCCCAGAGATCATAATAACCGAATCAACCATCAGGGAGCATTTGGAGCTTCATGATGAGGGCGCCCCTACTGAATTCCCCAAATCTGAGTTGGAGAATACATACACTCAGATGGGATATGGCGGTGATGTGAGCAGGTCTACCGTCTATAAGTTTAAATTCTCATACAATACTTATCATGGAGATAGGATGTGTAGCCGAGATGAAGGAGTTTGATCTCCATTGGGTCAAATAGTCTTATGCTAGATGCTTTCTTTAAGGATCATTCCTTTGTAGCAGAAGCTCTTTTGTTCTCTCCACATATCCCCATCATGTGATAGGGAATGAGTACTAATTTCCTTTAATGCTCTTTACATATGCTAAAGTTTTGTTTTCATATCCAATTCTTCTTAAAAATTCATCATCAACTAAGTGAGATGAGATGGAATGAGACCTTTTCTGCCTTGTCTTCTTTGATTGTGTTCAGCATCTTCTCTCTTTGCTTCCTTTAACACATCACCTTTAAACTTGCTCTTGAGTTTTGCAATCAGCACAGAAAAGTCTCTTCCCCTTGGACTGATTGGGTAATTGATTATGGGATGTTTTGCAAAGAATACAGGACTGCATCTGGGAGTGATAGGATTGTCTCCATCCAATGAAACTTCCATGCTACAATTTTGTTTTCTTCTGCTGATCTTGGGGTGGTTATGTGCTCAAAAAGTTGGATCAGAGAAGATTTTTGTTCAGTTATTTCTCTCACAGCAGTTCTTAGAGGCCAGATTTTGTTGGAGATTACATCCCTTGGCTCTTTGATGAGTTTTTCTTTTCCTCTGTGTATGTCCTTGCTTTCTACAACTGTTGGCTCAGCATGAGTTTGTTTTGATTGTTGTTTGTAAGAAGGATTTGGAGCTCCGGTTCTAAATCTCACACCAGTGTCTAGCTCAACCTTCATTACATATTCCATAATGGCTCTTAATTCTCCCATCGTTCTTCCCTTAAGCTTATGAGACCCATAGTTATGACTCTGCAACCAGCAAGTCATGTTATACTTTATCAGCTTCTTGGGGTCATAGTGACCCAAAACTTTTCTTATCTTTTCAATGGTCTTGAACTTTGAGAATGTTTCATAATTGCATACTGGCATAATTAATCTAGCAGCGTCAAATTCTTTTAGTACTTGAATCATTCAGCCATGTTCATCTTCTCAACCATGTCATATGAGAATCCATTGTTTATCAGATCCATGAACATTAAGGATTGGGCTCTTTCCTCAAAAATATCTTTAGTGGATAATAGCTTTTCATCAGATCCTACTTCTTCATCATCCTTTTGAGACTCATCTTTTGTTAGATCTATCCATTTAGCATCACTTTCTTCATCATCAGGTTTAGTTGGCTTGAGAGTAGAAAGATCCACTGATGGAGTGTGCTCAGTAGAGATGGTTCTTGCTTTCTTTGGGGTATCTCCAAGTTGTGTAACTTCTTCTATAATTTTTCCCAAATATTTTCTTTTTCTATGATATTTAATTGTTGGTTCCTTTGATTTGATCATGGAAAAGGCATCAGTTTCTTTGATTGGCTTTTGTAGGCTAACTCCTTCTTGTTCAGCTACTTTCTTCTTTAATCCTTCTATCTCCACATCTTTGGCTTTCAGCAGATCCAACTGCTCATAGATAGTTTGTAGTGCATTATTGAGCTCAACCATTGCTTTCTCCTTTTCTTGTTTTTCTTTCTCAAAACATTCGTAGGATTCAGTTGCAAACTGATCCATCCAGTCAATCACTTCATTGTTAGATTCAATCTCCTCTTGTAACTGCTTGATTGTAGCTTCTAGCTTTGAGATTTTCTCATCTTTCTCAATTATCTCCCTTTTTATTTTTCTCAACTTTTCCAACTTTTTATTGCCTTTGATAATGAGATTGTTGTATTTGGCCACCAGATAACTTTTACTCACATCTATCTTTTCATCTCTCAGATCATTTTCGTCATGAGCAACTATGTCAATGTAGTTACTCTCATCTGGTTGTTCGACTACTTCATCATTCTCCCCTTCTACATCTAAACAAAACTCTTCTGTAGCACCATCATTCATAGCATCATGCTCATCATCCTTATCAAGATTGACTGGTTTAGTGTGAGTTGGGCTTTCATCAGGTGAGATTGGTTCAGTAGGTATGGGTAAGGAAGTTGGTTGTGTTGTTGGGTGTGATGGAGATTGTTGAAAGTCATCAAATAAGAACACTTCTATTTTAGCAGAGTTCATTGATGTTTGAGAAAATGAAGGACATAGTGGTTGTGTGTGTTCACTTGGTGGTGAGATGATATGGACAGGTGGTGATAACGGTATGTTGGTAAAGGATGGTGGTGAAGGAGGATTGGGTTCTTGATGTTGTGGTTCAGGAGATTCAGTTGATGATGTTTGTTATTGCTGATCATCAATGTATAGAAGTTCTTGAGGAATGTGAGCATTCTCATCAACTACATGAGCAAACATCTCCATTTCTTCTCCTTGATATTGCCTAGTGATCTTGTTGAGCACAGATCTTCCTAGGTGAGCTTGAACAAGCACTTCACCTTTTCGTTCAATATTGGGCATTGCTTCATTAATAATCAGCTGAACAAACCTTGGAAACATACACATCTTATTTTCCTTCTCCACCCTGATGTGGTCACATAAACATCCCAGAATGTACTTAGCATAATTGTACGTCCTTCCTTCAAATATATCAATGATTCCTGATGAGATGTACCTTGAGAATCTATCAAAACCAGACTTCCTGTTTGACATGCATTTCAAGTACGTGTGGCATAGGGATCTGTATGGCTTGCACAACCTCCCCTTCCTGATTTCACCATTTCGATAGTCACCATCGTACCCCATTAAGTGAAATACCTTCTGAATGTATTCATCTTCGAATACATCAGGATGACCTTCTTCTTGCTCTTCGAACTCCAACACCCTCCTAATGGTTCTTTCATCCACTCTTAACTCTTCATTCCTGATTGTAGCTTAAATCACCCGATCATCATTTTCTTCCTTAATCCTGGCTGAGTTCCAAAAATCTATAATGTGCGATTGATAGATGACAGGATCCGCAGATAAAGCATAGAACAATCTTGATCTTCTCAGATATCTGATAATATCCCTGCACCCATCGGCTACTGAATCTTATGGATTAAGAAAAGCACAAACATTATGCTCTTTTGCGAATCGATTGGCTATTTTGATGTTGTTTGAGAGGTGATTTAGGTGAGGATTTTTGTGTGGAATGAAAATTTTGAATGTTTCGGTGAGAAAGGGGTTTATGGGTAAGAGTGTTTTTCTAGGTCTGCAAAAGTGTTCTGAAAAAGTGAATAGAAATGGCAACGGTCAATGTATCCTTTATACTCTCTCAGACAATTTAAAAATCTCTTATTTAGTGTTGTGGGTCCCATATACCTCTTTACCCATCCGTGGTTATCCATAGGTTTATTCTTCCGTAGATCATCTACGGAAGGCAAAACCTTCCCTTTTTGATTTGTTTTAATATTATTCTTCCGTAGCACATCTACGAAAGACAAAATTTATGTTCTGTCAATTCTTCCGAAGTTAAATACTTCCGAAGAAAATGTTTGTTTTTCTTCCAAAATTAATTTGATAAAATTTTCTTCCGAAGCAAGTGTTTGTTTTTCTTTCGAAGCAAATGTTTTTAATATTTGATACTAACATATTGTTAAATCATTTGTTGTTTGCTGTTGGACCTTGTTAACTCTGCTTGATGGCAAATGTGCAAAATAGATATTTAGTTAAAAAACTTCAGATATCCTGCAGCCAAGTTAGTGCTCAAGATCCAACTTTCTTCATTTAAAAATAAAACCAATTAAACTCAGATTTTCATACTGATTACTACTCCCCCTAAATTTATGATTAATGATGAACTTATGCATTTATCAAAAATTTATTAAGAGAATAGCATGAAAAGCAATTATCTGTCAAACTTATTAGTAAATAAAAGAACAAAAACAAAATCTTTTTGTATTTTTGCTTGTAAGCAGAAGCTTAAACTAATTTACAAGCATTTACATCATACAATGGGATCATACTATGACACTAAGCAACTTCCTGAACCAGTTTTGTTTGATGATAGAATACATAGATCTAGTGCTGATTGCAAGTATTATGATCCACATAAATTCAAGCAAGAGTGTAGTTTTAACTTGTCATGCTATTTATCATGTTTAGGTACCGATTAAAGATAGACAAATATGGACTCCACATTCAATTCACATTAGAGTTTGTCCTCCGTTTTTGAGTCAATTTATCACTTTTTCACACTTAAAACTATGTTCTTTAAGTTATAAGCTCTAACTTAAGATTTCTTTGAAATCTTATTAATGCTGATATGATTTGTAAGCTCTGAATTAATACACAGTTGATCACATTGGATTTTTTTAGAGATGTTCCTTTTTGGAATCTTTTTGATCATCATCAACAGGACACCAGGTCTTTACTTACGTAAAACAGAGGTGCCTGTGCCCCCAGGTCTTTGTTTACACAAAACAAAGGGTCCATGATGTGCAAAGATAAAGGTTATAAAGTGTCACAACATAGTGTGCTTAGGTGAATAAGTTGATCACAGCAGGATAAGACTTACTTGCTTGTTTCTCAAAATGGAATTGTCCATAATTTGTCACCTTGGCATTACGTTATGCATGAACTTGTATAGATTTCACTCAAGCTGAACCTACTTACATATCAAGTCACATCTGATCAGTATTTATTGTGTGATAAAATTCAGGAAATTAAGCAAAGGCATAATGTACTATCATTTCCCATGACATGAACGGCTTATTCAAGAAAACATGAAACTAAGACAATATTTTTTGGAATTTTATATGTTTTGTGAATGTTTTTGGCCTTTTCATATTAAGAAATTTAAGGACAGATCATGCTTTTCTTTGTGTTGATTATTTAATCTAAGTTGATCATGCTAAGGACTCAATTAAGAATTAAATCTCCCTGAGTCAAAGGCTTTAATGAATAAATCAGCAAGCTGATTTGTTGTATCCACTTTAATCAATTTGATTAAATCTTTTTCCTGAACAATCTCTTAAAAAATGATATCTGATTTCTATGTGTTTTGTTTTACTATGTTGCACTGGATTAGCAGTGATGAACATAGCAGTTGAGTTATCAATTTGTATTGGTGTTTAAAGAAAGTTGTAACCATAATCAAGTAATTGGTTTTGCAACCATAAAACTTGAGAGCAACCAGCTGAAGCAGCTATGTACTCAGCCTTAGCTGTGGATACTGATACATTTGTTTGCTTTTTGCACTGCCAAGAAACAAGTCTTGGTCCTATGAATTGGCATCCACCAGTTGTGGATTTTCTGTTGTTGTTACACCCTCCAAAGTCACTATCAGAATATCAGTAGAGGTTGAATTCTCCTTCTTTGGGATACCAAAGTCCTAGAGCTGGCTTCCCTTTGAGGTATCAGTATCCTCTTCACTGCATTCATATGTGACTCCTTGGGTCTGATTGGTACTTAGCACAAACACACACAGCAAACATTATGTCAGGTTTGCTGGCAGTTAAGTACATTAAAGATCCTATCATAGATTTATATAATCTTTGATCAACTGACTCCCCTTTAGGATCAGGTACAATCTTATCTATTGTTGATGCTGGTGTTTTGCATGAAGATGAATCAGCAAGTTTGTACTTCTTCAAGATTTGATTCACATACTTTTCCTGATTGATGAAAATGCCATCTGGTTTCTGATGAACTTGCAAACCAAGGAAAAATGTTAAATCTCCCATGGAACTCATTTGAAACTCAGATTTCATCAAACATTCAAACTCTTCACACAATCTCTTGTTTGTTGATCCAAAGATGATATCATCCACATAGACTTGGACAACTAAGAGATCTTGATGATCATGTTTCATGAAGAGAGACTGATCAATTGTGCCTCTTTTGTAACCATGCTTGAGTAAGAAGGATGACAATGTTTCATACCATTTTCTTAGGGCCTGATGAAGACCATACAATGCTTTGTCAAGCTTGTATACCCTATGTGGATAATCAGGATCTTCAAAGCCTAGTGGTTGGGCTTCTAATGCTGAATGAACTCCATCTTCATGATTTTGTGTTTCCATAGATGTAGTTACAACTTCTGCAACAGCTACAGGAACAACTATGGATTTAGGAGTTTATTGATCTGTAGATGTGAATGTTGTTGAAATGTTTTCTGATGAGTTTGGAACTTCAGTTGAAGGCAATGAAGCATCTCCAAAAGTAGATGGAACATCAACGCATGTGTAAGGAAATTCTACAGATGCATTGTTGACTTCTGCTGAAGTTGAAATTCCATGTCCATCAGTGTTTTCATTGCTTGTTTGAGATGAAGGGCCTATATCAGCAACATTTGAAGTATGTGTGTGGGGTAATCTTGGAGGATCAGCTAACAATGACACTTCACTCAAACTTGGAGGTACATAAGGATAACATGTATCCGCAGGACCTGCAACATTCAAATAACCAGAGTTAAATGAATTTGTTAATGCATCTATATCAAACAACCAAGATGAACCTTTTACAGATTTTGGAAATAAGGATTCATCAAAAGATACATTAGATGTTTCCTCTACAATATTGTGATGTGGAATGTATACTCTACATGTCTTAGATGTTGATGAGTAACCAATAAAGAAACCATCATAAGCTTTTTCATCAAACTTTCCTAATTGATCTTTTGTGTTTAAAATTGACACATGACACCCAAAAGCTCTAAGATAGCCTATAAAAGGTTTTCTTATAAACAAAAGTTCATAAGGTGTTTTATTATGTTCTTTGACAATTAAAGTTCTGTTTTGAACATTGCATGCTGTGTTCACTGCTTCTGCCTAAAATGTGATAGGCAACTGTGAATCAGCTAGCATTATTCTTGCTACTTCAATTAGAGTCTTGTTTCTTCTTTCAGCAACTCCATTTTGTTATGGAGTTCTTGGTGCACTGAATTGTCTTGCTATGCCTTTGTTCCTGCAAAAGGAATCAAAAACATGATTAACAAATTCAGATCCATTATCACTTCTTAAGATTTTGATTTTTAAATCAAGTTGGTTTTTAATCTTAGTGATAAACTCCATTAATGTTTCTGATGTTTCACTTTTATGTTTTAAGAAAAAGACCCATGTGAATCTAGTGAAATCATCAACAATCACCAAACAGTATTGCCTTTTACCAATGCTCAAAATATTGGTTGGACCAAAAAGATCCATGTGTAGCATTTTGAGAGGTGTTATGTTTGTGTTGATTGTTTTGGACTTGTGTGACACCTTATGTTGTTTTCCTTTGTGACATGATGAACAATGAGTTGAACAATAAAATTCTTTCTTAGGAAGGCCAATGACTAAGTCATGTTTGACCAACTTATTCATTTTCTTCATGTTTGAATGAACCATCCTTCTATGCCACAGTTGAGCTTCATCTTCTAATGACTTAGAAATCAGGCAGGTTTCATTGCTTGTCATTGAGGTGTTGTTCATATCCAAAACATAAGTGTTTCCTTTTCTTGGTGCTTTAAGAATGATCCAATCTGCTGGGACTTGAAAACGTGGCTTAAGAATGTAACAGAAAGAGTTATCAAATAAAATGGTATAATTTTAATCACAAATTTGAGATACACTAAGTAAGTTGTATTATAAATTTTCATAAAAGTTAACTTTCTCAAATTTGAGTACTCCATTTGTTACCATTCCTTCACCAACAATTTTACCTCCCTTCTTATCCCTACCAAATGCCACATATGAAAGCATTTTTATGTTTGAAATTATGGAGGAGTGAACAGTTTCTTGTCATATGCCTGGAACAATCACTGTCAGCATACCACTTGTTGTCAGTCCTCCATGGATGTTCCTGCAAAAATAATGAAATCAATTAGAAAGTGGAGCCCAAGCCTTAATGGTCTTGGGCTTACTATTGTTATCTAGAATAGTTACTCTATCATGAATGGGCCTAGATGACTCAAGATTGTTTTTAGTCTCAATTGATTTATTATGTTCTGTTTGGGGTGAGGATGATTCTGTTGAAGATAGACTTGAAGCACTTTGTTCTTGATTCACAGTCACTTTCTCTGTCACTTCTTCCTTGAGTATCTTTTTCTTCAAACTTGAAGATGACATTTTGTTAGAAAAAGTGTCAACATCTTTTGTTTTTGACTGTGGTACATGATTACCCTGTTTAAAGTGATCAAAGAAGGCTTCATCTTCCTGCAACACTACCTTCTTATGAGGAGTCTTGCTTTGATAGTGTTGCTTCTCCTTCTTCTTTGTTTGATCATCAGCAAATGTTGGCTTCTTGACCTTTGGCACCTTTTGTTTTGGTTGCTGCTTCTTTTGTTTTGAGACCTTTGATTCTTCATTCTTAGAAGATTGCGAGTCTGAATCATCATTCTCAGATAGTTGCTTCTTTGGCACTTTAGATTTGTTCTTCTTGTTAAAGTAGCATTCTTGAGTAGAATGGTTCTTCTGGTTGCAAATAGCACAGTGCTTATTGAAGTAGCAATCAGAAGTCATATGATTGTTCATATTACATATGGAACAATAGCTGCTGAAATAACAATCTTCTATGTTATGATTATACATGTCACACCACTTGCAGTATTTTTCTTCAGCTTCACTATCAGACTCCACTGTCTTCTTCTGCTTCTTTTTCAATATTCTTTCAATCTTTGCAGCTAAAGTATCTTCTTGTTATTGCTCTTGATTCACATCTCTTTGTTATTACTTTACTTTCTTGATAGTTTGTGATTCAGCAAATGTTTTCTTCTTCCGTAGATCTTCTAAGGATGACTGTTTTGATTCAGATGAATGCTTCTTCCGCAGATCTTCTGCGAAAGTTGACTTTGGAGCAATTTTCCTTTGCTTTTCTATGGATGTGTGAGGACCAGTCTTCTTCTTCTGCAGGTGTTATGCTAAAGTGTTTCTCTCTTCTTCCTCCGTAGTTCTTTTTGTAGGCCGAATTTTGTGCTTTTTGTTGAGCTTCTGAATTCCTTCATTAAGCTAACCAATTCTTGTGTAGATGGTCTTCAACAAATTTCTTTGTTTTGGGGGATAAGGTAGCTTGCTCTCCTTAAGAACTTTGGGAATTATAGGTTCAATTACCACATTCTTTCCCTTACCCAACCCAGTACATTCTTGTTCATTAGGCTCATCAACCTCATCCAGATCATCACAGTCATCAAAGTCAAATTTTGATTCATTTTGTTTTGAAAATTTTGATTCAGATGAATCAGTTTCATTGATTTCAGTATCTTCACCATTTACCACTTCATTATTTTCAACTTTTGATTCAGTTTTGGTGCTTGACACAAAATGATTTGATAAACTGTTTGTCATTGACTCAGGTAGTGTGGTGTAATTTCATTTACTGGTGGTGCAACAGCATTAAATCCCAACCCATACCTATTCTTTGATTCAATATGAGAGTTTAACAGTATCTCATATTGCTGTGATGACAATTGGAACTTTTGAAGTTTCACTTCAGTAGATGCATGATCAGACATGGCCTTGGTTAAAGAGGTTGTCAGATGCTTAACTTGGGCTTTTAGATTATAATTTTTAGACACAAGTTTATCTAAATCCTTTTGCAAGGAAGTGATTTTGACCTGATACAGTTTATGTTCTCTTACATGAGATTCATTTAAAATCATTGTTTCTTTGACTTTATCAGCCAATTGTTGAGCATGGACCCTGCATCTCTCTACCTCTTCAACACATGTTGGTGAACATAACTTGTCCCTTACCTCTCTGGCCATGGGTGGAATTTTGTTTTCCAAGTTTGCCATCAGGTCTTGATTTTCCACTTGCACTTCCTTCTCATACATGCTCCAATCATAAGTTCCATCATGAAAAATAATCAAACCAGTTTCTTTAGAGTTACTAGTACCTGTTGAAGAACCTGTGGCTGGTGGGGATGAGTTTATTAGCTGAGGTTGCTTGAAGGTTCTCTGATTTGCTTGTCTTGTGTCTGTTGTTGATTGCTGATTGCTGTTGCATTCCCTTGAGAAGTGTACATACAAATTGCATTTGTAACACCTCAGTTTTGATTTGTCAACACCAATCTTTGTTGTTCTTCCTGCAACAGATAGTCCTTTGTTCCTTCTCATGTACATCTTCGCCCTGTAAGCAATCATGGCCATTTGCCATTGTAGATCCATGTCTTCCACTTCATCAGGATGAAGTTCTTCCAGGTCTTGTTGACAGATGTGAGCAGGAGTCAGAGTACTACCCAAGTAAGCTTGAAAGCTTAAACTGAATGCTACAAATGCTGCTTTCTGTTCTTCTATTTCTAGAACCACAGTGATTGGTTTAGATTTGCTGTTGCTCAAATTGTTTAATGATCCCTTGGCTACTGAACTTTTAGAATCATTATCTTTCCCTTTTGCTTTCTTGCTTGAATTGCTTTGAAAGCTAGATTTAGAAGTCTTTGCTGCATAGAAACCAGCTTCTTCTTCATCATCACTTTTAGCACAAGAGCTTCCATCATCCTCATTGGAAATAAAAGCACTTCCAACACCCTTAGCTTCTTTGAATTGGTATGGTGCTATTGATGCTTTAACACTCTTGTTCCTTGTTTTGTCATCCAACTCCAATGCTTCTACCTTGGTTACCAAAGTATCTAGTCCAATTGCCTTTAGATCAATGGTATTTTTGAACATAGACACAGTTTGTGTCCAACTTTCAGGCAAGGTAAGTAACATCTTTTTATTTAGTTCCTCATTACTGTACTTCAATTCAAGAATATTCATTTCAGTTACAAGTTGCATAAATCTATGGAGTTATTGAGGGACGGATTCACCCTGAATATGATGGAATGTCTCATATGGTGAACGCAGGGTATCCTTCCTGATGCTTCTAATCTCATAACTTCCCTCACACAAAGTGTGAAGAATTTTCCATAATGAGTTAGCTGTCTTGTATGCTTCACACCTGATCAGGAGGTCTTCAGGTAAAGCCATAGTAAGCATACTATAGGCCTTAATGTCGACTTTGACTTTCTTGGCATCATCAGGTGATAGATTTTTCAGACTTATGGGCTGATTGTTGTCTTTATAATCAGGTCCTAAAGCAGGTGGAATGTAAGGACCTTCAGTAATAGACACCCATAAATCAGAATCTATATAGTTAACATGATTCCTGAATCTAATTTTCCATGTTTTGAAATCAGATTTGTTATCCAACTTCGGAGGTTGATAAGCTCCAACCACTGAATTGCTCATGTTGATGATAGCTGTTAATTATCAAAATTATCAATCAAAATTATCAATTAACCTAATATCCTATGACAGAGTAAAGACAATGCAAACACACTAACACGGCAATATCAAATCACTGATAATATTGATATCAAATCATGTAAGACAAAAATTCCTTGGAATTAATGACTTCTGTTGTGAATGGACTAATTCATAACACACTCTTAATTATATAAGAAGTTGTGGTCAAAATCAGTCAAATCACTCAATATATTCTTAGTTAATTTGAAATTATGATGTTAGATGATGATGGTTTTGTTTAAAACAGCCTTGAGAAACCTAACAATAACATAAATCCACGAATCAAAAGCGATTCTAATGCAAATCAAAATTAATCGAGCAATGGAACAGTGAATAATGATCGATAAAGCAAGTTTTTTGATGATTTGATGAAACAAACAACCAATTAAAATAATCAATCAGATAGATCAATTGATCTAGATCAATGAGCATGAAGCTCTGATACCACCTGTGAATCCAATGATCGAATCAGGAATTATCAGTTTGATTTAACAAATAAAGATTGCGGAATTATCAATATTTGATTTTTAATTTAATTGTTTGTGAAATTGAAATCGACAAACAAAATATAAAACAAATTAAAAGCAAAATAATATAATGCAACAAAAGATTTGTTTCAATTATTTTTCATTAAAACACAATCGATTACAATTACTATGATGCTCTGGTGATCTTGTGATCTCCAATGATGTTCTTGATGTTCTTATTGTTTTGCTATTTTTCTTAAGTGATTGATTGATTGATTGATTGATTTATCTCAATACTAAGAATATGTCTCTTTATAGTTGTATCGATCTCCCTCAATAACCTAACAAACTCTCCTAAAAGTGCGGATCCGTGTCTTATTTTTAGCGGTAGTGGGATTTAACAATGGAAATTATTACTTTCCTATTGTGATAAGTTACAGCTGTAACATTCCTAATGTGACATCCTAAGTTCTCTCACATAAAGTTAGTCTTTCGTAGATATTGACTTGATGACATCACTTTAGGCAGCTACTTGTTGATAATGTGTTAGTACTTGATGAGTGCTCATACAAGTTGTTCTTCTGTAGGAAGTTAGTCGTCCATAGGAGTTTGGTCTTCCGTAGGAGTTTGGTCCTTTATTCTTGAACTTCATCCTCATGAGCAAATCTTCTTCCGCAACAGTTACAGGAACTTGACTTCAAAACTTGTTCTTCCGTAGATGTTGAGCTACCGCTGGAGATCTGCGGATGCACATGACTTGTTCAGATATGCTCTGGAGAACATCTACGGAAGAACAAAATTGTTCATCTGCAGTTGTTCTTGTACTTTGTCATTTTTTCCAAATTGACCAAGTATGATGTTTTCCTACAATCATATAAAATCAACACAAATAATATTTAGGTTAACATATATTTCATGCATTATACAATGATAAAGAATTATAGAAGTTCATTACAAGAAATGAATTCATCATCTAAACCTATACAAAAGATCTAGGCCTAGCAGAATGCAAGTGAAGCAGATGAAAGAAGGGTTCTTCATCAATCAAAGTATGTCAAGGACGTCTTAGAAAGATTTGAGATGAAAGATTGTAAGCCAAGCAAGACACCTATACTCAAAAATCATAATCTTTGTCCTGATTTCGAGGGGGAGGATACTGATCAGCATCAGTACAGATCAATTATTGGATCTCTGATGTATCTTACTACAAGTAGACCAGATATCATGTTTGCAACTTGTATCTGTGCAAGATATCAGGCTGCTCCAAAGGTGTCTCACCTAATTACTTCTAAAAGGATCATTAGATACCTCAAAGGAGCTCCCAAACTAGGTCTTTGGTATCCTAAGAATAAGGATTTTAACCTCTATGGTTACACTGACAGTGAATATGGTGGCTGCAATATCAACAAGAAATCCACATCAGGAGAATGTCAATTTCTTGGTGGAAGGATTATCTCCTGGCAATGTAAGAAGCAATCACATGTATCCACATCAACTGTTGAAGTTAAGTATATTACTGCGGCAAGCCGCTATGCTCAACTGCTTTGGATTCAGAATCAGATGCTGGATTATGGTTTCAACTTCATAGAGACTCCTATCTACGTAGACAACAAGAGTGCCATTTCTATCACAGAAAATCTAGTCAAGCACTCCAAGAGAAAACACATTGACATCAGGTATCATTTCATTTGAGATATTCATGAGAAAAATCTAATCAAGCTAGTCAAAGTCAATTCAAATGAACAATATGATGACTTGTTCACAAAAGCCTTTGACGTGTAAAGATTTAAATATTTAATCACAACTATTAGGATAATTAACATTGACTAGTCCTTTTCTCTTGAAAACCTTTTAAAAATGTGTCTTGTCTATATTGTCTAAATACAATCTAAGCCTTGTTACAAAAAGGTTTTCTTTAAAAATTTCTAACTAAGAATGCTTCCGAAGAGAAATTTACCCTCGAAAGAGATCTTTATTCATCTTCTGAAGGCAAATTCCTCTGCATAAGTATTCTCTTTCGAAGAAATTTTAGCCTCGGAAGGACATTTGATTATAGATCAAATCCACTTTCAAAGCTTAGTAACTTCTTTTCTCGAAAGAATATTTTACTCTTGGAAGCAAATTTGTCATTAAAGACATGGTTTGCCTTTGGAAGTAAAAATTGGCTTCAGAAGACAATATTGAGAAACACAAGTGTTTTCTCTCGGAAATATCCTTACGCTCGAAAGGAAACTTTTACTGTGTAATGGAAGTCTTTGGGCCCCACTCTGTAAAAAGTAAGATTTTATTGATGATTGTCGGAATATTTTAAATGGTTATCTTTCCGCCTATGTCCAATCGAAACCTACCCCGTTCTTTCACCCATCTTTTCACCCTATCCGTTTGGATTTTTAACCCTATGTAAAATTCCCGACTCTCTTTCTTTACTTTCTTTACCACTGCAAAAACCCCAAATTTCCATTATCTTCTTCTCACTCTCAAATTCATATCAAACAGTACCTTCTGAACAATGGCTTTGAATCCCCAACACATCCAAGTCGCCATCCTTGATTCTTCAGAGGATGACGATTTTGCCCCTATTGTCCAATTTCTGTCACAATCGACATACTTCACTGCCCTCACTGTTAACCCCACCATCTACTCAAACCAATTGGCTGAATTAATAGCCAATGGTCAAAGTAAAATGCTCAAAGATGAAAAGTGTTGGGGTTTTCACAAGTTTATCAGAGTCATTTTATCCTTATAAAATGAAAAACGCAGCGGAATTTGAATGAAAAACTAGTTACAGTTAATATATATAAAACAACTTATATATCTGTTAAAAACCCATAAAGGATCGTTATATGAAAAACCATGCTTACAAACAACCATGGGGTGTTTAGAATTCTACCTCTCGAATGGGACAGAGGAAGAAGATCTTTGATCGGCAACTTCCAAAGTAGGAGGCCTCAAGTTTGTCTACCCCAAGCTTCCAACAAACCACTAGGTTGCTAGGATTTTCTTCACATGAACGAGTTCTGTTCTAGGTTTTCTTCGACCGATCAAGAGAAAAGCAACAGAACACTCCGATCTGCACCTTTGTGTGTGTTGTAAGTTATCAGAGAGAGTGGTTGAATGCAATCATATATTGCACGTTCTGTGAAACTAAATTTCAGAGTGAGAGAAAAGTAAGCGGGACCCATCCTTTTAACCCATCCGCATTTCTCTAATATTCATCCGCATTAGTAAATACGGATGAACAAACTCTAACCGCATTTGTAAATGCGGATGAAGAAATTTCATCCGCATTTCCCAAATGTACATCCGCATTTGTAAATGCGGATGAGTAACTCCATCAGAATTTCCAAAAATGCACATCCGTATTTGTAAATGCGGAAGAACAGTTCAGCAGCATTTCCCAAATGCACATCCGCATTAGTAAATACGAACGATCAGTTTCATCAGCATTTCCTTATATGCTCATCTGTATTTGTAAATGCGGATGAAGAAATTCCTTCAGCATTTCCACAAATGCACATCCACATTTGTAAATGTGGATGAGGAACATTCATCCGCATTTCCTTAGTAACACATCCGCATTAGTAAATGCGGATGAGTAACAAAGAAATGCGGACAAAAAGACTTGTATTGTTTATTCAACCATTTGAATAACAATACAAAGTACTCTCTCTCTAGAATAAATTATCCATATAATTTATTCATAACACTAGTTCAAATATTTAGAAAACCAATTTCTAAATACTTCAAGTGTCAATATTTATTTACATGATCATATCATAAAATAAATATTGTGGGTGTTTGTCTAGCTAGTTATTGGGTATGACCCGACTTGGATCATAACGTACTAGCCACATCAATTCAATATGTGTCTTGGGCAGACCTTTCAAGGAGCTTCGTGAGTGGATCCGCAAATTTTGATCAGTGTGAACTTTGCGAATACATATCTTTCCTTTTTCAACTTCATCCCTTATGTAGTTGAATCTCTACTCAATGTGCCTTGTCTTTTGATGTGCACGAGGTTCCTTGATTTGAGCACTCGCACCCTCATTGTCACAAAATATCTCTAGGGGATCTTGAATGGTAGAGACTACCCCTAGTTCGGCAATGAATTTCTTTAACCATGCAGCTTCCTGTGCTGCCAATGAAGCGGCGATGTATTCTGATTCTATAGTGGATAATGCTACCACATCCTGCTTTGAACTCTTCCAGGATACTACCCCTCTATTCATAATGAAGACATACCCTGATTGTGATCGAGAATCATCTCGATCAGTTTGGAAACTCGCATCCGTGTAACCCTTTACAACGAGTTCCTCTTCACCAGATCCGTATATTAGAAACATATCCTTAGTCCTCCTAAGGTATTTCAATATACTCTTAACAATCATCCAATGCCTATTTCCTGGATTCTGCTGATATCTGCTTGTCATGCTTAAAGCGCATGACACGTCTGGTCTAGTGCATATCATTGCATACATGATGGATCCAATAGCAGATGCATATGGGATTTCCTTCATCCTTTCTTGCTCATCCTTTAAGCTTGGACATTGAGATGCACTTAATATTGTCCCTCTTTGAATAGGTATCAAACCTTTCTTAGAGTTCTCCATCTTGAACCTTTTCAAGATTTTATCAATGTATGCACTTTGGTTTAAACCTATCAACCACCTTGATCTATCCCTATAGATCTTTATTCCCAAAATATAGGTGGCTTCACCAAGGTTTTTAATGGAATAACAACTTCTAAGCTAGGTTTTAACACCTTCCATGGTTGGAATGTCATTTCCAAACAGTAGTATATCATCAACATACAATACTAAGAATGTGATGATACTCCCACTAGCTTTCTTATACACACAAGGTTCATCAGCGTTCTTGATGAATCAAAATTTCTTGATCTCTTCATCAAAAGGTTGATTCCAACTTCTCGATGCTTGTTTCAATCCATAGATTAATTTCTTTAACTTGCATAATTTATTAGGATATTATGGATCGACAAAACCTTCGGGCTGAACCATATAGACATTCTCTTTGAGATGTCCATTAAGGAAAGCAGTTTTGACATCCATTTGCCAAATCTCATAGTCATAATATGCAGCTATGGCAAATAATATCCTAATTGACTTTAGCATTGCCACAGGCGAGAAGGTCTCATCATAATCAACCCCTTGAGTCTGAGTGAAACATTTTGCTACAAGTCTTGCTTTATAAGTATCCAAGTTTCCATGCATATCGGTTTTCTTCTTGAAAACCCACTTACATCCAACCGGTTTGGAGTTAAGCGGTGGCACAACCAATTCCCACACTTGGTTGTCATACATGGATTGCATTTCTACGTTCATGGCTTCAAGCCATTTATCACAATCCGAATTGGACATTGCATCACAGTATGTAGTTGGTTCATCCGAGTCAACTACATAGCATCCATTCATAAAAAATCCATATCTTTCGAGTGGATAGCTAGTTCTACTAGATCTGCGAATGTTTTATGTGTATTGATCAACCACTTGATCATTATCAACAACCTCTTTTTGATTGCTAGTATTAACCAAATGTATATCGGCTTGTGGTTCTCGATCCTCATCAAGTTCCATTGTTCTATCGGTAGTTCCTTCCATAAGGAATTTAGTTTCCAAGAACTCAGCCTTTCGAGCAATAAATACCTTTTGCTCTGTTGGATTGTAGAAATAATATCCCATCGAGTCTTTGGGATATCCTACAAAGATACACTTATTGGATCAGCTTTCTAACTTGTTTGGCGTGTTCTGCTTAACATAAGCTTCACAACCCCATACCTTTAAATATGATAACGATGGAACCCTTCCATGCCATATTTCAAAAGGTGTCTTATCCACTTTCTTGGTTGGGGCCATATTCAAAATACGGGCCGTAGAGAGCAATGCCAAACCCCAAAATGACAGAGGTAGTGTGCTTCTAGCCATCATAAATTGAACCATATCCAATAGGGTTTGGTTTCTCCTCTTAGACACACCATTATGCTGTCGTGTTCCGGGTGGAGGAAGCTGTGAGACAATCCCATAACTCCTAAGTTGATCTTGAAAAGCATCACTAAGGTATTCACCTCCTCTATCCGAATGAAGAACTTTGATGGTTTTGTTGAGTTGATTCTCTACTTCATTCTTGAAGATATTGAACGTTTCAAAAGCTTATCTTTGTGTCTCAATAAGTACACATAACCATAACGACTATAATCGTCGATGAAGGTAATGAAGTATCTTTCACCATTCCTTGTCATTGCTTTAAAAGGACCATATACATCCGAATGTAGGATTCCTAATAAATCTTTTGCCCTTTGGTTAGTACCACTAAAGGGTTCCTTGGTCATCTTTCCTTGTAAACAAGATTTACATTTATCAAATGAAACCTCTTCATTTGCTTCCAAAAGACCATTCTTTTGAAGTGTTTGAATACGATTCTTGTTTATATGACCAAGACGACAATGCCAAAGATATAATTCACTTAAACCCATTTTAAGTTTCTTGGTGCTTGATTGGTATAACGAGTTATTAAAAGATGAGTCATCATGAACTAATTCATAAATACCATTAAAAGGCATAGCCTTAAAATAAAATATATCATCCATAAAAACACAAATACCATCGTTTACAAACTTTAATACATAACCATATTATTTCAGAAGGGAAATAGAAATTATATTCCTAGTCAAACTAGGAGCATACAAAATATTCTTCAAAATGACTTCCAAACCACTTGGAAGCTTCAAGATATAGTCTCCTTGGGCTTCGACATCAACTTTTGCTCTGTTGCCCATGTAGAGACTAGTGTCCCCTTCTTAAAATGCTTATTTCTTTTGAACCCCTACAACAAATTGCAAATATGAGTTCCACATCCGGTATCCAATACCCATATGTTTGAAGAAATAACATTAAGTTCAATATGGATCATGAAAGTTGTACTTGAGGTCTGCCCAGCATCGCTCTTGTTTCTCAACTCCTTGAGATAGATTGGACAGTTCCTTTTCCAATGTCCTATCTCGCCACACTCAAAGCATGGATCGTTCTCCGTAACCTTTGGCTTCTTAAGCCTCGGTTTTGGTGGTCCCGCTTTAGTCTTTCCCTTACCCTTTGCTTTGATGTATCCCTTGCCTTTGGCAACATTTGCCTTGGGTTCTGGGTGATGTCTTTTCTTGTTGCCACCCTCATTGATCGTGAGAACCGGTAAAACCCTTTTACCCATCCCCGCCTTGGCTGTTTTGAGCATTGCATGAAGTTCCCCAATGATCTTGTTCCATCCATTCATGTTATAATTCATGATAAAAGTCTCAAACTTCTTGGTTAGACCATTGAGGATCAAATCCGTGGCCAACTCTTTTGAGATAAGACAATTTAGCCTTTCAAGGCGATCAATGTGGCTCTTTGTCTTCATCATATAAGATGACACAGATTGGGTTTCTTCCATTTGACATGCATGAAGCGCTCGAACCGTTTCGAAGCGCTCTACCCTCGCTTGTTGAAGGAACATTTCCTTCAGCTGGGTAATCATGTCATATGCCCTATGATGTTCAAAATCCTTTTGAAGCTTGAGAATCATGGTTGCCAACATAAGGCAAGAAACTTGCACAGAATCCTCAGTGTGCTTAACCCAATCCTCGTAGGCATCAACATCATTAGCGTGGGGTTCATCAGAAATAGGATAGTCCAACACATATGATTTCTTTTCTTGCTTGAAAAAAATTCTTAAGTTTCAAAACCAATCTATGAAATTATTGTGGTTTAGATGATCCTTTTCCAGGATAGTTCTCAGTGACAGGTTATGGATGGTCGGGGAGGTAGCGTTGTTATTATTTGCAGCCATTGCTACAATATAAACAAAGTTCAATTTTAGTATTTATAAAAAGATATTTTAATTATTAATACCCTTTCATGTCTCATAGACAATTAATAATTAGAATCTAGAATCTAACGTTACATTCAAATAATGATTAGGTGACCTTTATCCCATTATTTAAATTAACAAGGTAGTCAACTTTTGACAATTGCAACCCTTTGCAACTTCTAGTTTATGGGATCGGTTAAACATCTTTATGTTTAGTCGGCATGTTTAATCTTATCAACACCATTGTACGCCATGCTTTGGTGACCCTATTCATATGGTTTCCAACTCAAGTCGTCCTACTTACACACACGTGTGAGTTTACACATACAGGTGGTTAGGTGACCTTTATCCCACAAATATGTTAAACCCACCTCAAACACACAAGTTCCCTATATGTGGTTAGGTGACCTTTATCCTATAAATAGTTCCCAAGTGATTCGAGTGTTGTATAAAAGGATGGTGTTAAACTTGTTTAAAAGGGATTTTGTTTCCATTAATTCTAGTTATGAAAACATTTTGTACCTTACATTTGCATGCATTCAAATGCGTGGTACACTAGTGAAACCAATTTCCAAGGTTCTTTTAATAAAACCCAATTTTATTGCGAAAACATTAACCTTTAATAAAACCATTTTATTACCCATGTTAATGTTTCCAAAAGAACCGTTTACAGATTGTTGTTGATTTCAAATTGTTTAACAGTGTATATCCAAATATCACCTAAACAATAAATTAAATCAACCATACAAGCAACACATACAACAACAAGTTCATAACTATAGCCAACTAATTTAACATCACTTGTTGACCGAAACAAGTGAGTTATTAGGTCCTTCCTAAGGGCAACACTTGTGTTGGTGAACTCCCACTTGATCCCGTATCCAAATGCTTCAAGTGTCCACTTTGTGTTGTGATTCTCCCATTCGATTTGAGCTTCCAAATAGACTTAAAATTCTGCATCAAACCCCTTGGGCCTTCAAAATATGTTTTTGGTTATTGGGCTTAAATCCCATTAAGAGCTATAAAGCCCATTAGGCCCAAAATTGGCCCAAACCAAAAAACATTCTTGTTGCATCTTCTTTTACAAAATTATATATCCTATATACATTTTTTAGTAAAAGTGAAATGCTACTAATCTATTTATTTTACATACCAAATGAAAATAAATAAATTACATATCCAATAGGAAGAACAAATACATTTAATTATTACAACCCTTTGAATAATCAAATACAAATCACAACACAACCAAACACAAGGTCTTGGCTAGGTTATGAACATCAAGATACATATCCAAATATGTAAGCAAAATCTGAGAGTCTTCCCCTTGAATCACTGATTTTTGGTTAATGTAAAAAACAAACCGAATATCATGATTCTTGTCCAAACAACTAAATCATCCAAATGATTAAATTTTTCAAGATTACAATATGCATGTAAAGTAGAATTTTGAAAAAACAGGGGAAACATAGACCTGAATTTTCTTTCTGTTGGTGAATTAACAGCAAGAAATCGAGAATTCAGTCCAGATGAAGCATGTATCCATATAACCGGCTCTTGATGCCATTGTTGGGGTTTTCACAAGTTTATCAGATTCATTTTATCCTTATAAAATGAAAAATGCAGCGGAATTTGAATGAAAAACATGTTACAGTTAATATATATAAACCAATTTATATATCTGTTAAAAAACCCGTAATGGATCGTTATATGAAAAACCATGCTTACAAACAACCATAGGGTGTTTAGAATTCTACCTCTCGAATGGGACAGAGGAAAAAGATCTTTGATCGGCGGTTTTGAAAGTAGGAGGCCTCAAGCTTGTCTACTCCAAGCTTCCAACAAAACACCAGGTTGCTAGGATTTTCATCACTTGAACGAGTTTTGTTTTTGGTTTTCTTCGACCGATCGAGAGAAAAGGAACAGAACACTCCGATCTGCACCTTTGTGTGTGTTGTAAGTTATTAGAGAGAGTCATTGAATGTAATCAAATATTGCACGTCCTGTGGAACTGAATTTCAGAGTGAGAGAAAAGTGAGCGGGACCCATCCCTTTAACCCATCCGCATTTCTCTAATATTCATCCTCATTTGTAAATGCGGATGAACAAACTCTAACCGCATTTGTAAATGCGGATGAAGAAATTTCATCCGCATTTCCCAAATGTACATCCGCATTTGTAAATGCGGATGAGTAACTCCATCAGCATTTCCAAAAATGCACATCCGCATTTGTAAATGCGGAAGAACAGTTCAGCAGCATTTCCCAAATGTACATCTGCATTAGTAAATACGGACGATCAGTTTCATCATCATTTCCTTAAATGCTCATCCGCATTTGTAAATGCGGATGAAGAAATTCCTTCAGCATTTCCACAAATGCACATCCACATTTGTAAATGCAGATGAGGAACATTCATCCGCATTTCCTTAGTAACACATCCGCATTAGTAAATGCGGATGAGTAACAAAGAAGTGCGGACAAAAAGACTTGTATTGTTTGTTCAACCATTTGAATAACAATACAAAGTACTCTCTCTAGAATAAATTATCCATATAATTTATTCATAACACTAGTGCAAATATTTAGAAAATCAATTTCTAAATACTTCAAGTGTCAATATTTATTTACATGATCATATCATACAATAAATATTGTGGGTGTTTGTCTAGCTTGTTATTGGGTATGACCCAACTTGGATCATGACGTACTAGCCACATCAATTCAATATGTGTCTTGGGCAGACTGTTCCCAACAAAAAGGTCATTAGATTGAGGGTCTACGGGCAAGAGATCATCATAAGTGAGACAACCATCAGGGAGCATCTGGAGCTCCATGATGAGGGCGCCTCTATTGAATTCCCCAAGTCTGAGTTGGAGGATACCTACACTCAGATGGGATATGGCGGAGATGTGAGCAAGTCTATGGTCTACAAATTTAATTTCTCCTATAATTGGAAGTTCTTACTGCACATCGTCCTGCACAGCCTATCCAACAAGTCAGGGGGATGGGATCAAATACCATATGATTTGGGCTGCCTAGTCAATAGGTTGGTAAAAGGCCTCAGATTCAACTACTCGAGATTTGTGCTGAAGAACTTAAGAAGCAATCTCACAAAGGATTCATTCTATATGTATCCTAGGTTCATTCAACACTTCATCAACTGTGAGTTGGACCCGGACAAACTACAATCTGCCCATGTTCTACTGGTCCATCACATGAAGCCCGGCATTTTCAAAACTCTGAAGAAGGTGTCCACCAGCTTCATTAGAAGATTCACTGATCTCCTTCCAGGTATGCTTGAGCCAATGGCTCCTGGTGACATCCCTGTAAGCCCAACAGGTGATGAACCCACACTAGACACCACCACTACAATACCATCTACTTCTTCCCACCCAATCAAAACTACCTACAAAAGATGCCCCAAACGAACCCTTGATCAATCTACTTTGATTGATCAAGTCCCCTTTATTCAAACCAAAAAAGGTTAGAGTGGAATCAAGGGCTCCCACTCAGCCAGAGGTCAAACCATCCTCCTCAATTGACCTTAATATCAGTGTTGAGTCTCCTCATTCTCAACTTGATGAGCCCACAACCAAAGCCTTAAGTCCTTAAAGTGAGTCTAAACACTCCCCTGAGTAACCAAAAAGGGATAGCCATATCATTGGCTCAACTGCTGTTACAGCTAAGCCATTAGGTGCTAACCAACAT
The DNA here is from genome assembly GCA_025506505.1 of Flaveria sonorensis. NCBI lineage: Eukaryota > Viridiplantae > Streptophyta > Magnoliopsida > Asterales > Asteraceae > Flaveria > Flaveria sonorensis. The sequence goes on from CM046429.1 coordinate 20,817,527, forward strand.
CCCGGGTCATTCAATATAACATCCCAATCCTTTCTTGACCTTTTAACCCAACCTGATGAGGATATCATGTTCTATCAGGGCCAAGATGTTGATCTACCTCACCACTCTCAAGATCAACTGAGCCCCAGGGAACCTCTGATGTCTAGCCCACATCAGCTAAGCCAAACTAAGGTGAGTCCAACCGGAGTGGAGGTGACTCATGTAGATTCAGCTACCACTACTGAGAGTGTTTCACTAGCCTCTCAGGATAGTGGTAACATCAGTGAGATTGAATCTATGACAACCTTGCCAATTGATGCCTCTAAAAGAGACATCAGTATTCAAGGGTATCCAGGGCGCCAAGAAACCACTACTGGTGGTGATGCTAAACATACTTGGTATATTATCTCATCTCCTAATGATTCTTCAAAAGAAGATAAGGGTAGTCTGCAACTCACTATCAAAGACCTACATTCTAAAGTCTCAAACCTTGAATTAAAGGTTAAGACTTTAGAAGCTGGGTCTGCCACTCAGCAACTTGAGATCAAAAATCTCAAGGTTTAACTAGCTAAAAAATAGATTGAGAAGTCTGTTAGGCATGTACCAACTCAAGTTTTTTTAAGTTCTTCCTCCAGCTCATCTACTTCTCAAGATGATGCTACCAAAAAAGGGGAGAATGTTCAGAAACAAAGGCATGTGGAACCCAACATTGCCATTACTTCCCTTAATGCCATTTTTTCATTCTATCCTACATAGCAACACCCTACAACCATCTTTCCTCAACCACCTCCTATTACCATTCAAATGGACCCAAGGATGCTTATTGACCTTATCAGATTTTTAACCAAGTTTCTAATAAGCTCCTCACTTGAACAACCCTCCCTTGATGTTGCCATTTCCTATTTTGGAGCTGAAGAGCTTCAAAGGCTGAGTGCACCACCTACCTCTAAGGAGGAAGTTGGTCAATCTAAGGTCTCTATTGCACCTGAGATTAACTTTGAAGGGGAGATACAGACTGATGGCCCAACAACCAACTTAAGAAGGACAGGTAGTGCGTTCCAATTACTTCTGAAGCAGACATCCAAGCTGTGGAAGGAATAACCGAAGTATCTTCCTTGCCCGATGACCTGCTTATCACAGAGGCCATCCGTGACCTGACTTTTTAGGCCAACAGTGAGGACCTTCTTACAAATCCAATCTCCCATGCACCACAAGTTCAAACCCCCTCTCCCCAACTTGAATCCTCTAAGCCTGAGTCTTTAAAGGATGAATCTTCCTTTGATCCTAAAGGGAAGAGGAAGCTCACTGCTGAAGAGCTTCTAGAGGAGGAAATGTTGGAGAAGCAGAAGAAGAAAGGAAGACTTAATACTGGGAAGCTACTGGCTGCAAGCAACAAAGCAAACAGTAGCTGCCCAAGAAAGTATCAATAATCAGAGGAGTGTGGAGGATTTTACACTTAGCTTATTTCCTTTGAGTGGTGTAAAACTTTCGAAGTAACTTTAATCTGTACTTCATGCATGCATGCTGAGAGCTCTTTGGATGCTTTGGTTGCATCAGCCTTTAAGTATAAACCTTACAAACTCCCCCTAGGCTGATGCTACCAAAACAAAAGGGATTACTTATCATTTGATAGTTCTCATCAGGATCAAGACCATTTCTTTCTTTATCATTTGGTCAGGATCCTTCAAACTCTCATAGTATCTCCTCATATCATAGAGATCATGCAGATGAAGATCAAGTATGTCTTGCCAGAAGTAAACATCTTCATCACCTTGATCTCTAAAGACATACCGTCTGTCCGGATTAGTAGCAAAGATCCAGGACAAGATGGGTCTCCTAGCAGCAAGAGGCTCTACTTGAATGGGAGTTGGATGAGCAGCCTTTTCTTAATCACCCTCAGGTTGTTCTGACCCATCCTGAGGTGTAAAGGTGGATGCCTTGGACTGCTTCTTCTTCTTCTTCTTCTTCTTGTCCCTTATAATGGCCATCCTTTTCCTCTTTTTATATTTTAACTGAGGAGACTAGCCTAGAACACCAGATTGTTCTTGATTGTCTCCTTCAGTTGGTTCCTCTTCCCTTACAGGTTTAGAAGGAAAGGGATCAGGACCCTGTTGTGGATCAAAAGATGAAGTTGGTTGTGGTCTAGCACTAGGTCCAGGTTGTGTTTTCTCTTATGGTTCAACCCAGACCTCAACTTCAGGTGCAACCTGACTTGGTGGAGAATGCAAGTCAATGAGCTCACCCTTTTTAATCTCCTGCTTGATCACTCTAAAGTGCTTACCCATGGCGGATATAGACATTGGACCAAGACTCCTACTTGAGAATCCATACAGCTTCAAGAAGATCATCATCCTCTGCCTATCAGCAGACTTCTTTAGACTCTTTTGGATGACGGGTCTTGATTTTGCAGCTTCTTCCCTCATCTTCCTTTTAGTAGCTTTTTGTTCTTTTTGTATTTGTTGCTCAAGCTGCTTGAGGTATTCAAATTTAATGTACTTGTATGGAAAGGGAAGAAGTGTAGATGCCTGATAGAGGCCTGTGGCACTCAGGTAGTTAATCATATTTTGTCTTTCTGCTTCTTTGTCTACCTAAGGTTGTTGCTTAGTTGCCACAGCTTCTGTCTCAGGGCTTTCTTGAACTGGGGAGAGGGTAGGAGCATGTTTGTAGAGTTTTTTCTTCCTTCTTTCTTCCTTGATCTTGAGGAGCAGTTTTGCATCCTCTGCCTCCTTCCTCTCCTTTGACAACTCAGAGTCAGCTAGTTCATTTAATTTCTCCAAGGGGAGAGAGATGAGTTCATCAATATTATAGTTTTTGGATCCTAAATAATTTAATCTGGCTACCCTTAACTCATCATCTTGAGTGTTTAGCCTGGGGGCAGCCCAGATTACAACTTACATAAAGCCAGGGGTCCTGCTTAAACTCTCTCCCATTGCCTTCCTCTTCCTCTCTCTTTTCTCCTCCTCAATCACCTCAGGAGTCATCTTCCTTATACCTTTGTCACTCACAGGCTTCTGTGACTCGGGTTGGAGAGAGATTTGGCCTTCATTGCTTTGTTCTTCACTTAAGCTCTGGCCAGAGAGAGGATGTGAGACACCTTCACCAGTGGTGCCTCACTGAGGGTAATGGGCGTTGAGGGTGCTGAAGCAGTTCCTGTCTTAAGGTTCACAGGCTCAACTACTGGGCCTTCAGCTAAGGTTTCTCCTTCGAAGCTAATCTTAGTGTCCACCTCAACATCCAGTTGACCAACAGTCTTGCCTGCTTGCCTCTATCTATATAGTCTTGTTCTCAGCTTGAACTCTTCAAACACCTTTTGTTGAATCCTATCAGCCAACCTTGCAGCTTGCTTGTTTTGACTTGGGTTGGCAAGTGGAAGGTCAACTAGATAGGTGCTCTCATAGTATCTCAGGTTAAAGAGGTTGAAAATCTCTTGTTGATCCTGAGACCTAGAGATTACCAGGGCTCTCCTTTGATCATCATATCTCCATCCCACTATTGGGTTCTCAGCATGGTGAGATGGAGTAGGCATAGCCCTTGGTATACCCTCCTCAAGTATACTTTGTATGATTAAGTCCACATCAATGTGGACTTGAGGAGGTTGTTACGCATGGACAACTGCAAGTGAGGGTGGTTAATTCTTTATGTCCATACTCTGAGAGGAACTCCTAGGCTCTATGATTTTAAGTAATACTTTCTCGCCCTTTTTGGTAGCATCACCCTCTTGCACAAGGGAGCTAGGAGTTAGGTCCACCACATCCACAGGTTCTTGTGGGCCTGGTTGAGTCCTATGGATGGGTCTCTCAGCTAACTTGTCCTTGAGATCGGTGATCTCAAGTTGCTGGTCATTGACCCTCTTTTGTAATGTAGTCACCTGAGATTCCAGGTGACTAACCTTTGAGACTAAATAGGTGTAGGTTTTAGTCAGTTGTTGTGTTAGAACTCTTAAAAGATTAACATTTTGTCTTTTGCGTTTTGTCATAGTATAGGGACTTATTTTGTAAATATATGTTCCATGTTTTTCTTTGATAGTATAAATAGGATATTTTATGTATTGTGTAGGTAGACCTAGAGAATAAAATAATTAGAATAGATTGAATAACTGTAACTCACTCTTACACTTTGTATCCTAAGCATTTGCTATCAATGAAATCTATGAATTTTTGAAGTAATTGCTTGTGTTTATGTACTTTGTGTATGAATTGATCATTGCATTATGATATCATCACAGATTGATCCATTTTGATCCTATCAAATGGTATCAGAGCTTTTGGTTCAGTGATCAGAGCTTATCGGCATTATTGAGCACTTTGAATCACTTGAAATCTGTGTTGATTGCAATTTGATCAATTAATTATTGATTTCTATTTTGTTTCATCTATAGAAACATGATTTGAATCACAATTTTGTGTTTAATCCATTCAGATCTGAGTATTGTTCAGATTTGTGTTCGAACTGTGTTCTTGATTTTTAGACTGTAATTCGATCAGAAAACAGATTTGTTGTTGTTGTTTGATAAAAAAGTTGATTGAAGATTCTTAATCGATCTATTTACTACCTAACTGGAATTTTTTAGATCAATTAAACAAGTTTTGAAGAATTTCATAAGATCTGAGTTTATTGAAGATGATAAATTTGGCGCTTGAGTTATGAAAAACTGCTGAAATTTGCTAAGTGATCAGACGCATTGCAACTGTTTAGGCGTTTCATCACTGTTAAGGCATTTTCAGAACAGGCATTTTGCAACTATTGGGACGCATTGAGACTGTTTGGTCGCTTTGGTACTTTGTTGAAACTTAGCAATTCTAGACGTTTGAGAACTGTTTGGGCGTTTTTACCTCAGGCGTTTCTACACTGTCTGGGTGTTTGAGAACTATTCGGATGCTTCATCACTCAGGCGTTTCAGAATTCATCTATGGCATTCCCTTAGACGTTTCTTGTTCAAAGCTAGGCGTCTCAGAAGTTTCAGGCGCATCAACATTCAGACTTATCCGTAAACACTTAGAAGTTTTTTCAAAAACTAAAAATCCAAAAATATTTTCATTTCATAGTTTCTTTTTAAAATTTTAAAAACAACAAAAACAAGTCATTTTAATTAATTAAAAAAAATACAAAATGGTTAAGTCTGAAGATTGTGAGAATAGGGTTCCCAAGCTCAAAAATAGAGCTGATTTCAAAAATTGGTCTCTTAGATTGAAGTATCATCTAAACTCCATTGACACTGATTTGCGGAAGTCAATAGAGAAAGAACCACATATCCCAATTGCATCCAATGGTCTTGACAGAGGATTTGTTTATACAAAAGACTCTCCAGAACCTTATCCAAAGGATGGTCTACAAGGTAAGGACTTAAGGAAGGTTAAGAATGACATAAAAGCTTATTCATTGATATGCAAGGGGTTACAATTGGGAGTCTTGACTAGACTTGAAGGTTATCAAACTGGTTACACCATATACAAAGCTTTGAAGATCATTTGTGAAGGTGGTAAAGAGATACAAGATCTAAAAAATCAAAAACTCAAGAGGCAATTAGAGTTGTTTGAGCATCTTTCTGGTGAAACAATCAATCAAATGATGAACAGATTTGTACAATTAACTACTGAAATGTCAACTGCTGGTATCAAAAATGAACTCAAAGATCTAAATTATAGACTTCCAAATGCTCTTCCATCTTCATGGAAACAGACAGTCACTTTGTTGAAGCATACAGAAAAGTTTCCGATGGATCTGGATCTTTTGATTGCCAAAATTGAATCAGTTGAAATTGATGAGAGCTCTAGAAACAACGATAGAGCTACCTCAATGTCTCAGTATAAGTATGCTGCTTCTCCTGCTAACACAGTGAAGAATGCTTTTCTGGAAAAAGATGATAATTCTCCAGAAGACGAGGGTGATTTGTTCGTTGGAGCTTGTTTCTTCCCAGATTCTTCTTACACAAGTGCTCCTGTTTATACAACTCAACCTCAACCTCAGTCTCCTCCTAAAACTCAAACTCCTAAAACTCAAACTGAGACTCCATCTACTAACTTTGTTAAAACTAGGAAAGTTAAAGATGTTATTAATATCCTGTTACAGGATAATGAGTCAAAATCTACTTTTACTGCTTTCATGGCAAGTTTTCATGCTTATCAAGATAATCATCTAACCCAGTTAGATCTTGTTTTGCAGGATTTGTTTGAGATGGATCCTGATGATGTGGAAGAGATGGACTTGAATTGGCAGATGGTAATGATTGCTTATAGAACACAGAAACACTCATATGTTAACAGGAATTACAAGCCAAGTGCAAACAAATCTATTGACTTTGATAAATCAAAGTCAAGGTGTTTCAACTGCAACAGTTATGGTCATTTCTCAAGGGAATGTAAAGCTCCTAGAAATCAAGGTGGAAATGGTCAAGCAGGTTCTAGCAGTCAAAGAAACCAACAGCAGTCTCAGAAAAACTTTCAAAAGCCTTATCAAAGTCTTCCCATGCCAGAACTTAAAGACGAATCAAAATCATCTAAGGAGCCAAAGAAAGCTCTTGCCGTAGCATCAAAGATGGCTATGACTGGAGTGCTTATGCTGAACAATTCAAAGCTGATCTAACATCTAGTTTAGCTCTTGTTGCTAAAGTTCAAAATGAAGACTGGTCTAAAGAAAATGATCCTAAGGCATATGGTGATTCTGACAATGATGATGAGGATTACGATTGGAGTGACAAATCTAACCCAAAAGAGGATTCAGAAGAAATTTCACTCATGGCTCAGTCTGAAAAGATTAAATATTATTATTATTATTAGTTAGTTATAGGTGTATCTGATTTCCTTAAAATCAACGTGATTTTCTCCAATCCCTTGTGCATGGAGCTTCTTCTCTAAGAAGACAGCTCTACGTTTTAAGAAAACCCGATTTTTAGAAGTATTGTGGAAATAGTAACTGATTGCAGAGTATTTTACGGAAACAACTTTATCACCTTGGGGTTCCTGTTTAACTAGAGATTCATGTGTTATTTAATCTTTATAACCCGAAACCTTAAGGTATGGCTTTTTGTCCATCTTTTTAGTTGGAGTTAGATTAAGTATTTTAGCAGCAGTCTTAAAAGAGAAACTCCAGAAGGAGTGAGGCGATTTTGTAGAACACATCATTGATTGAATAATATCTAACAGTATTTAATTTTCCTTTCCGACACACCATAAGCTGTGGTGTTCCAGGTAGAATGAGTTGTGAAATGATCTCACATTTACCTACATGTTCGTCAAATTCTTGACTAAGATAGTCCCCTCCTTGACTTAATCAAAGTATCTTAATTGTTTTACCTAGATGGTATTGTACTTCATTCAGGTATCAAATGTTTCATACGCTTGATTATATATATATATATATATATAACCATATCTACTTAAATCATCAGTAAATGTAACAAAGTACCTTTCTTATTTCTACCCATTGATCTGAATGGTCACATGAATCTATATGTACAAGTCCTAACAAATCTTTAGCCTTTTCACCAATACCAGTCTAAGGATCTTTGGTCAATGGTCCACTTAAACATGATTTGCACCTATTGACCTATGGACTCTAAAATTCCTAAAGTCTAGAGTTTCTACATGTGATTCTTGTTTATGTGTCCAAGTCAACAATACCACAAATAAGGATCATTAAAAAATATATATTCTCCTACTGCCTTCACAACAACCTTTTTTCCATTACCAATATGGAATTTAAAGTCGCATTGTTTTAGCGTTCTAACCTTCCTTAGTCCCTGCAAATTATTACAAATGTGTTAACCACATCTAATGTCAAACACCCAAGATTTGCTAAAGAAAGAGAGCATTTTAGTAGTGAATATACTTGAGGGTCCTGCTTTAGAAGACTTTTTCTGTCTTAGCTCTGCCAAGTATTTAGGGTAGCTGCTCTTCCAAAGCCTAGTTTCATCATAATGAAATCACACTGAATCATTTACAGGATTCTTCTTTATGGCAACTACCTCACCCTTGCCCTTTCCTTTTACGATCTATTTGCCTTTCTTTTGGCATTAGGCTTCCTAAGTCCACGGTTCTTGATCATTAGTGTGGTACTAGGTTTACTAGAACTTGGTATAATCACCTTAGCAAGTTTAAGCAACATATGCAACTTTGAGAGAGACTTGTCCCAAGCATTCATATTGTAGTTCATAATGAACTGGTCATATAATTTTGGCAGTGAGTTAAGGATAATATCCCTAGCCATCTCATTGCTCAATAAGGCTTCAAGACGTGCTAAATGATCAATATAACCCTTCATCTTCAACACATGTCCGCTTACCAAAGAACCCTCTTGCATTCTAGTAGTAATCAGTGATTTTATCACTTCAATACACTCATGACGAGCCTACTATTGGAATATTTCCTTAAGCTGCTCAATCATGTTGAATGCTAGTATGTTTTTCTAATTCTTCTGAAGTTCTAGAGTCATGGAAGCTAGCATCATACGGTAGACTTTTATCGAGTCATCAATATCCCTTTCCCAGTTCCTATAGGAAGCTCTCGTCTAGGTAATGGGTTCTTTAGGAATTGGTTCATCAGAACATATTTCTTGTTCTTTGCCCTCTTAATTATTTTCAGGTTCATAAACTAATCCATGAAGTTGAAGTTATTGAGTTTATCCTTTTTAATGATTGACTTAAGAGAGGAAAGAGTAACGAGAGTAGTTTTATTAGACATCTACAAAATTTCAAAAGAAAAGTCTTTTGTATTTTCGTGCTTGATTTCCTTGTCAAAGTTAAGAACCAATTACAAAAAATATATATAATTAGGATGAGATTCTATTTCACCAAAACACATTGAATGGTTAAAGATTTTTCCGCTAGTATGGTTACACAGGTAGGTAACAGTTAACAATTATGTCAAATACACCACTCTCGCTTTAGGGTCGCATGATGAGCGTTCTCAAGCTTTGGTTTGTTGAAACCCAAATACGCCCACATAAACATTTAAGTGATATTAGCACTTAATTTGTAAATATAGATCCGACCTAATTGACTTAGGAATCGCAATTGTACCTTCCACGAAAACTGTATGCCCAGATGCAAGGTAAACGTTAACATCGGGGGTTCGGATGGATTGGGTTAAGTGTCACTAATTTAGGGTTTCATAAAATATCGATTATTAGTTTGGGATTTCTTTTATGTTCTAATTACTTGTTCGGTTCAAAACATATTAGACGACTTGTATCATGAATCAAGTTGTGCAATTTTGATAAAATGTAATTTTAAAGTTGTTTTATGATAGTGGTTTGAAACTCCATTTAATCACTAGATATGATCAAGTTTTAAATTCTCTATTTAAACTATATTGGTCGTTTGTCGCATACTAATTTAAAACTAATAAAATAGTTTATTAATTCTCCTATATGTTAAATATGCAAGTGTGATGAGCAGAAAAGTTACTTTAGTTTCTAGATCGGCCACATTAGTTTTTCCACTTTGCTTTTTTACCCCTCCCCAAACATGTTTATAGAGAGAGGAAAAGGGAGGAGAGAGTAACCCAACTTCGGCTCCGTTTGCCGCCTACCATCTCTGTCGCCTATCGTCTCTACTGGTTGCGGTTGATTCGCTGTTGTCACGATGACGATGACGATGACGATAGCGATGGCGATGGCGATGGCGGTAGGGAACCTTCCATTTCCCACTAGATCGGCGCGATGGAGGCGGTTGCGCTCCGACGGTTTGTGGTCTTCGCCCCACGGTTGTCGCCACCGCCGGCTAACGCCGGCTTGTCGCCCCAGCTTCCCCTTCATCATTCGCAGTGCCAATCGTTGTGGTACGGGCCGTTTATGGCCGTTTCAGAGCTTCTTTATGGCGATGGCGGTGGGAGCATGGCGATGGTGGCGGTGGGAGCATGGCGATGGTGGCGGTGGTGCTGCTTTCTCTCCCCGGTAACATTATTTTCGGTAGGTTTAAAGTCGACTATTTTCGGATCTACTCGATTCAACCGTGGTTTAAATCATTGCAATGGTTGTGGTGCCTATTGTCGCCCTGCCTCCTGTTCTGGTTGAGGTCGGGCCGGCGATTGGATTCTAACTATCCTGGGCTCCGTGATGATGTGCGAAAGCTCATCTGAGAGTTAGGGTTTCAATTAACCCTAATAGTTTGTTGGACCTATGGGTTTTTCATGCTTGGTTGTTGTTTTTCTTCTGATTGGGATTTTGTTTTGGGTATTTCTAATCTAAACCCTCAATCTTGGTTCTGGTTATCGAACGATGATGATGGACAAGTCTCCCTTGAACCTTAATATTTTATTTTTGGTCTGTGGCGGTGGTGCATGTTCCGGTATTCGTAAGTCGATGATGATTACGACATGTAATCTGAGACCCATGTCCCTGTGTTAGTTTTCGTTGATTGTTTGAAGTCATTAGGGTCTTGCATTGATTCGTTTCAGGTTTATTGATGATGGTGGCTATGGTACATCGATGATTGTTGCCCTGAGACGTTACTGAATCGGTTATGATTGCGGACGTCATTGGTTGTAAGCATTTCTATGATGACTGTGGTAAAAGATGGTTGTTTGGCGTGGCAATATCAGTGAGGGCATGTGTGGTATTCTACATTTGCAACCTGATTTGCAGCCATGATAACCTAATACCGGATCTGAGCCTAATTGTTCTTATTTTTGAAATACTATTGTTTTTCTTTTGGTTGCGTTGTTAACATATATATTAATTAACGTGTTATAGCCGAATTTGTACTTTTTTAAAAGTAATTGTTTTATATCGCTTTAATTTGGTTTTGATATGTGTTTTGAGGTAAATTATATTTGTTTAACAATCATGCAACTTTGGCTAAGTTCGTATTTTAAAACAGATAGCAGCTCTGTAAAAAAAATACGATGGTAAGAACGTGATGATAGGACAATATGCGTGTATTTAATCCTCAGTTTAACTGATCTGTTATGCTCGCAACGCGCGCATGATGAATAACACTAGTTAATTGTTTAAAATAAAAGTTTTATTTTCAACTAATCTTACTTTAAATAAAATCTTTTTTATTTATTTACATTTCAAGTATATAAATCTTTTAATTACTTGTTGGTTTCATTTTAAAAATTAAATTTTAAATATTTTGTGGTTTTAATTATTTCTAAATAATTAATCACAACCACAAACATCAGAAAAAATCATATAAACCGAGCAACTAGTAAATTTTGCTCGGTTTCATTTAAGCCACCAAACGAACCGGACTAGTCTAAGCTCACAACCAATTGCAATCTCCCACTTGGTTCAAGATATCTATCTTGACTCCGTGTGTCCTCGTCTTTGGTGTTTTAATCGTTATCTTTCGGTTAACAAGATTTTTAAGTAAAAAATTTACAATAAAAAACAAAGTAAACTATGTATCTTAGGGTTCCAAAACACCCAAAATAATAAATATTAAAGATTAAAAACCAAATAATTAACCGAACACATCCAAACACGGGTCACTAGTGCTCGATTTCAATTACAATCAATTATAAACACTAAAGGTAAATTCTTGATCATTATGATTCAGACTTTTGTCTAAGTTTGAAACTTTTTACTAAAAGATCTAATCATTTAAAAAGCTTCGTACTTTGAATCAAAAATTTGATCCTTTTTAAAAATATATATATACTTTTTGACAATAAAACATAAAATTGATAAATATAACGTTTAAATGCACGTAAAAGTGGATTTGATACCGATGTTGGGTATCAAAGGTTAATTTTAACCAATTAAAGTTACTAAAAATAGAAACATATTATCAAGAGAGCGGAAGGATTTAACAATTAGCCTTATTAATCATACCTAAATCAGATATCCAAAGACATTAAGGTTCTACCTTGAGAATAAAGTTCGAAACTTAGCACCTTGAGTCAACAACAATCTCGCTAGTTGATATTATTCACAACATCAGTCTTGCAACGATTGCATTACGTGAAAATAAACAAGAGTGGCACTTGCTCACAGCGGCGTATGGTGGTTATGCTTTTGTTGTTTGGTCGCGGTCAAACCCGGGAGGGAGGTTTGACGTTAATAATGGGTTGGGGATTAGGGTTTGCTAATCGTCTTTTTATGTAAAGCAATTATACATATAAAGCCCCAATTGTCGTTTTATGCCTTGGTTTATTAACTATTGAAAATCTTTTGATAATTAACATTTAATTATCAAATTCTTGTGGTTTACTAATTAACTTTTAATTAAGAAAACATATTTAAACCTTTTAGATCACTGAAAGTTTAATTAATCAACGACTAATTGATTTAATGTTTAATCCTCTTTTAATACCATTAATAAAATCGAAGTTATGAATAGTAACATTAAACCATTACACGTTACTATTTTATTGTTGCACCTCAATATGTAACTCTTTGAATACATCTAGTGTCCAACATGTTGCATCGCTTAAACAAATAAGTAGTTTCATTCATTTTGGTTTCATCGTAATAGATTAACGGTTTCATCGTTTTAGACATTAAAAATTGATTTGAAATATCATTAAATTATTCTGACCCAGCCATAGTATTGTATCGGTTTTTATAGCACTAATGGAGTCCTCGAGTTAGCTGCGTACACGTAACACCTAACAATATCAAGGACATCGCTACACGCACTACTAGAAATATACATTTAATGACAATTAATGCATGTAAAAAAGGGTATAAATGACACGCAAAAGCGTCACAAGTAAGCCCCTGTCATAAAAAAGATGACACATATTTGTGTGTTGCAGAACCGTATGAAGGGTGGTCAATACAATCAGTTTCATAATGAGGAGAGTTTTAGAATACTTAAAAGATCAAATGAGAAACTAGGTTTGTGTGAGATGATACTAAGAACACAAGTAAGTAATGAGACAGAACTAAGAATAAGAACAGAGAAGTATGGTTTTCAAGGATGCTGTATATTGCTCTCAAGTTCTATTACAAGTGTTACAAAGCATAAAAGAAATACAAGAACCTGAGATACTTTATACTACATCATACAACCGTCAATACTTAGAAAGACAGTTGGAAACACTAATCTAGACAACAAGATCAATGTAGAGTCAAAAGGCAGATTTTATTTTGACTAGTGACTATAACATGCCATAGTTCACATCCTTTTCTAATATAAAAAGGTTTACAGGTACAAAGTAGGAAGTTACAGACAAAGACCATAATCTACAGTTTACAAAAGCATAGACTTTTCACCAACTTGTATAAGTTGGTGAGTCTTCAGAGTTGCAGCTGAAAGTGTGTCAGCTTTATGAAAAAGTAGATCAGATAAAGCATGTCTTCTTTGTCTTTGGAAGAAATCGGTCTTCACAGCAAATTGGCTTCGAAAGACTTTGTCTCTGAAGCTTCGAAAGACTTCATCTTCGGCTTTGGAAGATTTGGACTTTGGCTTCGGAAGATTTTACACTTAGAATATTTTCTGTGAAGAGTGTAAAACTTCCGAAGCAACTTCTACCTTGTACATCAGTGCATGCATTCAGGAAGCACCTTGGTTGTTTTGGCTTCTTTGGTTGCATCAGCCTTATAATCTTCTAATATTACCTTATAAACTCCCCCTAGGTTGATGCTACCAAAATAGAAAAGTTATTCAGATGTTGACAGTTATCATTAAGATCAAGACCATTCCTTTCTTTATCATCTAGTCAGGATCCCTCAGACTCTCATAATATCTTATCATGTCATGGAGATCATGTAGAGGAAGATCAAGCATGTCTTGCCAGAAATAGACATCTTAACCTCCTTGATCTCTAATGACATACCATCTGTTTGGATTAGCAGCAAAAGTTCAAGACAAGATGGGTCTTCCAGTTGCAAGAGGCTCTACTTGAATAAAAGTTGGTTCAGTAGCCTCTTCTTGCACTACCTTAGAATGCTCTGACTCATCCTGAGGTGTAAAGGTGGATGCCTTGGTCTTCTTCTCGGAAACACTTTTCATGGCTATCCTTTTCCTCCTTTTTCAAGTCTTTAACTGAGAGGACAGGTATTCAGCACCAAGTTGTTCTATTGTGTCTCTCTCAGTTAGGTTCTCTTCTCTCATAGGTTCAGAAGAAGAGTGACCCGGCTGTGGATCAGAAGATGAAGTTGGTTGAGATGCAGCTCTAGGTCCAGGTTGTGTTGTCTCAGGGGGTCCAACATTTACCTCAACTTTTGGTTGAGCTGGACTTGGTGGAGAATGCAAGTCAACAAGCTCTCCCTTCTTAATCTTCTGCTTGATCACTTTGATATGCTCATCCATAGTGGATAGAGACATTGGACGAAGCCTCCTTCCGAAGAATCCATACAGCTTCAAGAAGCTCATCATCCTTTGTCTGTCAGCAGACTTCTTTTGGCTCTTTTGGATGATGGCTCTTGACTTTGCAGCTTCTTCTTTTAGTTTTCTCTTAGCAACTTTTCTTTCTTTGGTGACTTATTGCTCCAGCTGCTTGAGATACTCAAATTCAACATACTCATATGATAAGGGAAGAAGTGTAGATGCCTGATAGAGTCCTGTGGCACTTAGGTAGTTGATCATGTTTAGTCTCTCATCTTCCTTGTCTACCTGAGGTTGTGCAGTTGCCACAGCCTCTTTCTCAGGACTTTCTTAAACTGGGGAGAGGATAGAAGCATGTTTGTAGAGCCTTTTCTGTCTCCTTTCTTTCTCGATTTTGAGAAGCAATGCTGCATCCTCTGCCTCCTTTCTCTCCTTGGACAATTCTTTGTCAGCCAGTTCATTCAGTTCATCTAAGGGGAGAGATATGAGTTCTTCAATGTTGTAGTTCTTGGTCCCCATGTAGTTTGGCCTGGCTGCCCTCAACTCATCATTTGAGTGTTTGGCCTGGGGGCATCCCTGATGGTAGCTTCCATAAAGCCTGGAGACCCTCTTGAACTCTCTCTTCTTAGCTTCCTCTTCCTCTCTCTCTTATCCTCCTCGATCTCCTCAGAGGTCATCTTCCTCTTCCCTTTGTCACGCACAGGCCTTGGTGACTCAGGGTGGAGAGAGCTTTGGCCTTCATTGCTTGGTTTAGCAGTCAAGCTCTGGCCAGAGAGAGGTTGTGAAGAACCTTTACCAGCTGGTGCCTCACTGAGGGTAATGGGTGCTGAAGAAGTCCCTGTCTTAAGGTTCACAGGTTCAACTTCTGGGCCTTCAGTTAAGGCTTCCTCTTTGAATCTAATCTTAGGGTCCACCTCAACATCCAGTTGACCAAAACTCTCACCTACTAGCCTCTGTTTATATAATCTTGATCTCAGCTTAAAATTCTTCTAGCACCCTTTCTTGAATCCTATCTACTAATCTTACAGCTTGTCTGTTTAGACTTGGGTTGAAAAGTGGAAGATCAATCAGATGGACGCTCTCATAGAAACTCAAATTGAAAATGTTAAAAACTTCCTGTTGGCCCTGAGATCTAGAGATGACAAGAGCTCTTCTTTCTTTGTCGTACCTGCATCCCATGATTGGCTTCTCAGAGTGATGAGATGGGGTAGGCATAGCTCTGGGGATACCCTCCTCAAACAAGCTTTGTATGAGTGAGTCAACATCCATATGGACTTAGGCAAATAAGTCCATATTCATGTAGACTTGAGGAGGTTGTTGAGTATGGACCATTGCAAGTGAGGGTGGTGAATCCTCAAAGTCCATACTCTGTGAAGAACTCCTAAGTTTTATGATTGTTTGGACTTTCTCCCCTTTTTTGGTAGCATCAACTTCTTGCATAAGTGAGCTAGGGGTTGGGTCTGTCACATCCAAGGGTTCTTGTGGACTTGGTTGAGTTCTCTTGAGTGGTCTCTCAGCTAATTTGCCCTTGAGATCGGTGATCTCAAGTTGCTGGTCATTGACCCTCCTTTGTAAGATAGTCACCTGGGATTCCAGGTGACTTATCTTTGAGACTAAATAGGTGCATGTTTTAGTCAGTTGTTGCACCTTTAGTTTCAGACTCCCCTCATCTTCATCAGAAGAATCATAGGGGGATGAGAGAATAGGACCAAGGTCTTTTTCCTCATCACCAACAATTTGTTCTTTACTGCTGGATTTCCCCTGCATCATGACAACTTCAAGAGAAGTGTCAAGAGGTTGGGTTGCCATGGTTGAGGTCTGAATGATGTAATCACTTGCTGAAGTGAGAGCCTCTTCCATATGGACCTCCTGAACAGGTTCAGGGAGATCCACCTCAGTAGTAGGCGGATGATGTGGGCTAGACATGGGAGAAACAGAAGTACTCATCTCTCGTTGAGTAGAGGTGGAGAAGAGAGACTCATGATACTCACTAAAGCCCATGTCTTCATCATCATAGAATACAAGGCTTGGGATTGGTTGGTTAAATTCAAGAGGCTGGGGATGGTAACTGTCCCCTGAAGGTTGTTCACTAGAGTGTTAAGACTCTGAGTGAAGGCTTAAGGCTGTGAGGGTTGTGAGCTCATCAGACTGAGCATGAGGAACCTCAGCACTAATCATTGGTGAGATGGGAGTGGTTTGCTCCTCAAGAGAAGTGAGAGCTCCAATGTCCACTTGCTCCTGTATAGGTGATGATATAGGGGCTTGTACAAACTTATTAGCATGTGTAAGCGTTCGTTAGGATTTTCTCTGGTAAGTTATTGTTGGATAAGCTGTGAATGATGACATGGAGGAGGTACTTCCTGTGACTTCTCGTATATTTGTTAAATTGTTTGTTATTATCGTTATCTCTTGTAAGTGTTTGTTTAGTCACTAACATAAATACAAGGGCTCATTTGTAATTTCTTTTATTTTGATCTTATTTGGTATTTTGAATCATTATAAATCGTTCATTATTAAATAGTTAAGTTAATGATAATAATAATAATTATAATAATAATAATAATAATAATAATAATAATAATAATAATAATAATAATAATAATCATAATAAGTGATAACCTATGAAACAAATAAAAAATTTATAAGTCTATTTTTTTTTAATTTTTAGAAAAACTTGTAATTTATTAACTTGGGCATAAAATAATAAAATTAAAACCACAGGGGCTAAACTGTAACTTCGTTTTAAATTAAAACATAAACTTTGGATTAAAAGGGATAAATCATAAACTACAAGGACCAAAGTGTAACTTTTCCAAATCCAAAAACCCAACGCCCGATTTCCCAGTGAAACCTCCGGCCGAGCTCCGGCCATCTCAAAACCGCGAAAATCATCAATGTTAATCGAATTAAACCGCTCAATAACAATCAAACAACAGTTTCGAACCCCTACAACACCATTAAATTCGATTCTTTAACATCGGTTTCAACCGAAACCGAAATCCATCAAACCTTAAAGCCGTTTCAACACTTAAGTCGTTGTAATTATCAAATCAATTGGATATACACGTTCGAATGATCAAGTCGAATCCATTATTAGCTTTAATTTCAATTAAAATCGTTGTTATTTCACTTGAAATTCACCTGTACCACCCGAATGGAAATCAAGCTCGATGAACATGAAATGGTTCCAATTAGGACTATTTAACAGAGGGGAAAGGTGGCAATCGTCCCTTTCCAACTCTCTGTAAGTTTAATTTCACAAATAACACACACACTCATCGATTTCTTCAACGCGACCGTCGACCGTGTTCATCTTTCTGTCTCTCGAATTTCAATCGAAATCAGGTAATTAAACTGGGGATTAAGTTTGGTTTACATGAGAAACAAAAGCCCTATGGTTAATTTTGTTATCATCATCGAATTGTTGCTCAATTTGATCGGTTTGGGAACTAGGGTTCTTGTGAAATTAGGATTTTTCCAGAATTTTGGTTTTATGATTTCGTTTCTAAAACTTGACACAACCAGGGCCTTGGCCCAGTGGTTTAAGCTTGTTGTGGTGTGGCTAGGGACCCGGGTTCGAACCCGAGTCCCTGCCTTTATTTTTAAAAAGGGTTTTTATTAGTTTTTAAATTACAGAAAATATCTAAATATTATTATTAGTCATATAAAAATCATTTTTAATCAGAAATTAAATACAATTATTTTCCTTTAAATTTTCTTAAAAATTAAATTAATAAATTCTTATTCTTTTATTTTGAAAATTTTAAAAAGAAAATTGTTACAAAATATAATTTATCATTAATTTTAAATCGTAATGAAATTAATCTCCTTTAATTCTCAGGAATTTCAAATTGATAAATTCTTTATTTTTATAAAATATATCTACAAATTCAATTATATATTTAAAAGAAAATAAATATATCTATGTACATATTTAAAATATGCATCTATTGTGATTAATAGGATTATCTTAATCATTTAAAATTACAAATTTACTATGGTATCAAATAGTAAATAATAATTCTCGGCTAATAAAAGTTTAATTTTTATTAATGATTTTATCAAAAAATTCTTATTTAAATATTAAAATAATAATAAAATGTCTCTATCTTAGAATTTAAAATCGTGGGCTAAATGATTTATAAATATCATCGTTATAATATTACATTGCTATCCAAAAATCCCAAATTTAAACCATGGATTTCCGAGTACCGTTAATATTATAATAATCATGATTAACTTAATACGTCGTTCTTTAGGTTGAATTTTAACGAATCTACGGCGTTTAGTACAAGACTTCTTATATATTCATCCTTATAATTCATGTGAGTTTTTTCATAACCCATTTTATATTATTTCATACTTTTGGGATGAAACATGTTAATCCTATTAAAAACTCACTTTTAAATACGTTTTACTCTTGTAACACTTGTGCAATTCATCTTATTTTGTCATGGTTATTTGGACTCTTGTAATTATCATGTGATAACACTTGTAAGATACAATCATTAACTATTGCTAGCCTAGCGACGTCATAGATCTATGGGCCTGGCAAGCCTATTTGGTGCTAAAGCCGAGGTACTGTCGGCTCCTAGTGACGTATTCTTGATTACTATAGGAACCAAGTACACTTAGCTAATCGTATAATCATGTTGTGGCCATATTTGTCAAGGTTTGATTGTTACATTGTTTATCCATTTATTATTACATTATTCTATAACCTATGACATGAATTGCCAACTTATTGTTATATATATATGTATGTCCAACCTATGGAAACTCACCAACATTATATGTTGACATTATTTTTAACATGTTTCAGGAAATGATCCTGTTTAGTTGCTCTTGAAGACTTGTAAACATCTAGGATTGGACCTAGAGATTAATAAAATGACATATTTTGTCACATGATACTATTTGAACTCTTGTTATGTTGTTTGATTGAAACTTATGCTTTACATTTATGTATGTCATGAACTTGGAATTTAATAATATTTACACTTTGAATTAGCGTTGTGTGGCATGAACAATCTTAACCCTCACATCTCAACGTTTCCGTCATTAAGGTTGGGGTGTGACACTTTCACTGAGAGGAGACCTTCCCCTTTTCTGAAGGTCCTGACTAAGAAGTCACCTTCATAGCCCATCTGGTCAAAGGAGTGGTTACCAGCAGACTTTGGAAACGACAAAGCACCTTCTATATCATCCAGCTGAAGATGAATTGCAGGACCGTGTAAAGGATGGTCAATACAATCAGTCACACAATGAGGAGACTTTTAGAACACTTAACAGATCAAATGGGGAACCGGGTTTGTGTTTATAGAGGTTGGAGTGATGAAGATTGTCCTCCACTGCACTGTGGCAGACAGTGCCTTCTCCCCATCCATGGTGACGTCTTGGCAGGTCCTCTAGAATTCCAACAATTGATCCTCATATAGAGGAGGATCAATGGTGAGGGAGGTGAAGTAGTTCATCAAAGAAAGGTAACAGCAAACCTCTGAGAAACCAAGATCTTTCTCAGAGTCTAACAGACCAACTTGATTATGTTGCCTGTGAAGATGCATGGAGAAATCGGGTTGGTTTCCGCAGTCAGGGTTGGCCATTTGAGGTAGCTTTATGGAGAAGGAAGATAAGAACAAAGGCGGTTTGTGGGTGAATTAGATTAGAGAAAAATGCAGATGAAGAGGGTAGTGAGAAGAGGGGGAACCATTGAGAGAATATATATGAAATGGATTTGAGACAAAGTTAAAGCAAAAGAATAAACTTTGAAATCTGAATATCGGTCCCACCTCTGAAAAAATCCTCAAAAAGGTAGTTTTCTTAGAAGTTGAAAATCTTCCGAAGGTAATTTTGCTTCGAAAGTTTTAAGAAAAAGCTTCTGAAGCCAGTTTGGCT
Organism: Flaveria sonorensis; assembly: GCA_025506505.1. NCBI lineage: Eukaryota > Viridiplantae > Streptophyta > Magnoliopsida > Asterales > Asteraceae > Flaveria > Flaveria sonorensis. The sequence goes on from CM046429.1 coordinate 20,837,616, forward strand.
TCGGAAAATATTCTTAATATTTGTGAAAATTTTGCTTTGCAAGAAAAATACTTAGAGAATTTTTCTTCCGAGACATGTTTGGTTTCGAAAGAAATTTAGACTTGGCAGTTTTATTCTAAAGAGAATAAATCTTCCGAGACTTAATTGCTTTCGGAAGAAAATTGTCCTTCAAATGCATGCAAGTACTTAGAAGCATATTTAAGCTTTGGAAGATATTCTCAGACTTTCTTCCGAAGGTAAATTTCTTATAAGTAGTTATTTGCCTTGAAGACATAATTTTCTTCCGAAGGCAACTTGAAATCTTCCGAAAGAAAATATGTTTGAAAAAATTTTCAAAAATCTAAGGAATATCATTTTAAAGATTTTCTTCCAAAATAAACTAGGCTTATTAAGGTGATAAAATAGACAACTTAGGAAACATAGGTTTTAGAAATAAAGTTGATTTAAGTTTAAGAAAATCTACTCAAAGTTAATCATCTTAATAGCTGATACAAAATATTTGAATCTCTGTTCATCAAAAGCTTTAGTGAACAGATCAGCATATTATTCATTTGTCTTAACTTTGACTAGTTTGATTAATCTCTGTTCAAAGTTATCTCTAATCAAATGATACCTGATGTTGATGTGCTTTGTCTTTGAGTGCTGCACATGATTCTCTATAATAGAAATAACACTATTGTTGCCTATATGGATGGGAGTCTCTTTGAAGTTGAATCCATAGTCTAGGATCTGATTCTGAATCCAAATCACTTGAGCATAGCAGCTTGCAGCAACAATGTATTCAGTTTCAGCAGTTGATGCAGACACACAGGATTGTTTCTTGCATTGTCATGAGACAATCCTTCCACCAAGGAATTGACATTCCCTAGATGTAGACTTTGCAGTCATGTTGCAACCATCATAGTCACTATCTGTATAAGTATACAGATTGAAGTCAGAATTCTTTGGATACCAAAGGCCAAGCTTGGGAGCACCTTTAAGATATTTAAGAATCCTCTTGACAGCGACCAGGTGTGACATCTTGGGGTTGGCTTGATATCTTGCACAGATGCATATGGCAACACGATATCAGGCCTGCTGGTTGTGAGATACATAAGAGACCCAATCATAGCCCTGTAGAGATGTTCATCCACACACTCCCCCTCAAGATCAGGTCTAAAGGATTGGTTTTTGGCTATGGGTGTCTTTGCAACCTTACAATCAGTCATGTTGAATCTTGTAAGTATGTCGTGTACATACTTTGACTGACTTATGAAGATGTCATTTTCAACCTGCTTCACTTGAATTCCTAGAAAGAAATTGAGTTCCCCTATGGCACTCATTTTAAATTTATTCTTCATTAGCCTCTCAAAGTCTTTGTAGAGCTTTGGATTAGTTAACCAGAAGATAACATCATCTACATATACTTGAACCAGCATTAAGTCATTCCCTATTCCTTTGATGAAGAGAGTTCCATCTATAGTACCCCTCTTGTAGCCATGTTGACAGAGATATTGAGATAGTGTCTCATACCACTTTCTTGGTGCTTGGTGCAGCCCATAAAGAGCTTTATCAAGCTTATAAACATAATCAAGATGATCTAGGTCTACAAAGCCAGGTGGTTGTTTGACATACACTTCTTCATCAATCACCCCATATAGAAAAGCACACTTGACATCAAGTTGGTAGACCTTGAAATCCTTGGATGTAGCAAAAGCCAGGAATATTCTTACAGCTTCAAGTCTTACCACATGAGCAAAAACATCTGTGTAGTCAACTCCCTCTTCTTGTGTGTATCATTGAACAACTTGTCTGGCCTTGTTCTTGATGACAATTCCTCTATCATCCTTTTTGTTTCTAAAAATCCACTTGGTTCCTATGGTAGTCTTCCCATGAGGAAGAAGACATAGGTTTCAAACCTTTTGTCTTTTGAATTGAAGCAGCTCTTCTTGCATTGCTTCAACCCAACTTCTATCCTTCAAAGCCTCATCAACTTTCTTTGGCTCTATCTGGGACAAGAAGCAAGAGTATAGACAAACATTTTTGTCATAGGTTTGTCCTCTTGTTCTCACCCCTGTATTAACATTTCCAATGATGTTTGTAATGGGGTGTGACTTGTGGATCCTGAGTTGAGGGATCACAACAAGTTGATTGGAAAGATCTAAATTAGAGAAATTTAGATCTGACAATGGAGTATCACCCACCACATCAACATACTTATCAAGAGAGGCTTGATCCAATGAGTGTGTGACATCATTAATGTTGTCTTCTATGGAGTGGTTATCAGCATCAAGAAATTCTTGATCACTGTCACCACCTCCATTTCCTCCTACATTTGAAGCTCCTTCACCTGAGTTTTGAACCTCTGAGCTAGAATTTGTAGGCATCTCAGATGTATCAGCTGAATTTGTTATGTTTGTGCTGATAGGATCTTCACTTGAAGGGTTAGTTACCACTAGAGCTGAAGTAGTATTCTTGCTTGGTATTCTCAGCTCAAATCTTGGGTCAGGATCTCCTATTGATAAGTTACTTGTAGATCCTGAAACATTCTCACAAGATTTGTTAAAACAGTTGGTAACTAAATCAAGATCAAATAGCCAATCAGGAACAGAACCTTTCATACTAGGAGTGTGCTCATTGAAGGTCACATTGGCTAACTCCTCAACTACTCTAGTTTTGAGATTGTATACTCTATAAGCCGTAGCTTGGGAAGAGTATCCAATAAAGTGTCCATCATCTGATTTCTCAGCAAATTTGGCTACCTGATCTTTGGTATTCAAGATGGTGCAAGGACATCCAAATGACCTGAGGAAACCAATGAATGGTCTCCTTTTATGCCACAGCTCTTGAGGAATGACCACTCCGGGCTTGAGAACAATGCACTCATGCTCAGTAAAGAGCACGTTGTATCTCTGATCATAAAATTGGGATACACTTAGTAGATTGTACCCAAGCTCTTTGAAAAAAATTACCTTTTCATTGCTGAGCTTACCGTTTGTGACCATTCCCCTTCCTGTAATGTAACCTCTAGCATCTCCTCCAAAAGCATCTGTCCTTCCATCAATTTGTTCAAAAATTTGATGTAGAGAACCATTGCCAGTCATGTGCCTGGAACAACCACTGTCAATGATCCATATATTTCCCTTGGTCTTTAGTTGTTCTTGCACAAGAAAGAAGTGGTTAGTGACATTTGGAAACCCAAGCCTCATTGGTCTTGGGCTTTTCAAAGTGATCTGAAGACAATATAATAGTAACTGATCCTATGTTCAAGTTTTGAGGATCATTAGCTGTTGTTGATGAAGAACTTTCAGTCACTTGGTCTTTCTTCATCTTCCACACCATCTTTGAAAGATTGGACTTCACCTTCAGCACCTCGAAAGTTTTAACAACTTCTGAAGTTTTGGAAACTGGACCTTTGGAGGCTTCAGTACTTTGGAAGCATTCCTTTCTTCCGAGACCAAATTTTCTTCCGAAGGAAAGTTTTCACTTGTCTTCTTTTTTACTTTGGATCTTCCAAAGGAAAAAGATTTTCCTTCCAAAGCTAGTTTTTCTTTCTTCTTCTCAAAAGTTTTCTCTTTGATCATGTGAATAGTACTTTTAGGATTGTAGATGCAATCCTTAGCTAGATGAGAAGTACTACCACACATGATGCAATCTATTTGCTTCCTTCTGAGAGTCTTCTTCTGAGAGAAAGACTGAACTTGATCACTTTCCACCTCCATCTTCATCTTCACAGATGATTCGGCAAGCTTTTTAGGGAGAGGCTTGCTCTTGGAACTGGATGGTTCAGGCTGTGTAGCAGTGGTACACAGCTGATCAACCTTCTTCTCTTTGCTGGAATGATTTGGACCTGAACTAGAACTCCTGGCATTAGAGCTTATAGTTGAGTCTTCAGCCTTCATCACTTCAAATCCTGCAGAGATAAACACTTGTTTCTGCTTAGAGTTGAAAGTGGCCTTGATCTTTTAAGCCTTCTTTGACTTTATCTTAGCTCTCCTGATCAAGTTCTTCCTCTTAAACTTGGTCATCCCTGCTTCTTCTTTCTCCTTTGGAGAATAGTGACCCTTTTTAGTATGATCTTTTTCACTCTTCTTAGAATCATCCTTCACTATCTCTTTTTCATCCTCTTTAACAATAGGGTCTATGAGGAGAAGCTCATCTTTATAAGTTCCACACCTTGGAGATCTTACAGACAATAGAGTATATGGAGGAGCTATCTCAGTAGATCCCAGTCCCTACTTATTTTGATAACAAACTTTTGCATGCAAGGATGAGGATATCATGTTCTTGAAGGTCTCTTCTTCAAGAACATGTTTTTCTGCTCTGGCTTTGCTGATCACAAGCTCAGCCTGACATTCAGTTAACTTAGTGATGAGATCTTTTATCTGAGTCCTGTTGTTGGTATGTTCATGCTTAAGAGTTGAAATGGTTTTCTCTAAATCTTCTATTTTAAGTTTGTAATTAATTTCAGCTCTTTTGAAATTAGCTTTTAAGATATTTAAGGACTCAAGATCAAATCTCATCTCTAAGTTATAGGACCTATATTTATAGACTTTAGCAATACATTCAGGTGTACAAAGATGTTCCAATACATTGGCTTCTTCATGATCTGCCATCAGTGCTTGTTTTAAAGATGCATCATCAACCTGAAAGCTCCAGTCAAAGCCTCCTTCTTCAACAGCAACTGCAGCTTGCTGCTTGGGCTTCTCATTCTGATGAACTCCATCAGTGTAGTTTGATCTAGTTTGTGCTTGGTCACCATTTCTCTTTGGTGCCTTGCACTCTCTAGCAAAGTGTCCCATTTGGTTACAGTTGTAACACTTTACTTTACTTTTATCCAGCCCAAACTTTCCACTGGCTGCATTGCTAGGAAACTTCCTCCCTGTCCTCTTGTAAAACTTCATGGCTCTGTGAGTGAGAAGAGTCATCTACTGGACTGTTTCCATGTACTCTAGATCATCTGGATGGATACAGTCCAGGTCTTCAAGGGTAAAGAGAAAGTTCCCTGTGCTTTCATCAGTAGACATAAAGGCTTGTGAAGAGCTTGTCTCTTGGAATGGGCTTCCATAGATGTAGCTCTCTCTTAGTGTCTCCGGGAAGGTGATGAAAGGACCTTTTTGTGAGTTTTTAAGGTAGCAGATGAGATGATGCTATGGTTCTCTGCAATCCCTTTCAACCATATGAAGGGTTGAACTCTGCTGGTTGTTGGAGTTACCAGATGGATTTTGCATGTTCACCTCCATCTGGTAGCCACTGAAGATACCATACAACTCAGTGAGAGTAAGGGTCTTGAGGTTCTCAGTCCTCTTAATGACCATACAATAGTGTGTTCGTTGTTTGGGAAGAGAGGACATGAACTTCCTCAAAATGTCCCTGTTCTCAAGAGTTACTCCAACATCCATTAGAGTATCCACAATCTCAACATACCTGAAGTACTGTTAAGTCATGGTTTCACCTGTCTTGAAGGTGAAGTTCTCAAACTGCTGCTTCAAGAGGTCTTTCTTGTTCTCTTTTACTTCATTTGACCCCTCATACATCAGCTTCAGTGCATCCCATAGTTGCTTGGCAGTCTTGCATTTGACCCCTCATACATCAGCCTCTGTAGATAGAGTTTGGAAGAGCAGTTTGGAGAGCAGTCATGGCCTTCTGATCTATGTCAATCTTCTTCCTGTCTTCATCAGAATAATCAGCAACTTCCTTTGGTATCATACCACCACCAGCAGCAGCTAAAAGGGTGGATGGTACATAAGATCCATAAAAAACAGATCCCCACATCCTGGAGTCTTGAGACTTGAAGAAGCCTTCTATTCTTTGGCACCAAGTGTCAAAGTCTTCAAGAGTGATCAGTGGATACCAGTTTTCATATCAGCCTTTGTGATAGCTGCCATTTGAGATGTTAAGTATTTTGTGAAACTGAAATGATTTAAGATGGTGAGATCTTACAATCAAGAGCCTAAAAAACTCTGATACCAAGTGCACGACCATGTGAAGGGTGGTCAATACAATCAGTTTCACAATGAGGAGAGTTTTAAAACACTTAACAGATCAAATGGAGAACCAGGTTTGTGTGAGATGATACCAAGAACACAAGTAAGTAATGAGATAAAACTAAGAATAAGAACAGAGAAGTATGGTTTTCAAGAATGCTATATATTGCTCTCAAATTTTATTACAAGTGTTACAAAGCATAAAAGAAATACAAGGACCTGAGATAGTTTATACTACATCCTACAACCGTCAATACTTAGAAAGACAGTTGGAAACACTAATTCTAGACGACAATATCAATGTAGAGTCAAAAGGCAGATTGCCTTTTGACTAGCGACTATGACATGCCATAGCTCACATCCTTTTCTAATATAAAAAGGTTTACAAGTACAAAGTAGGAAGTTACAGACAAAGACCATAATCTACAGTTTACAAAAGTATGGACTTTTCACCAACTTGTATAAGTTGGTGAGTCTTCAGAGTTGCAGCGGAAAATGTGTCAGCTTTATGAAAAAGTAGATCAGAGAAAACATGTATTCTCTGTCTTCAAAAGAAATCAGTCTTCACAGCAAATTGGCTTCAGAAGACTTTGTTTCTGAAGCTTCGGAAGACTTTATCTTTGGCTTCGGAAGATTTGGACTTGGCTTCGGAAGATTTTACACTTAGAATATTTTCTATGAAGAGTGTAAAACTTCCGAAGCAACTTCTACCTTGTACATCAGCGCATGCATGCAGGAAGCACCTTGGGTGTTTTGGCTTTTTTGGTTGTATCAGTCTTATAATATTCTAATATAACCTTACATGTGTCATCTGCTTATGACACGCGTTTATGACTAGAATTGGGTGCCAAGAATTTAACCGACATGTATTTGTGTGTCATAAATACCTGTTATGGTTTTAAAAACATTACCAGCGACCATTCTAAACCAATTACCCATTTAAATGAAGATTAATATCTCATAATACAAAATAAACTACATATATAGCAACAAACCGTTGTTTCATACAATATTTTATAACACATAAGTAAATATTCACGGTTCACCACATTCCATTCTAATTTCGATACAAAATTTCAACGAAAAATAAAGTTTGCGATAAAAGTTGACTATTATTCGTGAATTTCATCAATATCAGGGAGCATCATTATACTCATCTTTTCTTCCCCCAACCTGAGAATTAGGAAAAAATTTAACCAAATAAAATTAGAGTTTAGCAAATTCAATTAAATACAATTTAGCTTAAATTTAAATTTCCAACTCCTTTATCAACCAAAAAAATAAACTTTCATGTTCGTGGAATAATGGGATGCCATATATAGAGTTTTGATATACTTATGCTAGTTGAGTGCTTGACAAATTCTTAGTATTTAAAGACTTAACAGATAAGAAGCCAATAACATCAAAAAAAAGTAGTACTTGATTATGGTATTAAGTCGCAGATTCAAGAAACTGGGCATACGCTTGTTCTGTTGTTCCTTTACAGCAGGAATCCACTTCTGCATAATTTTGAATTGCAATAAAATACTAGTGATTAAAATAGGTCTGGTCAAAAAAACAATACACTTTCAGCAATGTTCAACTCATTTGCATTTTAGTTATTTTTATTAATTAAGCTATTTGACCACTTAAGGATATAACATATAGCCCAAATCAAACTCATTCATAAGTAAATACGTCAAAATTGTCTCCTCCAGTAGCAACTCAATAAAACAAGTATTCATACAAGTAGTAATTAGTTAAGTAGATGAAATACATAGACCAAACTAGAGTAAATTTACCACTTTGAAGAGCACAATTCAACAAAAAGATTATAGAGGAACATACATACCGACTAATTGCTTACATCAAGCATGTTTACATAAATTCAAGTGCGAAAATATACAGTAAAAGAAAATAATAACTAAAAATCAAGAATTTTTCTTACGGTTTTGATTGTGTCTATATAAGCATTAATAAGTCTATACATGTTTTCTATAATTGAAATTATGTATTACATATAATAATAATAATAAAATAAATTGTTAAAATGATAGTTTACAATTACTCTGCCTCTTATACTTCTTTGCAAGCTTCTTGATGTTTTTCTTATCTAGCTTAGGGTGCATCATTGATTACCGAAGATGAGTTATGAATGAAAACATTTTAAGTAGAGTATAAGTAATCAAAATAATAATCAAGATTAACAATCACATGCACTGTATACCTCTATTCTTTTATAAAATCAAAGAAGCAACAATTAAATAGATATAGTGTTGGATCTTATAGTCAAAGAATTACCACCAATAGACAAAATCAAAAATAGGAAAAAAAATATAGGATTCAATATTAAACCAAAACAACATGCAATATTCTGAAAGACAAACATAAAAAATTCCACTGTGATTTTCTTTAAAATCTTCAAACATCATTTTGCAAAATTGTATAGAACTTAATAATTGGTGGTTCTCGTACCTATTGCAACTTAACTTTTACAAAACTTAATCTTAAAATTTCTGCATATTTCTTAGCTTTCAACTAACATTGAAAATTACAAACTAATTTGTATTCATCCTCCAAACTCATATAATCTAAAAGATAATACTTATTACAATGAACTCTAAACTTTATCTTGCTGTTTATGTTACTACAACAGTTCATATGAAACAAATCAGTCCCAAAACACTATAGTAGGTTTGATTTCATAAGCAACCCATAATGCATTCTTACTATTGTATTAGGTTATGAAGTTCAGACATTTCACATTTAATATAAGGATTTTGTGAGTTTCAAACCATACATTGATGGAAAAATTAATTATGAAGATAAATTGGCATAGCTACAAGTAATTGTCCTCATATGTACCTTGGTAAGTCTTTTGTTTGTCAAGCTCACACTTGATAGTTAAAATAAAACCTGCTAGTAATCAACAGAAGGATGATTGTTGTTCTCGTGTGGTCATGTCACTTAATGAGCTTCCGAAATTTGCAGTTTTGTTGTTTATCTTGGTTAATGAAAATCCTGAAACCAACAAGTTATCATGATGTATTTGCTGTTCAAATCAAACCAAAATACAAATTTGGAAGGATTATACTAGTAGGTGTATTCCTTGTTCCCATGACGTATTTGTTGTTCGAATCAAACCACTCAACTCTCCATTTGACCAATGCCATTATTACGAAAACTTCATGTTAAAGGCTTATAAAGGAGTGCAAAATGAAAAAAAGGAAAATTGGAACTAGTCTACCTCTATAACTTTTCCAGACAAGATGGTGAACGTACGATCTGAAAGCAAAATCAGTTGTCAGTAATCCAGCAGTCTGCAAAGGCCATCCCCAAATGCTCACTTCTATTGCAAACTTGTAGAGCTGACAACAAGATCTCAACATCAACCCATCCTAAACAAATTAACCAAACTAATAAATCCAGCTGATTCACACTATAAGTGACAACTGAAAACCCTAATTTACAAGTGGAGACACCATTTGAGTAGAAATGATTCAGGAGTAAAATGGTGCCGGGGTTGAAGAAAGTAGGGATTTCAGGTGCAGATGGTTGTGAAGATCGGGGAAGCTGTTGTTCTCGGAATCTCTAACGCACATTGCACCCGATTGTCACGTAGTCGGTGTTTCACGACGGTCTCTAGGGTGCCGACCGGAGAATGGTGGTGGTGGCCGATTGTGCGTTCGAATGGAAAAGAAGGTTAGGGGGTTTTCATATAATTTTAAATTAGTATAATACGCCACAGTTTCAGACACAAACAGATGACACGTATTTTTCTTTCCAAAGCATACTCCATGTTTTTTTATGACACTAAAACAATGATACACAAAAATTCGTGTTATCGTTTATTTAGATTTTAGTAAAGATGATAGTTTTTTTATGAAACACATTTTTTACGTATCATTAAATCAAGCGTGTCATAATTCTCGTGTCATTAAAGGTATATTTTCTAGCAGTGACATTATAAAAAGACAAAAATGGGTAGGAACATATTTTAGAAGGAAAGGAATACAGACGCGGCGCCATATTTGGACATGTGGCCTTGTTCTAGCTACAAACTATAGGGTTGTTGGTGGCTGTTTAAGGTGAGGACGAATCAAGGGAGCAAGGGAAAAGTGAAAGCAGACATTTTGATGAAAAGAAAAGTAAGAATTAATTTTGTTTTCTAAGTTTCAATAAAGTTAACTATTTTTCTCGAAAATTATAAACATTAATTTCAGCACAAAAGTTTAATCATTTCTCTTACTTTCTGTTCAAAAATTTTATTATTTTAAATTTAATTTGTAACAACATATACAACTTTTGAACTAAATTGAAACAACTTACTAAATTTTTTAAGGTTAATTGATATTTTTAATTTTTGAAGGAATATATGAATTGAAACAACTTACTCAATTTTTTAAAGTTAATTGATATTTTTAATTTTTGAAGGAAGATGATTATTTTTGTCATGAAAAAAAACTGAATATAACTCAAAGTAGTAATATGAACTCATGTAACTACTTCACCTGACACATGTGTCCGCAAGCAAAAGGTGATGACTAGTTTTACGTTTAGCTTCCACAAAATTATTAGATAGTGGTTTCATATTTGAGCACTTTCAAGATAGTGGACTTAAGTTGTTGAAAGGCTTACATGTGTAAATAGTTAAAAGCGCATTGCTAATAATATATAGCCACGGTTTATTTACCTATTACTCTATGTGTGATGTGTCCAAAGATATGCACAAAAGAATTAGATTTCAAGTAAGTGTGTCCTCCAATTGAGAACATGATGACACAACGAATGTTTGCAATCAACAACACTTCCACTTTTTGCTCCTATAAATCATGGGGATTTCTAGCCATGGCATTTAACTTGAGTGCAGATATAAGTGAAAACAAAACAAGAAAAATTAACAGGCCATGAAGTCTTTAATGAATATTAACAGTATCATTTGTTTCGTTGCAATCGTAGGAATTGCAAGCGCGATAATGGTTGAAGGAACAGGAGGACCATGTGGGAAATCTAGCCCTGATAATGAAGCAATGAAGCTAGCACCGTGCGTTTCTGCTGCTCAAAATGAGAATGTAGCTGTCCCAGAGGCTTGCTGTGCTCAGGTCAAAATAATTGGGCAAAACCCAAGCTGTCTTTGCGCAGTTATGCTCTCTAATACTGCAAAGAGCTCTGGTGTCGACCCTAAAATTGCACTGACCATCCCTAAGCGCTGCAACTTTGCTCATCGACCCATTGGCTATAAATGTGGACGTATGTTAATTTCTGCAGTAATCCGAAACTTATTTAATATTTTTATGCAGTGTTATTTCTAATGGTGCACTAACTACTTCTATTCGCTTGGCAGCATATACACTTCCATGATGGAAAGTGAAGAATATCAGGCATGGCACACTCGTGATAACGGCAACATGCATAGCTAACTACTACTTTCACAGATATAAAGGCTAGCATTATAAATATATATGTACCTATGAATAATATTTCATATGAAGTACTCATATCTTCAATGATACTACCGTTTTCTCTTCTCCTGTTTATTGCCTTCTTTAGATTATAAATCAGGCAGATCTTATCTTTAACGTAATTCGCCAAGCGCAATCATTAAAAGTCACCTAAGAAGCAAAATAACCAAACAACAAAACAAATCACATAAATCATGCGGATCTTATCTTTAACACATACTGTACCAAAGCATATATTCATATCGTATAAGAGCTAGCGAGTTGGTTCCTCTAGTTAGTTGGTTATGTAGTTATGTGTTTGTTTCATTATCATTTACATTAGTTGTTGGGAAAACTCTTGTCTCCAGTTTGAGATTCCAGAATCACAATTTCATAGTTGCACATGACGAATCTGAAATGAAATAAATCAGAGTTTTTGGTATCCAGATTAGTTGGGTCCAGGGTACTAGAAGTATGGTAATAATGCTTAAGAGTTTTAAGGTAATCAGTGGTGGATCTAGCCCAAAAAACAAAATATCCCCAAAAAAAAAAAAGATTTCTACAGTGCATTAATTCAATACTTAAAAAAAATCTCGGTTCATTCATTTAGTTATATAACTTTTTGTGGTGCATCTAATTATAACTAGGTTTTCATCCCCGCGCATTGCGTCGGGATCCCGCCATGATTCCGAATACCAAAACGCAGTGGCAAAAAATTCCTCGAAGGCTATATTCCCACGTAAAACCCCAAAGCTTCCCCCGTCGTAAAAGCTATTATCACTCAATATTGTTAAGTTAGATTCCGTTCGCTTCGTCATGGTACCTGAACAATAACGACTATGACATACGGCGCTAAAAAAATGCTTCCTTCTAAATACAACTTCGTTTTCAAACAAATGTATATTTTATGTTCTAAAAGATAAACGCGCATTCTGTTTTTCATAAAAAAGTTAACGAGCGAAAGTTATTACAAATAAATAAAACTATTAGAGAATCAAATGGGTTAAAAATATATATTATGAGGGCTGAACATAAAAGATATATAATAAAAAAGTTCGAAATAAGATATTATATTAGTGGTAAAAGTGTTACCTCAGTAAAGTTTTAAGGTAAAAATCTAAACCCTTAAATTTTCCATGTAGCAATTTAAACCCTTATATATATATATATATATATATATATATATATATATATATATATATATATATATATATATGATCGATCAAATGAAAACCAGTATTATATATAAAAATCATAAAACCACCGTCAACCAATCATAAATTTTAAAATTTTGTTATTATTATTTTATTAAAAAGGGTGTTTTTATAATAATAACTTAATATTATTTATAGTATATTCCAATAGATTGACTAACTTCCTTTTTTTCTCAATACAATTTTAAATTAATATATTATAATATAATGCTTATTAATTAGCTTCATCAATTCTCTGAAAATTTTAATTCAACCTTCATCACCAACTTTATCTTATTGATTTTAAAGAATTATTGTTAACAACTCCGTTATCAATTGTTTGATTACATCAGCGGCATTTTTAAGGGGGTGATCATCATCAATTTTAATCAAGATTCTAACCTTCTTCATCGCCATTTTAATTCTACTATTTGAAGGTTTGTTACAAACGATCCATGCTTTTATATGTTAATCATTTATTGAAGATGAAAAGTTCACTAGCGCTACGTACATATACGCAACTCATGAAGAAGTGTATAGTTTCTTGAGAAGTTCGATTGAAGAAAGATCATATCAATCTTCTTGTGAGTGATCCAATTGATGATATACGACTTCAAGATCATGAATTTTGTGATTTTCATATCTGTTTTTATCATGATTTTTAATAAATCACATCAAGAATTGGATAAAGATCATGGATCTTTTGCATAAATAAATGCACGCACTAGTATGTGTTCTTGGTTTTCTTGGTATTCAAGATGAAGAAGATGAAGATCTGAAACATCGATGTTACATATAAGATAAGACTATTGTTACATATACGTAAGACTATTGTTACATATATGTAACACTGCTGCTATATATATGTAACATTGTTGTTGCGTAACACTACTGTTACGCATACGTAACATTTATGTAACTTGAGTATGTGGGTCACTATAGGGAAGAACATCAATGGAAAAAAGAAAAATTTACAAACTTGTCATCTTTAATTTTAACCCTTGATTAACATGATCAATGGTTGGAAAGTGGTTTCTTGGTTTTTTTATTATAATTTGGTTTTCATTTAAACCCTACCCTATAAATATACAGGAGACGGATCCAATGAAAACTACATTACAAATGAAAACTAAAAAAACCACTTTTGTAACACCCCGGATTTTATTTAAAAGAAGAGAAAAGAAAAGTATCTAGAAAGAAAGGAATATGGACACAAAGTGGAGGGGCTAAAGTTGTAAGAAGTACAAAACTTATTATTTTAATAAGAATGGAGGTATGGCGCCCACTTCAAAAGCAAAATCTGCTTTTTGCTCTCGGTTGAAGAAGAAGAAGAACTCTCGGTTCTAGAGAGAGAGAGGAGGAAGAAGCTGCAAAAGGTAAATTTCTTAAGTATATGTTCGGTTTTAACCGAATTCACAGCTTCTTGACCGAAGTTCTTGGTGTTCAGTGCTTGTTTTCGGGATTTTTAGTGCTGAAATCGTGGGGGAGCTTCAGACCCAAAGTGTTTTGATTGAAGGTTGCTTCAGGTGAGTTTCTAGAACCCCTATTTTACTGATTTTCAACTTCTTGGGGCTATTATGCATACCGAATAAACGTTTTTAAATGTAACTGTGAGTTTTGCCTGTTGTTCGAATGATGTTCTGTGATTTAAGTTTTGATGTTGTTTTGGTGGTTAGAATGGTTGTTAATATGTTTTAAGGGCCTTAGTATGTTAGATTTGTGTTCGGGTAGTGTTAGAAAGGTTTCGGGTGTTTATGGCAATTGTGAGATGTTCAGAAAGTTCCCATGTGCCCAACTAATCTCATGCACCTAATTGTCCTCATGCTCCCAAGGTCATGCGCACAAATAGTGGACATACGCCTGAACAGTAGTTCATGCGCCCAGAATAAGTGTTGATGTGCTTAAGTGTTGGCCATGTGCCTGAGTGCCCATGCGCCCAGAGTTGCCCATGCGCCTAAGTGTTGGTGCGCCTAAGCAGGGCTCATGCGCTTGTATAGTGGTAATACGCCTAAGCAGGGCTCATGCTCCTGCATAGTGCTAAAGCGCCCAGACTGTTTTTACTTAGAATTTTTATGCTCATGCGCCTGAAATGTTCCATGTACCTTATTTTGGAATTAGGATTTTCTAAGGGGCTTTAAGAGGAAGATGTTTGGGATAGGTCCCGTTGTGATGTGATGTCTTATGCTTGATGTATGTATGATGATGTGATGAGGTTTATGATGTGTATGTGTGTGTGTGTGATGTGTTACCTTTCTTCGTTAAACGGTTTTCAAAACGTATGTATTATGTTATATTATACGTTATGTAATATGTTATGACTTTACGTGGTATGATGTATGAATGTGCGTACGTAAAGTATTATGTAACGAAGTGAAAGGTAACGATAATGAAAAGTGGAACGTAACGAATGAATGAAAGTCTTGCAAGCGATGAATGGAGGTGCACGACTATGTTGTCGTTAGCTCAACTGTGTGCGGTTTAGCTAACCCGAAGGATGGACACAAGGATTCTATGAGATAGACTCGATGGGAGTCTAATAATGACTCGAAGGGGGTCTAATCCATGAGGTTGACTCGAATGATGTCGTGATGCTCGCCCCGTACCTATGTCGGTCTTCGGACATGAGTCGGGGGTTTGTTTACAGGCCCCAGAATAGTATCGGTCTTCGGACATGAGTCGGGGGTATTGCATGAGACAGGATCTGATTAATGGTAAAAGATGTAACGAACGAACGAATGAACGATGATGAAGATAATAAATAAATATTATCAATATGTACGTATAATGTGTGATCGCGTATGATTGTGAAGGTTATGATTTAACAAAAGTAAAGTATTTTATTTATAAAACTAGAACTTACTCAGCGTCGCTGACTTTTTGTATGCATGATAGTTGGCAGGTATTTTGTTGATGCTGAGGAGTTACAGGCATGGATGCATACGCTACTGGGAATGTTTTGAGGCTGGCATCCACGTTTTGTTATAATGTCATATTTTGAAATGTAACAATGATGTATTATGATGGCATGTTTTTAATTACTAATGAAAGTTTTTTTTTAAATTCCGCTGCAAAAGTAATGTATGTTTTAAATGTTTTTATGCAATGACGGTCCAGCTGTAAGTGTCCCGAGAACGGAGCCTTACAAGTTGGTATCAGAGCTAAAGTTTAAGAGAATTGGGTAAATATTTTCAAAAACCTAATCTTAAACTGAGAATGGGATGAAAGGAAAGGGATGTCAGTCCTAGTAGCTACATGCATGCAGGTAAAAGTTTTATGTAAAAGGTTTTATGTAAAGGTTTTATGTAAGTTAATGTTAACCGGTATTATGTGCGCATGTTATGAGGCTTGTGTGCTTTTGTGTAGATTTAGATACTGATGTAATCAGGATAGAAAATGCTTGGGGAATGAAGGGTAAAGTAAGTGGCTAATCACAACTGGACACTGTGATTAGGGACTTACTATACTTTACATAACTCGAGCTATTACCTTGATTGACTTTGTTGGTGTTTGAATCTTGTAGTGTTTAGATGGCTGGCGGTAGGTCTTCTGAGGCTCCACGAGGTGGAGGTCGGGGTGGACGTGGTGTTAGGCCGCGTGTCACGAGAAGCAGGGCTAAGATTACTGAGACGGCTCCTGAAGAGCCAGAGCTTCGTCACCAGGATGGTGAAGACGAGAGTGCCAACCTGAGAGCCTCAACGAAGGAGGCAGTAGCAGAGGAAGTCCATCAGGTCATGCAGACGATTCTGCCGTCTGTAGTGACTGAAGTTATCCGTGCTGTGAGGGATTACGAGAAGAAGGAGAAGGAGGAGAGGAGGAGGATCGCACGGCGAGAAGGTGAAGCTGGAGGTTCTGGGGATATGGAGCAACCCGATGCTGACATGGTTGTCACCAGTGACGATGAGGAGGACGAGGAAGCTGTGCTGGAGACTGCGAAGGGATGCAGCTATGGAGCATTCCAAAGGTGTAGGCCACCTATGTTTGATGGAAATGGGAGTGCTGTTGTTGCACAATGTTGGGTGAGAGAGATGGAAGAAAACTTGACATCATCGAGTGCAGTGAGGATCAGAAGGTGAAGTTCGCTACCCACTTATTTGTGGATTTAGCCTTGTGCTGGTGGGATAACATTGTCCAAGCTAAGGGTACCAGGACAGTTAGGAGGATGAGGTGGAAGGAGCTAAAGAGGTTGGTAATTGAGGAGTTTTGCCTTCATATAGAGCTTGACAAGGTCGAGAGGGAGTTCCTGTAGCTAGAGGCGGGAACGATAACTCACCAGTAGTACACCACGAAGGTCAACGAGATGGCGAGGCTGGTGCCAGATCAGGTGACGCCTGTGTCACGAAAGATCAAAAGGTATATTCAAGGTCTGCCAGCAGATATCTGCAGACACCTGATCGCTGCCCGGCTAGGTACGTTTAGGTTGGTGGTCAAACTAGCGGGGAGGCTGTATGACGAGCGAGAGGTGGTGGCTATAATGGATGAAGAGGAGGAGCAAGGTTATGAAAAGATTAGGAACGAAAGGCGGGATAATGATAATGGTGAATTTGTGGCTAGAGGTAAGACGATGAGGTTCGATGATTGGAAGTGGATAACTGAGAGGGAAGAGGTATGCAAGAAGTGTGGTAGAGGCCACGTGGGGGAGTGCAGGTGGGGATCGAACGTCTGCTTCTAGTATGAAAGAGAGGGCCACATGGCGAGGGATTGTCACATGGCTAAATGTTACGACTGTGGCAAGACTGGACATAAGAGCAGAGACTGCAAGAAGTCGAGGGCAGGAAGCTCCGGTGTGAGGAAGGAGAGCAGAGGATGAAGGTCAGAGCATTCGCTATGACCGGGAGGAGGCTAGAGTGGACCCCGACGTGACGTCAGGTACGTTTCTAGTAATTTAAATTTGTGCATCTATGCTTTGATTGTGGTGCTAGTAGTAGTTTCATTCCTACTACCTTCCGTGATAAGTTGCACGTTAGGAGTAGGAAGATCGATGAGCCTTTCGATATAGAAATTGCTACCGGTAAGTCCACTAGGATACCTGATGCCTAAGAGGATTGCACGATAGAATTGAGAGAGCGTGTGTCTCCTGCTTGACTGTTCAGGACGAACTTAGGTGGATAGGTGTACACCTTCAGATGAATTGGCTAGTAGCCTATGAGACGAAACTCCGAGTGTCGCAAGAAGATGGTTTAATCTACCGCGCCCGACAAGAGTTCGGTGTCGTCCTACGAAGATGGAGTAATGATGATGGCCTCGTCGTTGAGAGGGGGATCATCCGATTCAGAGAAACAAGGAAAGCTAATACCGAGTTATATAGTGCCATTCTGAATTGTTGCTCAGGTAAGAGAAGTGGCATGTCGACTGGAGCTACCCGACGTGTTAAGTGGAAGTCATCCGACGTTCCATGTATCTCGTCTAAGAAAGTGCTCAATCGATGAGGATATGATCCTGCCACTAGAGAATACTGAGATGGACAAAAGATTATACTACGAGAAGCAAGTGGTGGCCGTTTATGATAGAAAGAAGAGATGGGCTAAGGAGAATGGTGGTTCCACTTGTGCGAGTACAGTGGAGCCCAGAAGGGGACTAAGCCTACGTATAAGATCAAGGAAGAGGTGATACAGCGTCACCCGTAACTGTTCGAGAAGCGACATGTTTCGGGGACGAAACCTATTTAAGGGGGGTGGACTTGTAACACCTCGAATTTTATTTAAAAGAAGAGAAAAGGAAAGTATCTAGAAAGAAAGGAATATGGACACAAAGTGGAGGGGCTAAAGTTGTAAAAAGGGCAAAACTTATTATTTTAATAAGAATGAAGGTATGTGTAACCTTTCGTGTTTTCGTTAATTGATAGTTAACCTTGTTATGTTCTTGTAAGGACCATTTATGTCATTTAAGAAACTATATGGGTTGTTTATGAATGTTTCTTTTATGGTGCATTAATTCATTAATTTAAGAGTTAATAATTTGTTTTAATATAATAAAACATAATAATAATAGTTAAAATAAGATAAAAATAATAATAATAATAGAAATAATAATTTATAAGAGTTAAATAATTAACAAGTTTAAAAATGTTTAAAACTTAAAGTTTAGTTAAGTTAGGGGGTCTTTAAGACAATTTACAAACTTAAAATAGAAGTTTTGTACCTAAAATAATAATATGTAAACTACAGGGACTAAAACTGTAATTTAGTTTAAACTAGAAATAAAACTTTGGATTAAAGGTGTAATATTAAAACCTCAGGGACCAAAGGTGTAAATTGTAAAACCCAACCCCCAAACACCCGATTTTCCGGTGGGAGCTCCGGCCGAGCTCCGGCCACCCCCAATCGGTCGATAAACCCGAATTTAACTCAATTAAACCACACCATTACAGTCGCGGAACCGTTTCGAACTTGAACACGCACCTTAATTGCGTTTAGACGTCGGTTATGAACCCAATCGGTTTGAATAACCGAAGTTTTTAATCATAGAGCCGTTCGAACATTAAAACTCAATAATAATCAAATTAAATGTGTCATAATCGAACGTTTAACTAATCCTAAGCTGCCATCAATCTCAATTTCACCTGCAACTCACACGAACATCACATTCGATCATCCCCTTCATCGCGACCTGCAACATTAGTGTTCTTCAACCTACAGTCATTCTTAATTAAAATTGATAAAGGGCTTTCAATCACCGAGACCAGTAGAAGCTATCTGTGCAACTAATTTGATTATTAACATCATTTGCAACCCGAACCAATCTCGACATAGCCGCGACTTGTTCTTCGTCTTGCTCACCATCGATTCGACTTTGATTCGGGTAATTAAACACAGTTATCTACTCGTTTTTACATGGGGAACAAAAGCCCCATGATTATCATCGTTATCAATATCGATTTATGCATCAATTTGGTCCTAAATCATTCTAGGGTTTATGCGATTTGGGTTTTTTTCCAGAGATTGTATTTATAAAGTAGGGAAGCCGGCTTTTAGCAGGCATAGGCTACCCAGCCTAACGGTAAACATCACTTCCCACAATTGTGAGGTCCCGGGTTCGAACCCGGGCACCCACATTATTTTTTTTAAAGCCTTTTCTTAACAAATTTAAATACAGAAATATTTTAATAATTATAAAAATCATTTTTGTAAACTTTAATTATTTTTAAAGTCGCATAATTAATTTCTGTAAATTTCTTCGTTTAAATATTTTAATATTTTATATAAAATTTTTTTTACAAATGTCATACTTAGATTATTTTTATAAAATAGACTTTAAATAATAGTTTAAATTAATAAATTATTATTGGCCAATACGTTAATCATGTTTATTTCAAATAATTATAAAAATTTATTTGCATCTTATATTTGAACTTTACAAGTTATTATAAAGAATTTAATTTCTTTTCTCCATATTCCATTACCTAAATGGTATATTTCTTTCATTGGATTAAAATATATATATGATTTCAATAGATAACCTTACTTATTTATAAAAACCCCAAATTCCTATTGAAACCCTAGTTCACGTTTAATCGTTAATATTACCTCTAATCTTAACCTTGAAATATATACGTTAGGTAACTTGAAAAAGAATCGTTGGAGCACCGTTTATTTCTTGTTATCATCCTATATATATATATCATGTGAGTTTTTCCATGCCCCTTTTTACTTTATTTCACACTTTTTGGGGTGAAACATGTTAACTTTATGAACTTGCACTTGTAAACATCTTGATACTTGTAAATGCACGAGCAATTCATTTATGAACTTTGTCATGGTTATTTGTAATATTGTGAGCTTTATATGATGAATATTATATGTTGACAATCATTAACTATTGCTAGCCTGGCGACGTCATAGATCTATGGGCCTGACAAGCCTATTTGGTGCTAAAGCCGAGGTTATTGCCGGCTCCTAGTGTCGTATTCTTGAGCACTATGGGAACCAAGTACACTTAGCTAATCGTTAAACTTGTAAATGATATTCTTGGTCAAGGTTTGATTGTAGCTATATGTTATCTATAAACTTGCTTTATTCGTAATCATTGACATGAATTGCTACTTGTAAACTTTATATATATATATATATATATATATATATATATATATATATATATATATATATATATATATGTATGCTTAACCCATGGAAACTCACCAACTTTTAAAGTTGACTCCTTTATTTTTAACATGTTTCAGGAAATACACAAGGTTGATGATTATCCTTTGAAGCATGCTTACACCTAGGATTTGGACCTAGGAAAAAAAAATAAATAAAATAACTTGAGACTTGGAAGTTGAACTTTGTTCATTTTTGTTTGTTGAGACATTTGGTTGTAATGTTTATTTCAACTTATGAATTTCTATATTTACAATTTATGGTAGTGTTATGTGGCTGTGAACAATCTTAACCCTCACATCTCGACGTTTCCGCCGTTAAGGTTGGGGTGTGACAGATTGGTATCAGAGCCCATAACTATAGGGATTTAGGTTATTAGAAATGGTGACCTAGACTATAGTTGATGCATGAACCTCATAAGAAAAATCTTTATGATCTTGTAATATATCTTGTTGCATGCTACATAATGCTACTTGTTAAGGAGGGGCTCTTGATGTGCAACTTGATGCCTTTAGTTAGGATTGCCTTATAATTGAGAAACTTGGTTGCCTTGTCCTCTCTAAAACTTATTCTTAATCCTTTATTCTCTCGACGATGAAATATCTTAAACTTATTCTCGACGACACGGGGGAACGTAAGCTTTATATCAAAAGGTTCAAATCTTTAGACTTTATGACTAATCTATGAAAATCTCATCAAGGTTTTAATTCCATGAATCTAAAGAAATATTGTGTGACACATAGACACCTGTATTCTGGATTTCCTGGCAAAAAGCCTTCGGGCTAAGGTAAGCATTTCGCATAAATCCCGTGGGACTAGTTATGCTTACCTGGGGATTTCTGGGATGAGTGATAAACTATGGTCAATATACACAAGTTTCTAAGGCAATTGGAGTTAACTCACCTTGACGTGTCAACGTTTCCAAATGGTAATGCGTACCAAATGGAATCATTCCATATGTGTTTTACAAGTCTTGAAAAATCTTTGTTGATTTACTATCTTATACCTCCAAATTTCTATGACTAACTTATTTTGTATCCAGCATGTCTCGTCATCATGGAAAGCGTGGTAGCTCTGACCGCAAATTAGCCGCTATGATTGCCCGTCAAATGGCTGCAGTCATTCCGACCATGGTTGCCGAACTGAGTAGCACCTTGATGACCAACGCTAGTAACAACACTAATGGCAATGGGCAAGGAGAGAATAGTGCAAATCAAGGAAGAAACAACCAACCCTGCACGTTTAAGCACTTCAACTCATGCAAACCCACTAGCTTTAGTGGGAAGGAAGGAGCCACTGGACTTCTCGAGTGGTTTGAAAGCATGGAGAACACCTTCATCAACTGTGAGTGTCCCGAGGCACTCAAAGTCCGTTATGCCACAAGTGTTCTTCAACAAAGAGCACTTACGTGGTGGAATAGTGAGAAGAGGAATCGTGGTGCTGATGCTGTGTTGGCACTCACTTGGGAAGAATTCAAGAACATTGTCATCCAAAAGTTCTGCCCGAGAAGTGAGCTGCAAAAGCTGGAGGAGTTTTGGAATCTCAAGCAAGATGGTGGAGATCATTTGGCCTATTCAACTAGGCATCACGAGTTGAGCATCCTGTTGCCTCACATGGTTGACACTGTTCCTAGGAACATTGAGAAGTTCATCAAGGGGGTGCCACCTCAAATCCAAGATGCCGTGGTGGGAAGTAGACCCACAACTTTGGAAGATGCCATTACCATCACCGCACAACTTACTGAAAACCATATTCGAGCGGGCACCTTGTCTGTCAAAGGGGCTAAAAAGACTGAAAAGGCGGTCCCTGAAGCAGCTAAGGAGAATAAAAATGAACCGTCTTACAACAACAAGAAACGCAAGTTCACACCGGCGCGTAATTTCGCTGTGGCTACACCCAAAGTACCTCAAAGACAACCCGCTCCTGGTACACAAGCACCTGCTGCTAGAACCTATGCTGGTCCTCTACCATTGTGCAATGTCTGTAAGTATCATCATGCGGGTAATACCCCGTGCCGTATCTGTACACTGTGTGGTAAGTATGGACATTTGGTGGCTACTTGTCACCGTGCACCAAACAATGCCGCGTTAGTTGCTAATCGTGCTTGCTACAACTGTGGGGAACCTGGTCATTTTCGCCCACAATGCCCTCGTCTTGCGGGTAACGTACCACAAGCTCGAGGACGTGCCTTCAACATCAATGCAAACCAAGCACAAGCAAACAACGATGTGGTGAACGGTATGTCAAAACCAACCCCAACTTTATGATCCAAGTTCTTTTGTTGCTTTACCTGTATCGTAAACGTCTTTAAAACTGAACAGGTATGTTTCTTATTAATAATTCTTATGCCTACGTTCTATTTGACTCTGGAGCCGATAAGAGTTTTGTCTCAATAGAATTTGAGCCTATACTTGCTAAGCCAAATACGAAACTAGAAAGACCTCTTACTGTCGAAGTCGCCGATGGAGAACCCATCACCGTTGATGTCGTTATTCGTGATTGCATTTTGAGCCTAAACGAGCATGATTTCTTTATCGACCTTATTCCTATGAAACTTGGAAGCTTTGACGTTATCATTGGCATGGATTGGTTAGCCAAACATCATGCGGAAATTATTTGTTTCGAGAAGTGCATTCGAATTCCTTTGCCTTCGGGGGATACATTGAAAGTATACGGCGAAAAATCATCCAAAGGACTCAAACTCATGTCGTGTACTCAAGCCCGAAAATGTCTAAGCAAGAATTACATGGCTTTCTTGGCTTACGTGGTCAACACGAAAGTCAAAGGGAATGATCTTAAGAAGGTCCCGATTGTACGAGACTTTCCTGAAGTGTTTCCCGATGACCTTAGCGGTTTACCTCCCGTGCGTGAAGTCGAGTTTAAGATCGATTTAATTCCGGGAGCGAACCCTGTGGCTAAATCACCATATCGACTTGCACCGTCAGAAATGCAAGAGCTGGCCAGTCAACTTCAAGAACTGTCCGACAAAGGCTTTATCCGACCTAGCTCATCGCCTTGGGGTGCACCTATTTTGTTCGTGAAGAAGAAAGATGGATCATTTCGTATGTGCATCGATTATCGTGAGCTTAACAAACTTACCATCAAGAACCGCTACCCTCTTCCTCGCATCGATGATCTTTTTGACCAACTTCAAGGAGCTGCTATTTTCTCAAAGATTGACTTACGTTCTGGCTATCATCAATTACGAGTTCATGATGATGATATCCCAAAAACTGCGTTCCGTACCCGATATGGACACTATGAGTTCATGGTGATGCCCTTTGGTTTAACGAATGCTCCTGCTGTCTTTATGGATCTCATGAATCGAGTATGCAAGCCGTATCTAGACAAGTTCGTGATTGTCTTTATTGACGACATACTTATCTACTCCAAGTCCAAAACCGATCACGAACACCACCTGCGACAAGTTCTTGAGCTATTGAAGAAAGAACAACTATACGCAAAGTTCTCAAAGTGCGAATTTTGGCTTGAGGAGGTCCAATTTCTAGGACACGTGGTGAATAGTCAAGGAATTCACGTTGACCCTGCAAAGGTGGAAGCTGTGAAAAATTGGTGTGTTCCCACAACTCCAACCGAAGTTCGTTCTTTCCTTGGTCTTGCTGGGTATTATCGACGTTTCATTGCCAACTTCTCTCGAATCGCGAAACCGCTTACTTCCTTGACCCAAAAGAATAAACCATTCGAATGGGGGTCTGAACAAGAGGGAGCCTTTGAATCCTTAAAGCACAAGTTGTGTAATGCTCCTATATTGACCCTTCCCGATGGGAACGATGATTTCACCGTATATTGTGATGCATCTAAACTAGGCCTTGGTTGTGTTCTCATGCAACGAGGAAAGGTCATAGCATATGCATCGAGACAATTGAAGGTCCATGAGGTGAATTATACGACACATGATCTTGAACTTGGTGCTGTGGTTTTTGCCTTAAAGATTTGGAGGCATTACCTTTATGGGACGCAATGTATAGTCTACACCGATCACAAAAGCCTACAACACGTCTTCAATCAAAAGGATCTCAACATGAGACAACGACGTTGGGTTGAGTTGATTAGTGATTATGATTGTGACATTCGTTACCATCCTGGAAAGGCAAATGTCGTAGCCGATGCACTAAGTCGTAAGATTCATAATAAGATGATCTCGTTTCAAGAAATTCGCGATCGACGACAATGGTTTGATATCTTGGGAGAATTTGATACTGAGATTCGTCTGGATGTTAATGAGACTACGGTGCTGCTACAAAACTTGAGGATTGAGAATGACATCGAGACTTGTATCATGGAGGCTCAACAAGCGGTTCAAGAAGGAGGAAAAATGGGAGAGGAATTGGAGTACAATCTTCGAGCTCAACTAGAAACGAAACCCAATGGGTTGATGTATTTCTTGAATCGAATTTGGGTTCCAAACCGTGATAATCTTCGTACCTTTATCATGAATGAAGCTCATCAAACTCGTTACTCAATTCATCCTGGTTCCGATAAGATGTATATGGATCTGCGCGGTCAATACTGGTGGCCTGGAATGAAGAAAGACATAGCAACTTACGTAGCTAAGTGTCTTACGTGTACAAAGGTTAAAGCTGAACATCAACGTCCTAGTGGATTGCTTGAACAACCCGAGATTCCCATGTGGAAATGGGAACACATATCCATGGACTTCATAACCAAACTACCTCGTACCTCTCGTGGTCATGATAGCATATGGGTGATTGTTGACCGATTGACCAAGTCGGCACATTTCATACCCATACGGGACACCTACAAAACGTCAAGGTTAGCTCGTATATACATTGATGAGATTGTGAGTCGTCATGGCGTACCTTTGCATATCATATCCGACCGCGACGCTCGTTTCACTTCGCACTTTTGGTCGTCTATGCAAGAACTTTTGGGTACACAACTGGATTTAAGCACGGCTTACCATCCTCAAACGGACGGTCAAACCGAGCGAACTATTCAAACCCTAGAGGATTTGCTACGTCTTTGTGTCCTTGACTTTGGTGGTGACTGGGATACGCATTTACCTCTCGCGGAATTTTCATATAATAATAGTTACCACTCGAGTATCAAAATGGCACCTTTTG
This sequence comes from Flaveria sonorensis, assembly GCA_025506505.1. Lineage (NCBI taxonomy): Eukaryota > Viridiplantae > Streptophyta > Magnoliopsida > Asterales > Asteraceae > Flaveria > Flaveria sonorensis. Next base: position 20,863,396 of record CM046429.1, read on the forward strand.
AAGCACTCTATGGTCGTAAATGTCGTTCCCCGATCTGCTGGACTGACATTGGTGAAAATTTCATCACTGGTCCTGAGCTCATACAAGAAACAACCGATAAAGTTTCCATGATTCGTAAGAACCTTGAAGTGGCTAGAAGTCGACAAAAAAGTTATGCTGATAAACGACGCAAGCCGTTGGAATTTCAAGTTGGGGACATGGTTCTTCTTAAAGTCTCACCATGGAAGGGAGTCGTTCGCTTTGGGAAAAAGGGTAAATTAGCTCCACGATTTGTAGGACCTTTCAAGATCCTGAAAAGGATTGGGAAAGTGGCTTATAAACTGGAACTACCTTCCGATCTTAGCGGGGTACATCCTGTTTTTCATGTCTCAAATTTGAGAAAATGTTTGGCTGATGAAAGTCTGCATGTCCCATTAGATGACGTCCAGATCGACGAGTCATTACATTTTGTTGAGAAACCCGTTGAAGTCATGGACCGTATTATGAAGAAGACTAGGACCACTACTACCCCAATCGTCAAGGTTCGTTGGGAAAATAAGCGTGGACCTGAGTTTACTTGGGAGCGTGAGGAGCATATGAAGATGAAATACCCGTATTTGTTCGTCTAGTTCATTCTTAATTTCGGGACGAAATTCTTAAAAGTTGGGGAGACTGTAACCTTTCGTGTTTTCGTTAATTGATAGTTAACCTTGTTATGTTCTTGTAAGGACCATTTATGTCATTTAAGAAACTATATGGGTTGTTTATGAATGTTTCTTTTATGGTGCATTAATTCATTAATTTAAGAGTTAATAATTTGTTTTAATATAATAAAACATAATAATAATAGTTAAAATAAGATAAAAATAATAATAATAATAGAAATAATAATTTATAAGAGTTAAATAATTAACAAGTTTAAAAATGTTTAAAACTTAAAGTTTAGTTAAGTTAGGGGGTCTTTAAGACAATTTACAAACTTAAAATAGAAGTTTTGTACCTAAAATAATAATATGTAAACTACAGGGACTAAAACTGTAATTTAGTTTAAACTAGAAATAAAACTTTGGATTAAAAGGTGTAATATTAAAACCTCAGGGACCAAAGGTGTAAATTGTAAAACCCAACCCCCAAACACCCGATTTTCCGGTGGGAGCTCCGGCCGAGCTCCGGCCACCCCCAATCGGTCGATAAACCCGAATTTAACTCAATTAAACCACACCATTACAGTCGCGGAACCGTTTCGAACTTGAACACGCACCTTAATTGCGTTTAGACGTCGGTTATGAACCCAATCGGTTTGAATAACCGAAGCTTTTAATCATAGAGCCGTTCGAACATTAAAACTCAATAATAATCAAATTAAATGTGTCATAATCGAACGTTTAACTAATCCTAAGCTGCCATCAATCTCAATTTCACCTGGAACTCACACGAACATCACATTCGATCATCCCCTTCATCGCGACCTGCAACATTAGTGTTCTTCAACCTACAGTCATTCTTAATTAAAATTGATAAAGGGCTTTCAATCACCGAGACCAGTAGAAGCTATCTGTGCAACTAATTTGATTATTAACATCATTTGCAACCCGAACCAATCTCGACATAGCCGCGACTTGTTCTTCGTCTTGCTCACCATCGATTCGACTTTGATTCGGGTAATTAAACACAGTTATCTACTCGTTTTTACATGGGGAACAAAAGCCCCATGATTATCATCGTTATCAATATCGATTTATGCATCAATTTGGTCCTAAATCATTCTAGGGTTTATGCGATTTGGGTTTTTTTCCAGAGATTGTATTTATAAAGTAGGGAAGCCGGCTTTTAGCAGGCATAGGCTACCCAGCCTAACGGTAAACATCACTTCCCACAATTGTGAGGTCCCGGGTTCGAACCCGGGCACCCACATTATTTTTTTTAAAGCCTTTTCTTAACAAATTTAAATACAGAAATATTTTAATAATTATAAAAATCATTTTTGTAAACTTTAATTATTTTTAAAGTCGCATAATTAATTTCTGTAAATTTCTTCGTTTAAATATTTTAATATTTTATATAAAACGTTTTTTTTACAAATGTCATACTTAGATTATTTTTATAAAATAGACTTTAAATAATAGTTTAAATTAATAAATTATTATTGGCCAATACGTTAATCATGTTTATTTCAAATAATTATAAAAATTTATTTGCATCTTATATTTGAACTTTACAAGTTATTATAAAGAATTTAATTTCTTTTCTCCATATTCCATTACCTAAATGGTATATTTCTTTCATTGGATTAAAATATATATATGATTTCAATAGATAACCTTACTTATTTATAAAAACCCCAAATTCCTATTGAAACCCTAGTTCACGTTTAATCGTTAATATTACCTCTAATCTTAACCTTGAAATATATACGTTAGGTAACTTGAAAAAGAATCGTTGGAGCACCGTTTATTTCTTGTTATCATCCTATATATATATATATATCATGTGAGTTTTTCCATGCCCCTTTTTACTTTATTTCACACTTTTTGGGGTGAAACATGTTAACTTTATGAACTTGCACTTGTAAACATCTTGATACTTGTAAATGCACGAGCAATTCATTTATGAACTTTGTCATGGTTATTTGTAATATTGTGAGCTTTATATGATGAATATTATATGTTGACAATCATTAACTATTGCTAGCCTGGCGACGTCATAGATCTATGGGCCTGACAAGCCTATTTGGTGCTAAAGCCGAGGTTATTGCCGGCTCCTAGTGTCGTATTCTTGAGCACTATGGGAACCAAGTACACTTAGCTAATCGTTAAACTTGTAAATGATATTCTTGGTCAAGGTTTGATTGTAGCTATATGTTATCTATAAACTTGCTTTATTCGTAATCATTGACATGAATTGCTACTTGTAAACTTTTATATATATATATATATATATATGTATGTATGCTTAACCCATGGAAACTCACCAACTTTTAAAGTTGACTCCTTTATTTTTAACATGTTTCAGGAAATACACAAGGTTGATGATTATCCTTTGAAGCATGCTTACACCTAGGATTTGGACCTAGGAAAAAAAAATAAATAAAATAACTTGAGACTTGGAAGTTGAACTTTGTTCATTTTTGTTTGTTGAGACATTTGGTTGTAATGTTTATTTCAACTTATGAATTTCTATATTTACAATTTATGGTAGTGTTATGTGGCTGTGAACAATCTTAACCCTCACATCTCGACGTTTCCGCCGTTAAGGTTGGGGTGTGACAGTATGGCCGCCCACTTCAAAAGCAAAATCTGCTTTTTGCTCTCGGTTGAAGAAGAAGAAGAACTCTTGGTTCTAGAGAGAGAGAGAGGAGGAAGAAGCTGCAAAAGGTAAGTTTCTTAAGTATATGTTTGGTTTTAACCGAATTCACAGCTTCTTGACCGAAGTTCTTGGTGTTTAGTGGTTGTTTTTGGGTTTTTTAGTGCTGAAATCGTGGGGGAGCTTCAGACCTGAAGTGTTTTGCTTGAAGGTTGCTTCAGGTGAGTTTCTAGAACCCCTATTTTACTGATTTTCAATTTCTTAGGGCTATTATGCATACCGAATAAACGTTTTTAAATGTAATCATGAGTTTTGCCTGTTGTTCGAATGATGTTTTGTGATTTAAGTTTTGATGTTGTTTTGGTGGTTAGAATGGTTGTTAGTATGTTTTCAGGGCCTTAGTATATTAGATCTGTGTTTGGGTAGTGTTAGAAAGGTTTCGGGTGTTTATGGCAGTTTTGAGATGTTCAGAAAGTTCCCATGTGCCTAACTTATCTCATGCGCCTAACTGTCCTCATGCGCCCAAGGTCAAGCGCCCAGAATAAGTGTTGATGCGCCTTCGCCCAGAGTTGCCCATGCCCAAGTGTTGATACGCCTAAGCAGGGCTCATGCGCCTGCATAGTGGTAATACTCCTAAGCAGGGCTCATGCGTCTACATAGTGCTAAAGCGCCCAGACTGTTTTTACTTAGAATTTTTATGCTCATGCGCCTGAAATGTTCCATGTGCCTCATTTTGGACTTAGGATTTTCTAAGGGGCTTTAAGAGGAAGATGTTTGGGATAGGTCCCGTTGTGATGAGATCTTATGCTTGATGTATGTATGATGATGTGATGAGGTTTATGATGTGTATGTGTGTGTGTGTGATGTGTTATCTTTGTTCGTTAAACGGTTTTCAAAACGTATGTATTATGTTATATTATACGTTATGTAATATGTTATGACTTAACGTGGTATGATGTATGAATGTGCGTACGGAAAGTATTATGTAACGAAGTGAAAGATAACGATAATGAAAAGTGCAACGTAACGAACGAATGAAAGTCTTGCAAGCGATGAATGGAGGTGCACGACCATGTTGTCGTTAGCTCAACTGTGTGCGATTTAGCTAACCCGAAGGATGCACACAAGGAGTCTATGAGATAGACTCGATGGGAGTCTAATAATGACTCGAAGGGGGTCTAATCCGTGAGGTTGACCCGAATGATGTCGTGATGCTAGCCCCGGTACTGTGTCGGTCTTCGGACATGAGTCGGGGGTTTGTTTACAGGCCCCGGCATAGTATCAGTCTTCGGACATAAGTCGGTGGTGTTGCAAACAGAGACGGGGTCCTTGTTGCGTACCCCGGTATTGTGTTGGTCTTCGAACATGAGTCAGGGGTTTGTTTACAGGCCCCGGCACAGTATCGGTCTTCGGACATAAGTCGGGGGTATTGCACGAGACAGGATCTGATTAATGGTAAAAGATGTAACGAACAAACGAATGAACGATGATGAAGATAATAAATAAATATTATTAATGTGTACGTATAATGTGTGATTGCGTACGATTATGAAGGTTATGATTTAACAAAAGTAAAGTATTTTATTTATAAAACTAGAACTCACCCAGCGGCGCTGACTTTTTGTATGCATGATAGTTGGCAGGTATTTTGTTGATGCTGAAGAGTTGCAGGCATGGATGCATACGCTACTGGGAACGTTTTGAGGCTGGCATCCACGTTTTGTTATAATGTCATATTTTGAAATGTAACAATGATGTATTGTGATGACATGTTTTTAATTACTAATGAAAGTTTTTTTTTTAAAATTCCGCTGCAAAAGTAATGTGTGTTTTAAATGTTTTTTAATTGTCCCGGGAACGGGGACTTACAACTTTATAGCCCTTGATTTATTAGATCAATGGTTATAATTGATTAGTGGCATAATTATAATTAGATTAAAAATTAAAGAGTTATTATTAGTCATTAAGGGTAGAATAGGAAAATAATATTTTTTTAATTTGAAAACAAACAACTATCAAAATAAATTTCTAATTTTACTCTTTTCTCTCTCTCCTATATTTTATTCTTCTAACACGAACTTATTTATAAACATTACATTAAATTATTTTTTATTTTTTATTTGTAACAAATTGAGTAACAATTAGTAACTATATGTAACATTTGTTACGTATATGTATCAGTGTTATATGTATACGATACTAGGTTACGTATACGTAACTTAATCACAGTTTAAGTTCACCAAATCGAATCTCAAATCTTATGAGCATTTAAATCACGTTAATCGATCTTGTTGCATATATTGTTTATGTGTATGTAACGATCACAAAATATTCCAACAGAACGAGAATTTAATTGAAAATAACTATAAGTACGTATATGGAAGCATAGGTTTACATGTTTGTGAACGCGCTCTTTACGTATACGTAAACACAAATTGAAAAAAGAACTAAGAATGAATAAACGTGCTAGAAGAATCATCAACTCATATATAATAAGATAGTGTAAATCATTTACTTACGTATATGTATGAGTTACATACAATTCATGACTATTTACATATATATAGCTCTTAGATGGTTACATATACCTAGATCTAGTATGTTTTTCATGTTCTTGCTCAGTCTCTATGCCTTTAGTCTCATCATCTAAAATGTAAACACAATCTGTAAACCTCTATTTAGATGTATGTAACCCACACACTTACATATATGTTCCACAGATGCTTACGTACATGTAAGTCGTTCGAATTTACAATTGTCTTCTTTCATCTCGTCTTCTTACGTATTTTTTGGGCCTCTAAAAATCAAGAAACAACCTTTAACTTGTATATATGTAACCCAACTTACATGTCAAGTCTTTATCATCTTTCAAGATACGTATATGTAACCTAACTTACAAAACATGTCTTCATCTTCCTTCTCCTGATTTGCATTTGCAAGTTTGGGTCCTATTTTAGAAGTTTGATTTGTTCAACGATTTGCATGTTTAATCAAACCACTGACGGTGGCGGTAGAGTTGTTCGAAGGCGATCGATGGAGATCGATGTACACAACCATTAACAAAAACAATCAGTGGTGTCGATGGGGTTTGAAGACGAGGGACCTCAGATATCAGCGCACGAAGATGGCTGAATATGGTGGTATGCAATGGCCTAATCAAAATCCGGTTGAATTCTTGAAAGAGAAAGTTGGAGTTCAAATAATTTAAATAATGTGATAATAATAGTATTCAAAATAAAGATAATTGCCAAAATTAAAAGGGTGTCAAAATTACCCATTAACCTTTTAAATAAAAAATAAAAAATGTAAAAGAAAATTTTTTGATTTGTTGAGAATGGTTTGTAAGGTTTTCTAATATAAATGTGGTTTTTATTTGATCCCTCCTATATATATGTGTGTAATATATATATATACACACGTCACACCCTCAATTCCCACAAACGTGGTTTTATCGTTAAACGCATGACAAACAAGGATCTCAGCCGGTAGTTACACTAAACAACACAGTAATTACTAAAAAAACATAGCTTTTATTATTATCAAATAATTCCAAAACGAAGTTTAATAATGATAAGTTTGAGAAATTATTTGCGAAAGCGTAAACACTCATAATTTTAAGAGTAAATTACAAATATTGTCTTTTAAGTATTTCTAAAATTACGGATCTTCTCCTTAAACTTTGATAATTACACTGAGTGTCTTTTATTTGAAAGTTTGTTACATTTTCTGTCCTTTACACTAACTGAAGTTAAATATTTCTGTTAAGTTTTTATTAAATTACATTTTTACCCTTAATCTTTAAAGGACGAAATGTGTAATTTATATTTTTCTTCTTTCTCCTTTTCAATTCTCAACATTTTTATACAAACTATACAAACTTATTTAAAATATTATTGATTGATTAAATTTATTTTTTTATAAAATATAAAGTTGTTTATAGAACTTTAATTTATTATACTCTTTTTATTTGTTTAGTTTAGTAATTTACTTCCTTAAAGTTTTAATTAAATAAGTCATATAATTATTTTTTGTAAGGAACGAAGTTATTTAAAATTATATCTTTAATTTTTTTGATTTTGGAGTTTTAGTTCAAAGGTAAACCAATTAAATTTTAGAATATTATGCTATCAACTTTAAACTAAAACCACAAAATCAAAAAAAAAAAAAAAAAAATCTAAAAGATCTGGTTTTAAGTTACTTTATTTTTTATAAAATTGTTATGTAACTTATTTAATTGAATTTTAACAACTTAAACTTATTAAAAGCACATACACACATAATTCATGAACACGACAACACCCATCCGCACAACCCTCAACCCTCGGTCGTAACCAAACCCGATCAACAGCAACCGAACTCTCATTTGAACGCATACTACAAAATGAACAAAATAATCGAGTGAGGGATCATACTGGTTGATGCAGACGATTCGATCGACGACCGGAACTATCGAGAGCAATAATGGTTATGGCGGTGACTGGATCAACGGAATTGCTAAGTGGGGATGGTGATGCTTGCTAGTTGCCTCACGGTTGCGGTGACAAGGGCTGCTGGAGGTGGTTACTTGGCTGATGGCAGTGACCCTGGTTTAAGATGGCGACGATAATGCGTTGGGGGTGATTTAGGTTACAGGAGCACAGAGAGGGGAGGGATGATTACATTAAAAAAAATCAACTTTGGCCAATAAGCATGAAGTCCCTCAATTTTGGGTAATTAGCATTTTAAATTATTTTAATTAGTTTTGGTTCATCTAAGGTTAAGTTAATTAACAACAGCAGCAGCAACAATAATTATAATAATAACAATAACGCAAAAATAATAATAATAACCGTTTTCATCTAATAAAGGAAATTGAATAAATATAAAATAGCGGAGAGGGGTTGGATAACAGTAACTATGTTAACCTGAAAACTTGAGTTGTCATATTTTTCCCTTGTTGAAGGAATTTTCGTCAACAAGGGCGTCAGACTTAGCAATCAAATCGCATGGGATAGGGTTTCTAAAAAATTTCTGAAACAAACCCAAGAGAAAAAAAAATTATAAGGTTTCGCAAGAGTTACGACATCATCCCCTTGTTAAAGGGAATTTTGTTTTGAAATTTAAAGAGAAGGTATCTTAAGAAGGATACCTTAAGAAGTGGATGTCTGATCTTTAAATAGTTACGGGTACTTTTTTTTCAACTAGTCCTCGCGCTCCTAGGTAAACTCTGGTCCACGCTTAGAATTTCATCTGACTCGTACAAAAGCTATTTTGCTATGCTTTAAAACCTTGACTTCTTGGTCCATAATCTCAACTGGTTCCTCAATGAAAAGTAACTGTTCATCGATCTTCAATTCCTCTAGTGGAATGATAAGTGATTCATCGGCTAGGCACTTTTTTAGATTGGAAACATGGAACACGTTATGAACACCCTCGAGTTCCTCAGGTAAGTCCAGCTGATAAGCTACTGGACCGATTCTTTTAATGATTTCAAATGGTCCAACGTATCTAGGGTTTAGTTTACAACATTTCCAAAAGCGTACCACATCTTTCCAATGTGAAACTTTCAACAATACCCTGTCACCAACTTAAAATTCCAAAGATTTTCTCCTTTGATCGACATAGCTTTTCTGACTATCCCAAGCTGTAGCCATACGGTTATGAACCTGAACAATTTTCTTAGTGGTTTCATTAACAAGCTCAGGACCTGTTAGTTGACAATCACCGACTTCTGTCCAACAGAGAGGTGATCTACACTTTCTACCATAAAGTGCTTCAAATGGTGATGCCTTAATACTTGTATGGTAGCTGTTGTTGTAGGAGAATTCAACCAAAGGCAGATGAGTTTCCTAGCTGTTTCCAAAATCTATAACACACACCCTAAGCATATAATCTAAGGTTTGAACCATGCGTGCTGTCTAACCATCTATCTGTGGATGATAAGTCGTGCTCATATCCAAACGAGTGCCTAATGACTTCAATAGTGACTGCCAAAAGTGCGAAGTAAATCGCGTGTCACGATCAGAGATGATCTAGAGTGGCATGCCATGTCGAGACATAATTTCCTTCAAGTAATCTATACCAGTTTATCTATCTGGTAGTTTTCACGAATTTCTAGGAAATATGCTGATTTGGTCAAACGATCCAGTATCACCCAGATAGTATCATTTCCAGCTTGTGAACAGGGTAGCTTAGTAACAAAATCCATAGATATGTTTTCCTACTTCCATATTGGAATTTCCAGTTGTTGAAGCAAACCTGATTGTTTCTGATATGCTACATTGACTTTAGAACAGGTCTAACACTTTGACACATAGGACGCAATTTTAGCTTTCATGTTAGGCCACCAGTAAAGGACTTTCAGGTCTTGGTACATCTTGTCAGATCTAGGATGTACCGAATAGCGGGACTTGTGAGCTTCGTCCATTACCAGTTCCCTGAGATTCCTGAAAAATGGAATCCATACCCGATCTTCATAGTAACAAAGCCCATCTGATTTCTCCTAAAACAATTTCTCAGCTCCTCTGAGAGATTCTAACTTGATGTTATTCTCTTGTAATGCCTTAACCTAGGCATTCTTTACCTGTAACGGTAGGTCTGAATGAATAATCAACTGCAATGCACGAACACGGTGAGGCTTTAGGGTTTCCTTTCGACTAAGGGCATCGGCTACCATATTAGCCTTGCCCGGATGATACTTGATGACACAATCATAATCATTTAGAAGTTCTAACCATCTTCGTTGTCTCATGTTCAGCTCCTTTTGTTTGTAGATGTGCTGAAGGCTCTTGTGATCAGTGAAGATCGTACACTAGGTTCCATACAGATAATGCCTCCAGATCTTAAGTGCAAATACTACAGCTCCTAACTCCAAATCATGAGTTGTATAATTCTTCTCATGCACCTTAAGCTGTCTTGATGCATAAGCTATCACCTTCTCATGTTGCATTTACACACAAACTAAACCTTGTATTGACACGTCACAATACACCACGAAGTCATCCGTTCCCTCTAGCAATGCTAAGATTGGTGCACTGCATAACATGTCTTTAAGCGCTTGGAAAGCCGCTTCTTCATTACTGCCCCACTTGTAAATAGTTCCCTTGTGAGTTAAGGCAGTAAGAAGTTGTGGAATTTTCGAGAATCCTTCTATGGGTTGGTAATAACCCGTTAATCCAAGAAATTGGCGCACCTCTATGGGCGTTATCAGCGCAGGCCAATTCTTGATTGCCTCAATCTTCGATAGGTTAACATGAATGCCATTCTCGTTAACTACTTGCCCTAAGAATTTCACTTCTCTCATCTAGAAGTCACATTTAGAAAACTTGGCATATAGTTGTTCTGTCTTTAGAATCTCTAAAATAAGTCTTAAATGTTCCTCATGCTCCTCCTTGTTCTTGGAATAAATCAGTATATCATCAATGAAGACGATGACAAACTTGTTTATGTAGGGTTTACAGACAAGGTTCATGAGGTCCATAAACTGCAGGAGCATTTGTCAATTCAAATGGCATGACTGTGAACTCTAAATGCCCATATCAAGTTCTAAAAGCTGTCTTGGTTATGTCTTCTTCTCGAACCTTATACAGATCTTAAATCAATCTTTGAGTAGTAACTCGATCCCTGAAGTTGATCAAATAAGTCATCGATACACGGGAGAGGATAGGGATTCTTTATGGTGACCTTATTTGGTTCTCGATAGTCAATGCACATATGAAAGGTTCCGTCTTTTTTCTTCACGAATAACACAGACGCTCCCCAGGGTGAAGAACTAGGGTGTACAAATCCTTTGTCTAATAGTTCCTACAACTATTTCAACAATTCATGTAATTCATCGGTGCCAAGTGATACAACGCCTGAGCAATAGGGGCAGCTCCTTGTGTCAGCTCGATCTGAAACTCTACTTGCTTATGTGGAGGAATATCAGGCAAGTCCTCTGGAAACACTTCGGGAAAATCTTTAGCGATAGGAATATCATCAATCCGCGTCTCCTCTATGGTCTTTTAAGTAACTAAGGCCAAAATCACCGAATGTCCCTTCCGTAAGCATTTCTGAGCCTTCATGTAGCAGATGATGCTGACCATGGCACCACTTTTGTCACCTTCAACTGTGAGTATCTCTCCACTAGAAAGAGGAAGTCTAATGAGTTTCTCCCATCAAATAATTTCAGCTTGGTTCTTGGACAACCTATCCATACTGACAACAACATCAAAGCTACCAAGAGTGATAGACAAAAGATCGATATCGAACTCATACACAAACAGTTCTACCTTACAACCATAGAACATGTGAGAAGCTTCTATAATCTTACCAACAGCTATTTCAACAGTATAGTTCAAGTCTAAAGCCATAGATGTAACATCTAGTAACTTAGTGAACATATAAGAAATAAAACCTCCTGTCAACGCTAGAATCAAATAACATAGAAGCAAAACAGTCATTGACAGGAAATCTACTAGTTACCGTATAAAGGTCATTTCGAGCCTCACCTAATCCAATGACGAATGCCCTACCCTTAGCATGGTTGTTCCCATTGCCTTTATTATCCTTCCTGTTATTAGCACCATTCCACCATTGTTCTTTCTCAGTTTTGGGCAATTTCTTTTGAAATGCCCAGTTTGGCCATATTCATAAGAGCCCTTTTGTTCATCTTTTTATGTTGGTGGCTTGGCTATTATGTTCACTAGATAGTTTTTGGTAGCATGGCCAAATTTACCACACCTCTCACAGTTGTTCTTATTACACGACCCGTTATGGTTGCAATTACACTTGTTGCATTTGGGAAACGTTTTGCTATAACCACCGCAGGTGTTGAGATGATGAGGAAGTCTGGTTGAATGTACGGGAAATGTCAAACTTTTTAGGTTGCTGAGGTTGTTGCTGAGCTGTACCTTGTTTGTTACTGGAACCAGATTCCCACTTGCACCTATTGCTTCCATCCATGGTAACTGACATAGAGCCGCACGGGGGTAGCTTCCCTTGCGTGACAGCCTGATCAGTCAGTTTATGGGCCAACCTAATCGCATCTTGTATCGTGTTTGGTTGAGAAGCAGTCACCATACTCTGAATTTTCGGAGCTAACCCATGAAGGTACATTTTGATCCTCAGTGAGGGAGGGTTAATCATATTAGGGCACAGGGTAACGAGTAGTATACGCCTCGATTTCAGAACCCGTCATCTTGAGGTTCCAGAATTCCATCTTCAATTTTTGTACCTCTTCACGGGAGCAATACTTCTCCTTCATCAAGTTCTTAAAATCATCCCAAGTAGTTTGGTTAGCAATCTCCACCTCCAACATTTGAACTTGGGTGTTCCACCAACTCAACGCGGCTCCATCCAATGTGCCCGTAGCATACTTCACCCGATTTGCCGCCGGGCAATTACACATCTCAAAGACGGACTCGAGATTCTCAAACCAATGTATGAGTCCAACAGCTCCTTTAACCCCAGTAAATAGGTTGGGTTTGTAGTCCATGAAGGACTTATAAGTACAAACCCCTTGACCTGCAACAGATTTTAGATCAGTACTTTGAAATTTTCAACAAGTGTTATAATTTAACAATATTGACGGAACGTTCATATTAGGAATGAATTTGGTATTACTTACCAATCGGAGCATGCTTTGGGTTTGGTTGTGGTTGGCCAACGCATCAGCCAAATGTTGATTTATAAGTGCGGCCAGTTCAGCTGGTGTCATGTTAATGGTATCACGACCATGTCCGCGTCCACGTCCAGACATTCTTAACAATCACAACATACGAAAACAAGTAAATATGCAACATATCAACTTTATAAAAGTATAAGCAATTAAAAGAATTTAGCATAATCATAACTTAATGTTCAAATAATAATCTTTGACAAAATAAATTGTAAATACGTCTACAATCACTTAAACCAAACATCAAAATCCAAATATGTCAGTCGGATGCGTAACAACCCTTCCCATCTAGGTGCAAAATAAACGAAAGTCAAATAAGCGAATGAAATGAACGAAGCGGAAATCAATGAGAATCAACTGATCTGGTGTTGTTCTCAAGCTCATCTTCAGGCTGCTCCTCAGGTTCTTCCCTTGAGTCTTCTTCACATTCCTCTTCTAGTTCTTCTTTCGGGTCCTCTTCTGGTTCTGACACTACATTCAGTGCGCTGATGTGGCCCTCCATATTATCAATTCGCTGACGGTTTGTAGTAATGTCCTCTTTGTCACCAGCCACACGTTCGGTCAAAGTTGTAACGCGGTCCACCAGCATGTTATGGTGATCGATAAGATTATTAAGTCGCTTCTTCATCTTTTTATTTTCTTCTCTTGATTTCCTCAACCCTTTCCTTAATGTCACGTTGTCATCCATGAGTCCCTCGATGTGCTTACACTTAACGTGCAAAGTGGCTGTCAGAGCAGCTATAGCCTGCTCAGGTGGACAAGTTAGAGGAGGCAAGATGGGGTAATTAGAAAATTGAAACGGAGTGGACCTAGTCCGGGGTCGACGTTCAAGAGGAAGAGGAACATGTTTCTCTCGAATCAACCGAGTCATGTACTGAGGATAGTACTCCTATTTATGGAACACAGGTACTGAGGTAAGGCGAAAGGCTGGTCATAATCGAACTCATCAGCATCATTAAGACGCATAGGCCACTCATCTGGATCCGAAGATGAAGGCGGGGAATCAGGGCGAACAGGCCTTTTTCCCAAAGAATAAGAGGGTGCAGAAGAGAAGATGCCATTCTTGCAACCAACCGCTCACGAGAATGAGCAAAAACAAACAAATCCAGCAAAACAAGGCAAAGCAAACAAAACCAGCAAGCAAAGCTAACGTGTCTATATGTGCGCAACTAAGACATCAGACTATAGTCTAAATGCAATGCAAATGAAATGCAAATTTCTTTTAGTTCTCTATAACCATTGGCTCTGATACCAATCTGTCACACCCTCAATATCCACAAACGGGGTTTTACCGTTAGACATGTGACATACGAGGATCTCAACCGATATTTACACCAAACGACATAGTAATTACAAACAAACATAGCTTTTATTATTATCGAATAATTCCAAAATGAAGTTTTATAATAATAAGTTCCAGAAATCATTTGCGGAAGCGTAAACACTCATAATTTTAATAGCGCAAAACACGCGCAACCCAAATAAATGAAATTTGCAAAAACACTGTTTAACCATTTAAATCAATCAGTACGTATGCAATAGTGAAATGCTTCTAGTCGTGTACACCTTAAGAACCTGAAAGAAACTTGCTAAAATATCAACTCGCCTCAAATAGCACAGCACAAGAAATAATGCAAAGAGCAGATAATTAGGTTCCCGGATAACCTGAATTTACAATTAAGTTTATTAATATTAATTATCGATATTGGAACTGTACGGCTTCGGGATCGCACTCGGTTACGACGCAGGGTATCGGTCGTCTCCCCATTCACAAACAAGCACAATCATACCCAAATTTATACACCCATATTATATGCATATATATATATATAGGGCCAGGATCATTACAGAACCACTTTTTATTTTCAGAACCAAAAGAACCATTGATTTACATAAATGTAAATTCCGAATCATTGATTTACATAAATGTAAGTTAAAGCCGGTGATATTTAGTTGTTTTATATAGTTTATTGTTCATGTCTGATATACACATATGTAAAACAGCTCAAGTATCACCAGACTTAATTCACATTTATGTAAATCAATGCTTCTTTGGTTCTAAAAATAAAAAGTGGTTCTATAATGAACCTAACCTATATATATATACACACACACACACACACACACACACACACACACACACACATATATATATATACACATATATATACATACATATTATATATATAACACACCTATTATACACTACACATACCATATTAAAGAATTACATACCCACTATGGATCCACGCAAACCTGTTGCCATACCCATGCTACCATTTCCCCATACTCATGTAGTCATGCAATGTATACACACAATGCATAGCCCAAACACACATGAGCAAAGCATACATAATTTCTGTAATATATATACCTATACATAAGAACATTCATACATGAACATGATCACCACCCACACTAAAGAACCACATACACATGAATACCCACATGATTACTCATCCATTAATACCCATACATCACGCATGCAGTATCAACCCACACAGCCACACAAAGCAGCATCCCTTCACACCACACAGAACACACACAACATACCTTTTCAAAAGCACAAACCCCCTTGAATCATGCAATTCACAGTCAAATCTCAACCATGTCCTACCCTAAATCGCGACCAAACGAACTGAGGTACACCACCAAGAACACCCACATTCGAGTCTGTGAAACCCAAATTCCACCCGAAACAGAACATGCACACACACAATTGAATGAATACATACATATACACAGAAACACATACACACCATAACGCAAATATACCTACAAAACCGAAAGCAAAAGCATATACACATATATTCCATGAACACGACAGCACCCACCCGCACAACCCTCAACCCTCGGTCGCAACCGAACCTGATCAACAGCAACCGAACTCTTATTTGAACGCACGCTACGAAACGAACACAAATAATCGAGCGAGGGATTACACCGGTCGATGCAAACGATTCGATTGACGACTGGAACTACCGAAAGCGATAACGGTTGCAGTGGTGACTGGATCAACGGAATTGCTAAGTGGGGATGGTGATGCTCGCTATTTGCCTCACGGTTGCGGTGACAAGGGCTGATGGCAGTGATGGCGGTTTAAGAGGGCGACGACAATGCATTGGGGGGTGATTTAGGTTACGGGAGCATTGGGAGGGGAGGGATGATTATATTAAAAAAATGAACTTTGGCCAATGAACATAAAGGCCCTCAATTTTGCGTAATTAGCATTTCAAATGATTTTAATTAGATTCGGTTAATTTAAGGTTAAGTTAATTAGTATAAATAATAATTATTATAATAACCATTTTCATCTAACGAAGGAAATTGAATAAATATAAAATAGCAGAGAGGGGTTTGATAACAATAACAATGTTGACCTGAAAAATCAAGTTGTCTATATATATACATATGTATATATACATATACTATATATACATATACATACACATATGTATATGTACATATACATATACATGTACATATGTATATACATACATATACATATGTATATACATATGTGTATGTATGTATATACATATGTATATGTATGTATATACATATTTATATGTATATGTACATATACATATGTGAATATGTATATGTACATATACATATGTGAATATGTATATGTAGATATACATATGTATATGTATATGTACATATACATATATACATGTATATATACATGTATGTATATACATGTATATATATATATATCTATATATATAATATACATATACATATGTATATACATATACATATGTATATACATATACATATGTATATACATATACATATGTATATATAGATATACATATGTATATGTATATATATAGATACAGATACATATGTATATATATATATACATATGTATATATATATACATATGTATATATATATATACATATCTATATGTATATATAGATATACATATGTATATGTATATATATAGATACATATACATATGTATATATATATACATGTATATACATATATATATACATATGTATATATACATGTATATATATACATACATGTATATATATACATACACATATGTATATACATACACATATGTATATCTATATATACATATGTATATATATATACATATACATATGTATATATAGATATACATATGTATATGTATATATATAGATACATATATATATATATACACATATGTGTATATATACACATATATATGTATATATATATATATATATATATATATATATACATATATATGTGTGTGTATATATATATACATATATATGTGTGTGTATATATATATATATATATATATATATATATATATATATATATATATATATATATATATTAGAAGGTTCTCGCGTGATTCTGCGGATAACATAATTCCCTTATCATAAATGCTAGTAAAACACTTGAACACATAATTAGTAAAGTACTATATAATAAAAATTTTAAAACAAACTAAATATAGAATAAAAATAATTTTGAAAATTTAGTTAAAGAAGAATTAATTATTTACAAAATTAGATTTCTAAAATTTTTTTTGTTAGTAACTATATAATTGTATATAGTTTAACTATTTGATCATATTCAAAATATATTATTCAGTTATTTTTTATTTAATCATAAAATACAAATTTACCTTTTTAATGTAAAAAGACAATTTTATTCTTCTCAAATGTATTGTAATATAGCGCAGATAATCTTACGAATGATGTATTTTGTCATCTTTGATTGTGAATAAACCATAGTTTATATTAATTTCATATGTCGTTCATAAATTATTATCGGTTAATTCTAGCTTTTCATGTTTAAAGTTCACCAAGGAAATTTAGTCATGCTTAATTAAATGGACGGTGAAAATTGATTTCGTAAGAAGATTGTAACTAATAATAAAAAAAAACTATTATTAGGAGTAATTAAATTAATATAGATAGAGAAAAATAGGAAAAAAAATAAAAAACAAATTTTCACTCACTTTCAAATCTTAAAGATTGTACTATTAAAATTAAAAAAGAAAACAATTTAGATTAGTCGTGACGGATGTAAAATTTTGCCTTTCAAAAAACAATAAAAAAAGAAAAAAGAAAAAAGAAAAATGTTCGTGGCGGAGCTACGCCATATATGTTTACCAGCAATTAAATATTTTTGCTTGCTCTTCAAAAAACAAAATTCATATTTTGCTTATTTTGATGCTTACCAATCATTGCTTATGACTCCATCTTATCCGCGTTCTTCTTACTTTATTTATGCTTAAATATTCATGAAATGAGTATATTATATATTGCATTCATGAAAAAGATATGATTGGCTAGCCATGTGAGGCACCATCATCCTACACAGGATGCCAATTATGCGGGCACTTAATACACGCTCTAATCCCTCTTCAGAGCAGTGCAAATCTCTCTTGTAATCATATGGGTCTTGTGCGGTTGTATTCTTCATTGATTTCGAATAAAAAAAGTTATAGCAGATTGAACTCTAATCGCAGCAGAAGTTATCGAAGGGATGTGCCGAAAAGTCATTTAGCAGTGTATGTTGGTGGAAAACAGAAGAGGTGGTTTGTTATCCCGATAACATTCTTGGAACAACCATTATTTCAAGAGTTGTTATGTCGCATAGAGGAAGAATTTTGGTTTGATCATTTGATGGGAGGCCTAACTCTATCATGCCAAGAGGATACATTTTTCGATCTCAAAGCCATATTACATTCACCATGATATGCATTCTTTAGAATTTTGTGTTATTTTATTTCATTTCTTTTGAGCCATATTTCATTTCTTTTGAGCCATATACATTCATCATGATATGCATTCTTTAGAAAATACCTCTCTTGCAATGTTAATAATAAGGCCTTTTGTTAAAGGCTGCATATATGCCGTCATTCACTTGTAGAATAATTTGTTAATCAGTAAAAAATCTCCAAAATAACTGATATAAAACATCTTTAGATGGACTTTAAAGTAATCTTGTAACATAATCTGTTTCGATTAATAAAATGACATAAAAGTGTTTAACATTATTTAGAATATTCAACTCACTTTCTAAAAAAAAACATGTTGAAAAACTTTGCAATAAGTTTATGCTTTCTTATTATCAATGGTTAGGCATAAATGTATCTACCCAACTAATTGTTTCTAGAGTAAATTATACGAACAATCTCTGGGGTTTGCACGTATTGCAGTTTTTAAATTAGTCCCAACTTTTAAAAAATTACAGATGCGGGCCTATACTATGCAAGGAGTGCACGCTGACGGTCCCTGACACCAACAAATGTTAAGTTTCTCTGTTAGTTTTTTAAAAAGACCAAAATACCATTTCTTTTTATCTTATAATATGGGACCCACACTCCCTCATCTTCTTTCCCTCCTTCCACAACCTGCAACTCATGTAACCCCACCAGTCCACCACCACCACCACACTGTCACCATCCTTAACCACCAACACCACCATCGTCACCATCCTTAACCACCACCATCGTCATCATCTCCAACACACCAACACGTCGCACCATCACCATACACATAACTGATCAACCGCTACCACCATCAGCTTCACCATAACCACCGCACACCACCAATCTGAGCACTAACCATCGGTGACCACCATCACCATAGCAAACCAACACCATTACTGTTGTTTATGTTCCAGATCTACATAGCAAACCACCATCATTACAACTGTTTTTCTTCTAGATCTTTGCGAGAAGATCATAAATCAAACCTGAAACCCCAATCGAACCGTCCACAAATCAAAATTCTTAATCGATTAGACACCGATGAAGCCCTAGATCCGTAGGTGTGGCAACGACACGTTCATCTGGCGCCGGTGGTGGTGCCTGCGTGCTGGGGGTGGGGGCAATGGTGTGTGCTGATAGTGGTGGTTTTGGTGTTGGTCGCACGATCCGCCGAAGATCCACCACTACGGGAAGATGATGGTGATGCGACGGTGGCGTGTCGGCGGCGATGCGAAGGAGAAGGTGATGAAGGATCTGGATATGTTTATGCAGAGGAGAGAGTATTATTGGAAGGTGGGGAAAGCTTGGAAGAGGGGATACCTGTTGTACGGCCCTCCGGGGACGGGGAAATCAGGCTTGATTGCAGCCCCGACGCCGGACCGCAGGGAGGGATATCCGAAAGCAAGAGTACAAGGGGGTGGCTAGTGGGTGGGGTAATTATTTTTATTTTAAAGGTAAGGGTACTTTGGTCATTTTACATGGACTTAACTGACCAAGTTAACTTTTATTAGTCTTAGGGATCGCGGGAGTGCACCATGCAAAGTTCAGGAACACATCTGTAATTTTTTGAAAGTAGGGACTGAAGTTACAATACATGCAAACCCCAGAGACTATCCATGTAATTTACTCTTGTTTCTAATAGATTTCAAAAACACCGTAGTCACTTACCGTCACTAAAATTTTAAACACTAACCAAATTTCATACCTCAATACCCTACTAGAATGGTTGAAGAAGGTGAAACATTCAAATCCCTTTTAAACACAAATTTGATTAAAAACTTTTAAAAAGAGTTAATTACACGATTGGTCCTTGTGGTATGTTCAAATTACAATATTGGTCACAACTTTTGAGAAATTACAATATTAGTCCCAACTGTTTACCAAACCATGACACTTTAGCTTTTCTAGTTAAGTCTGTGTAAAATAACCAAAATACCCTTTTATGTTAAAAAATTAAAACAGTTAAGTTATTAAGTAGAGTGGGTCCCACCCACCTTATTTACTTCCCCATCAATCTTCCTTTACAAGTCACCACCACCACAACCCCTTCATCTGTCAACACCGCAGACAAACACCACTGCGCCACCGCCGCCGGCAAACACCACTGCGCTACCGCCGTCGGCAAACACCACTGCACCACCACCACCGGCACACGCCACCGTCATCACGTCGCAGCCACAACCAGCACCATCTTTCTTTCTCTCTCTGTCTCTCACTCTCTCTCTCTCTCTCTCTCTCTCTCTCTCTCTTTCCCCCTTACCTCTATAACCACCATGGAACACCATTAAAGCAAATCTAGATCGATTTTGTGCGATTGGTTGTCTCGTGACGGTGATGGTCCGGTGCGGATTGTGGTTTGGTGCGGGTGGTGCTTTGGTGCCGATGGTGCGTTGATGCCGGTGGTGCTTTGGTGATGGTGGGTGGTGTCACGGACTGACGGTGGCAGCTTGGTGCTGGTGGTGGTAGGCGGTATGGTGGTGTTAGATGATGATACGATTGGTGGTTTGGTGGCGGTGATGGTTTGATGGTAGTGTTGGTCTTATTGATCGATTCATCAGTGCACTTGAAGTTTGACAGTGTATTTTAACCCAATCAACACTTAAAAACACAATAACATAATGTTTTTCATTGAATCTAAACAATAATAATAATAACAAAGGCTCAATGATATTGAAAATAAACATCCAGCAACTCACACAATTATAACAACAAATATTCTATATTAGGGTTTTGCCAAAAGGTTACCTACAAAGATAGAAAGATTACAATATATAAGTAACCTAAATTCGCTGGCAGTTTCGCTGACTAGCGAAACTGCCTGTCTAACTACTAGATTCACCCGGCAGTGAACTAAAGATTCGCCGGGTGATCTAAATCAGCTGACTTCGGGCGAAACTATAGTTTCGCCCGTAGTTTCGGTGCAATACAAAAATACATAGAAAGACAAATTACAAGGAAGAACTAACAATTAACCTATTACAAAAACAAAATAAACCTATTAACTATAGTGAGTCCAACCTATGTAGATCATTAGGTAGCGATGGTTTGATTACTATGGTGGTTCGGTGATGGTGTTAGTTGGTGCTGGTGGTGGTGATGGTGTTGGTTGGTGCTGGTGGTGGTGACGGTGGTGGTTTGATGCTGGTGTTCGAACAAAAACAATGGTGATAGTGCTCACTGGTGGCTAGGGTGGTATGGTGATGGTGGCTGGCGGTGGTGATGATGGGTCGATGATGGCGATGATGGGTCGGTGATGGCGATGATGGGTCGGTGATCGCTATGGTGGTTAGTGATGGTGAATGGTGGTGATAGCTTAGGATGTGGGGCGGTGGTTCCGACAGCATGGTGGTAGTGGGCGATGGTATGATGAAGAACGCCAGTTTACGATGGTTTTGATGTTAGATGATGATGATGATGATGATGATGATGATTATACTAATAATAAAATAACAATAATAATAATTATTATATTAATGATAATTAATATCTCAGGGGTAAAATAGTCATTTTCAAAAATCTAACAATAAAAACTAACGCCCATCCAATTCAGGAACTAATAGAGTGACAGTTTGGTAAACAGTTGGGACTAATATTGTAATTTTCCAAAAGTTGGGACCAATACTGCAATATGAGCATACCGCAGGGACTAATCGTGTAATTAACTCCGGTTAAAAATTAGAGTCAAGTAGAAGTTGATTTTATTGAAAACACTAGAAACGCTTGATTAATAGCTATTGTGATGATTTTTGTGAAAAAAATTAATAAAAAGTGAGAAGAAACTGAGAGGAATCGCCAAAGACGGTTTTGGGGTTAGGGGTGAAAAAATGAGAACTGGAAAAGTTTTGATATATCTGAGGCCTATACTGACGACATGTCGTCGGCAAGGGGTCTCCCAAAAATAATACTGTCAATTTTAAATAATAAAAATAATTAAATATGTAATTATTAATTAAAAATTAAATAAAATAGAGCTCTGCTATCCCGACGACAAGTCATTGGCATAGGCAAGCCAAAACATTGTCGTTTCTTTGTTCTCGAAATCAGTAGCATACAAAAACACAATATATGTATGTATGTATGTATGTATGTATGTATGTTTCTCTACACCGGCAACTTGATAATTGGAAGTGACGCCCTACATTTCCATCATGCCAACCCTTGTAGTGACAACGTATCATTGCTATGGGCTTTACTAGTCAAAATTTTGGGAAAGCCTATAGTGACGACAAAAGTGTAATGTGTCCATACAATTGTTGTCATCTTTATAGCCATCATCAACATAAGCTGTATTTTTAGGGCCGGTCTGTACGTATAGTGGACTAAAACAATTGCTTGGGGCCCCAAAATTTTAGGCCCTATTATAACCCTAATTCATTTAACTAGGGTTTAGACTTTAGATACAATCATGAAGGAAAGACTAGATCGATTACAAGTATTGTAAATTTTTGGCCCCATTCCAAGCTTCAATTCAACTTCATGAATACTAAAGGGTGCGGATTCTAGCCTTATAAATAGTGTTTTGTGTAAGTTGTACTTTCATTTTGATGTTCGATCATCATCTTTTAAGAGGCACAACATCTTGGGGTTCAAGATATGAGGTTGACATTACTTAGGAATTTACAAGCTTTTGACATATATCAAGTTTGATTGTTCTTAGTGTTCGGTTTATATCATGCATCAAGCTTGACGTTTCAACTATATTGTAATCTATACAAATAGTTAGAAACTTATACTTTCCTTTTTAAGTTTTTAAGCATCATTGTGAATACTAGCCATTTAAAGAAAGTAGGATGTTAAAAGTATTATTTATATTTTCACTTCTAAGATGATTGTATATGTGCTTATAATTATTATGTTCATTATAACAAAAAACTTTAAAAAGGTTTTAAATTTTCACTTCGTTTTAGGCCTTTAAAATGGTTGAGCCGTCCCTATTCATTCTTTTAATGAAGCCCATGAAGTCTAGGATCATTGATCATAAGAGCCGAAGGTGATTCAAAATTATCACCTATAAATACTTGCTACCATACCTTTAATCATCCTAGACCCAAAATTATTTGTGTACGAAAATATATCTGGTTTATTGTATTTCAAAGCTCTCATGTGCAGCTTTGGTTTTGTGATTCTAGAACCTCAATAGTCAATGCACCTTACTTGAGAAGAAAACTTGCTCTATAACTTTTTTACAATGTTGGGCGATCGGTCAAGTTTAGAGATAGGAAATTAGGATAGAGGAAGAACAAATGGGTTACTGATCTATCACAAACGAAGACGTCAGAATAGAAAAAGTTTTATAAGTTCAAGGCTCATAATAAAACTTGTTAAGCCTTAGGAAAGTTCTGTGGTAAAGGATTTAGAGTCCTATATACAAGCGAAAGAGAAAACAACTTCATTACCTAAATTCTTTTATTACTATATCTATAATATATACTATTTTATAAATTATTTGATGAGGGTAAAATAATAATTTAACCTTTACTTTAAGACAGGAATAGAATGGTAATTTCAAAAGAAATTTTAATTTAATTACTTTAATCCATATGAATGCATTAAATATATTAATAAGAATAACAATATAATAATAATAATAATAATAATAATAATAATTATAATAATAATAATAATAATAATAATAATAATAATAATAATAATAATAATAATAATAATAATACCTATTTATAAAAATAAAAAACAAAAAAATTCAATAATAATTTTAACAGTAATTGTATTAACAAATACTACTAACTTTAGTAATAATAAAATATATATGTCGCATATACAAATAATACTTTTATTAGTAATAAAGCAATACCAATATAAAATAGTAATTATAATGGTTAATGATATAGTCGTAAGAAATATCGTTACCGAGTAAATAACGCATAGTATATATTTGTAATCAAGTCATTTCGCTTTATGAAAAGTTATTCGAAAAGTTCAAAACAGTATATGTTTATTCATATTTAATAATTTCAAAATCTCATTACTCGTATTCAAACTCAATGTCATAATATCGAAAATAATATTGTTAACGATAATTATAATAACTTTGATTATACTATTGTTAAGTAATTATTTTATATATAATTCACCACTACATATATTTATATATATATATATATATATATATATATATATATATATATATATATATATATATATATATATATTAGATTGAATATCTAAGTATATATATCCAAACATGTTTCATATATATTTAAATTTTGAATATTCCACTTTAAGGTTATCATATACTTTAAAAATCGAGTCGCGATCAAACGCGGGTCTAACCCGCTATTCATACTATTACAAGTAAAAAAAAAGAGAAAACAACTTAAATTAGTCTTAAAAAAAGAAAACAACTTAGCTTAGTCGTGACGGAGGCCATATATGTGAACCGGTAATTAAAATATTATGCTACTTTTGATGTGTACAAATCATTGCTTATGCCTCCGACTTATACGCGTTCTTCTTACTGTATTTATATTTAAATATTATTATTGAAATGAACATAGTACATTCATGGAAAATATATGATTGGCTAGCCATGTGAGGGACCATCATCCTACACTGGATGCCAATTAAGCAAGCTAGCTATAAATACAAGCATGCCTTATCAATCCCTCTTCACAGTAGTACAAATCTCTATTGTAAACAAATGGGTCTTATGCGGTTGTATTCTTCTTTGATTTCGAAGAAAAAAAGTTATAGCAGATTGAACTCTAATCGCAGTAGAAGTTATCGAAGGGATGTGCCAAAAGGTCATATAGCAGTATATGTTGGTGAAAAACAGAAGCGGCGGGTTGTTATCCCAGTGTCATTCTTGGAACATCCGTTATTTAAAGAGTTGTTACGTCGCTCAGAGGAAGAATTTGGGTTTGATCATTCGATGGGAGGCATAACTATTTCATGCCAAGAGGATGCGTTTTTCGAGCTTAAAGCCATACTACATTCATCATGATATACGTTCTTCAGAATTTTGTGTTATTTTTCTTCATATTTGAGCCATACACAATGTAATCTTTCAACATTTAAATGTATATATAGAAGGACTTCAATAAAAAATCACCTCTTACAGTGTTAAAAATAAGGTTTAGAAGTGTTTTGCCACTTGTTAAATGGTGCATGCCATGGACCACTTGTTAAATAATTTGTTAACCTGTTATAAATCTCCAAAAGAACAGAAATAAAACATGTTTAGATGGAGTTTATAGTAACCGTGTAGTAACATAATCTGGGTCGTTTCATCCAAAGGCAAAACATTGTTTGGTTCAACTCATTTCTGATGAAAAATGAAGAATAAATTTGCAATAACCAATAAGTTAAAATTTCCGTATAAATTAAGGACAAAATAATTTCCGTAAAATATTATTTGGATTGTTGAAAGGAGATATTACACAACTACAAGTGTCAATATTAAGTCGTGAGCGATGAAAGACTTCAACCTTTTCTTCCTTTTGGGTTGTTATTCGACATTTTTTTCTACTTTATTTCTCTGTTCATCTTTTTCTTTTGTTTTTAGGCTGTTTGGATTCCATTGTTGCATAATTGTATTCTCTTTTTGTGACGTTAATTTATTTTTCATTTTGTTTTGTCATATAGAGATGGGCGGAACTAGGCATTCGGGTACGGGGTCAAGTGACCCGGTTGATTTTTGAACCCGTAGTGTAATGCATAATATCGAATTTTTTTGTGAACCTATAGTTTTACAAGAAGTCAATCCATTAGTATATTAAAGTTTAATAATATATCACAAAGATGTTGCTGGTTCATTGGTAAATGCGAGTTTGAAGCTATGTGCGCTTGAAGCCAAATGAGGTCGTGACTTCGAAACCTACAGCAGCCTCTTTTTTTCTCTTTTTATTTAATAAAATTACTAAAATACCCTTATTCTAATAACATAAAATAAAGCCCTAGCCCCCGTTTTTTCCCCTACCCCCCATTGACATCTTCACACAGCACACATCCTGCCCCCCCCTCGTCGTTGCAACTGCTCCACCCGGCCACCCTCCGGCCGACACCAACCATAGCTCCAGCCTCCGGTGGTGCTCGACCTCCCCCTGATTTTGTGAGGATTTGGTGACTTGGTGTTTTCTAAGTAAACTCCATAATTGATTCTTGAAAAGGTTAGTCCTAGATTTTGATTCTTCAAAAATACAATTAATCTTTTCTCTTATGATATTTAGAATTATGAATCTTTTATGAATTTAGATATGATTAATTTCATGTGTTGGTGCTCATTTGAATTGCCTGCAATGCTGTCTAATTTGATTGATAAACATAAAGTTTAATATTTTTGTTTCAATTGATGCAAACAACTTATTGCACACTAAGTGTTTGTTAAAATGCCTTTAAAACAACTTAATTTACTTGTGTTTATTACTCATTTTGCCTCTGATACACCCTCTAGTCAAGTTGATGACATCACCAAATTTGGTAAATTTAATCTATATATGTGTTCTTATTTATGTGATTGATGTCTTATTATTTGTTTTCAAATTGGTATATTGAATATTAGGTATTTAGATAGGTTTAAATTGGTTATGATTATGTGATTATTTTAAAATACAACCTTCTAGCTACTGATTAAAGGGGTAACATTTCTACTCTTCTTTTCATTTTGGCTACATCCGGGTTTGAATCTTTATTTAGGCTTATGATTTCTTGATTTGTGATACCTAATATTTCACTCTAATTCCGAATCTTGACAATCTTTATTTCTTAATCTTGACTATCAATATATTCTTATGTGTATTTTGATAATCCGGTCGTAATTACTTTGTTCTAGTTTTTTTTAAGTTATTAATAAAACATGGACGACAATACTTCTTGATTGGAAATTTAGTGTTGAAAACCAAACCCGACCCGACCTGAGAATTATGACATTGAGTTGAGAGAAACCCGAGCATCAAAAAAGTGACCCCCTTGGATAAACTT
Source organism: Flaveria sonorensis (assembly GCA_025506505.1). Lineage (NCBI taxonomy): Eukaryota > Viridiplantae > Streptophyta > Magnoliopsida > Asterales > Asteraceae > Flaveria > Flaveria sonorensis. Next base: position 20,890,986 of record CM046429.1, read on the forward strand.
TCTGGTTCCACCACTACATAAAGAGTCACATTGCTTATCATTGTTGCATACCAAAACAGAAACAAAGGGAGGTAAAGGGCTGACCAGGTTTAGTTCAGGCTGTGGAAGAAACGATAGAGGGGGTAGAAGTGGCTCTAAAGGTAGGGGATCGAGTCATGGGAGAGGTGGACGCTTGGGTGGCAGTTTACACCATGAAGTGGGAGTCGCAAATAGAAAACCACGAGACAAGAAACATATAATGTGCTTTAATTGTGGTCACTACGCTTCGGAATGCAAGCGAGCCAAGGAAGATGGAGATGAAGTTAACTTAACTCGGAAGCAAGATGAAGAGGTTACACTTCTGTTAAGTGTCTGTGGTGAAGAAACATCAAAATTAGTGCTGCTCAATGAGGAAAATTGTTCCCACGGTCACATGTAAACATGAACAAAAGCTCTTGCAACGTCTGGTATCTTGACAATGGGGAGAGCAGTCACATGACGGGTATCAAAGAACTATATGCAGAACTGGATGAACACATAGTGGGACAGGTGCGGTGATGGGTCCAATGTGCACATTAAAAGAAGAGGTTCAATGCTTTTTGAATTCAAGAATGGTGACCACTTGTTGATTCCGAATGTGTATTACATTCCGGCATTTACAAGTAACAAATTAAATCTGAGGCAGCTGACAGAAGAAGGCTTTGACATTGTAATGACCGGTGACTTTCTAAGAGTCCATGATAGCCGAGGAAGACTTGTCATGAAGATACAACTGTCATTGAATAAGTTGTATAAGATTGGTTTAACCGTCTCAAATCTAGTATGTTTAACAACAAAGATGGTGTTGGTACAGAGGTCTTTCTCTCTCAGCCTTACAATCTCTATTTAGCAGTCGTATCTACTGGATCACACACAATACTTCTTCATATCCCTTAGATAATATCAAGTACAAACAATATAAAGAAAAGGACAGACCCATTACCTGACAACTGAACAAAAGAAAACTGACCACTACTTCCACTACAGCATGACCCCACTACTTTACTCAACTGCTACTAACTCTACTATGTTGCATGATACATGTAACCCACGCATACGTAAAATTTAAAACTAAGTAAGCATAATAAAGACACTTGAATGACATCAATAGACTATGTGAATTACTTTAACACCTCCTCTTAATTCATATAGCCTGAACTCCTAGCTTGGTTCGCAAGTAGCAGAATTGTTCTTTGCTCAATGCCTTGGTTGAATCACACGCCTCCAGCTCAATTTCTTTGTCTTCAACTAAGCTTCGAATGTAGTGATACTTGATGCTGATGTGCTTTGTTCTGCTGTGAAATGCTTAATTCTTTGAGAGAAATATGGCAGACCTGTTGTCACACTTAATTATGGTTGCATGAGCTTGCGTGCCGTATAATTCAGCTAACATTTTTCGCAACCACACGGCTTGATAAGCACCGGCAGCAGCCGAGATATATTCGGTTTTAGTTGTTGAGAGAGCCACCACATCTTGCTTCTTGGAACTCCATCAAACAGCTCCTGACCCGAGATTAAACACATGAGCAGATATACTTTTCATATCGTTTAATGAACCTGCCAAATCACTATCAGTGTATCTAGTTAGAATCACTTCACATCCTTTACTGTACTTCATGCCAAACTCGATTGTTCCTGCCACATATCTCAGAATTCTTTTTCCTGCTCCAAAATGAATTTGTGTGGGCTGTTGCATGAATCGTGAAAGAACTCCCACAGACAATGCTATATCTGGGCGAGTATGGGTCAAATATATTAACCCGCCTATCAGACTCCGATGTCTAAAACCTTCTGTTGCTTCACTTCCATCATCCTCTTGAAATTGTCCTCGACATTCATAGGAGTGCTAGCTATCTTACACTTCATGATACCAAACTTGCGCAACAAATATGAAGCATACTTCTTTTGAGATACAAAAATTCCATCATTACTTTGCACAACTTCAGGACCAAAAAATAGTGCAACTTTCCAATATCAAATATTTCGAATTCTTGAATCATGCACTGTTTAAACTCTTCCATCATATCTAGAGAAGAACTTGTATAGATTATGTCATCCACGTACAAACACACCACAAGAAACTTGGATTTCTCCCCCGTTTTCGTATACATGGTTGGTTTACTTAGACTTCTTTCATACCCATTTGCCTTTAAAAAACTATCAATTCTACTATACCATGCTCTCGAGGCCTGTTTACGTCCATAGAGAGCCTTATATGAACGATACACTTCATCTTCACTGCCTTGTATTTCAAACCCCGGTGGCTGCGTTACATAAACCTATTCTTGAATATATCCATTTAAAAATGTTGTCTTCACATCTAACTGGTGGATAATTGTAGGAATTGAATCTAGAGGCTCGGGAAATCAAATGAAGATGATCAAGATCAAAATCGCGCAAGAAATAGAAGTATCCGCGTGAGAACTTACAACTCGCGCGAGAACTCTTTAGTTTAGTATAAATAGTTGTTTTTAATGTAATTTAGTGGGCTTTTCTCATTTCCTGATTTCACACTCAATTGTAATAATTTCAAATCAGAGAGCAATACAAGGAATATTATTTACATTTGTGTTCAAGTTTAATCGATCATGTCTTCTTCTTATTCAATCTTTTACCGTAAGCGATTACATACCGCATTCTCCTCATGAGATCTATTCGTTATTATTGTTGATCCTTATAATTGATATCAGAGCTTGGTATCTCTAGATTGATTGGATTGAAGATTGATGAGTTTTTTTGAAGTGTTCTTGAGCTATGAATCTGAATTCCTTGGAAGATTAATTGATTTCTAATGTTTATGATCATTATTGAAGATGTTAAGAGCTGATATTCATTCGATTGAAGTTGTGATGGTGTTTACTTGATTAATTGAGCTTAAGTGAATTAAATTAGAGACAATTAGGGTCAAAAATTGAACCCAAATCACTAATTGAATCTTAATCACTTAATTTTGGACAATTTGGTGAAAAATTGAAGTTGGAAACATAAAAATTGCAAGAAATTGAACAAGCGAAAAGCTGATTCTCGTACGCGAAAAGTCTGGTTTTCGCGCGAGAAGTTCAGTAATCGCAAAAGTTTGTTGTAAAAGATTCCTTCTGCGCGAAAAGTTCAACCTGTCACAAAAGTCAGTTACAAAAGTATCCGCGTGAAAACTTTATGCGATAAGTTGGTGCGAAATGTGTTTTTGAAGACTTTTCGAGCGAGAACTTCAAGTTTCAAAAACTTTTCAAAAGTTTAACTCCGGAGTTTCAGAAATGGCAAATCTAAAGAACATCACTGCTACACTTAACCTTGACAATGAGATCGGCACAAGCACAAAACCTCCCAGACTTCTCAGTGAAGAAGACTATCCAGATTGGGCTTACAGGTTCGAGAATCATGTCATATACACTGAACCGCAGATGATGCGGTCAATCAAGCAAGGACCGTACATTCCTGTGTATAAAAATTATAAGGGAGAGTTGGTACCTAAACCTGAACATCTATGGGACGAAGAGGATATGAAGAAACTTGAACTCGATGACAAAGTATATGCAGCAATCACCATGGCGCTAACTACTGAAATAGCCTAGAAATTTATGGATTTCAAAAGAGCTAAAGAGTTATGGGATGCAATGGAGGAACAGATCATGGGAAACAAAGACATGCGTGAAAGCCGAAAAGATATGTTGAACCAAGAGTTTAATATGTTTAACCATGTGTTGGGTGAGACATTGGAGGCTCAAATGTCTAGATTTGTTAAACTGACTACTAAAATGAAAAGTACAGGAATTACCTTGGAAAATATATCTGTTAACAAGAAGCTATTAAATTCATTACCTTATGGAACAACAATTGAACTACAATCAAATGAACAAAAGATCTATCTACATTGTCTCTCAGCAATCTGATTTGCATAATTACATCTTATGAGATGGATGACAAACATAGAGCTACAAACAATTTTTACACCATGGGAGTTGAAGCATCTACACTGCATGCAAAGATGGCTAGTAATCCTTATTACCATGTCAGCTACTCCCAATTGTGTCAACAACAACAATCAGCTAATCCTATCATTCCAAATTTCAAAGAAAAATCCATACCTCAGTTTTAAGCTTCTAATCAAAACCAATTGTCTCATATGAGCCTTAATCCTCACAACCCACTTAACAAGCTTTTGTTGTTAACTTCAACCCATCCAAGCAAACAATCCAAATTGCTGAAGAGCATCTGGATCTATTCACAACTTTTATGAATATCTATGAAGCATTCATGGCTGGAAGACTGAGTGCACCTAACATCTTGGTTGATGACTTGCGGCAAGTCAATCATGATGATGTTGAAGAAAACTACATTAAATACCAGATGGCAATGGTGGTGTACTGGGCTAAAACTTTTGCTAGGAGAACCAGAAGAAAGATGTTGGGTTTAAGCAACTCAAGTAAGATAGGGTTTGACAAAACAAACTTAAGATGTTAAAACTATGATAAACCAGGTCACTTCGCAATAGAATGTACTAAAGGAAAGTCAAACCAAATTGACAGTGGCAAGAAGATGGTGACAATAGAGGTTGAATCAAAGGGAGATAAAGCAAGTTCTTCAAATAACAAAGCACTAGTTTCTCAGACTAATAGAGAGTATGATTGGTCCGACCGGATAGAGATCTTGGACATTAATTTGTTTATAGCTTTGTTAGCAGAAATTCAGGATGATGAAGAAAGTATTGAAGAAAATTTATTTGCTGAGTTTCTTTATGATGATTTACTTACTGGAGTTTTTACTGAAGAAGAGATCAAGAAGGATGAATATGCACTTAATGAATCTGCTGTTGAGACCACTCCCGCATAATCAATGAAATCTAAAGATGAAAAGGAAGGAAGCAAAGGAGAAGCTGTCGAGACTACTCTAGCTATGATTGAAAAGAAATTGTTTGCTATTGAGGAAACTCCAGCACCTGCACATGCTGATATTGTAAATGTTGTTGAGATTACTCCAACAACTAAAGCAGAAGAGAAAGTTGTTCTGAAGGTGTTTATGGTAAAAGCTATACAAGAAGAATCTGCTAAGACTGAAGAAACAGATGAGGTATACACTAATCTCTGTTCAAATACATGTGTAGAAAAAATTCAAAGATACAGACTTCACAACGAGCACTTGATCATAGAAGTTGAAAAACTTCAATATCATGCTCGTAAATATAAAAAGGATGACAAAATTTTAAAGAAAAGATAGAAGGATTAAACAAATCAATTTATCAATCAAAATTGAATCTTCATGTCAAGGATTGTAAAATCAATGATTTGATGACATGTAATAATAAACTATCTTTAGAAATCAAAAACTTAACAATGAACTCTTATTTGTGAGATTGACGGTTGAAAAGTTTGAGTTATCTTCAAACATGGTTGAAGATATAATCAAGTCTTAAATGACTTAGAAAGTTAATGGTGGTAAAAGTGGAATTGAATATTCCAACATTGCACCAATAATTAATCATGATTATACATGTTTACCTTCATCCATTATCACACTAGATGAAGAACTAACCTATGGTTTAGGTTTTCAACCAAATTCAGACTTAACACCTCGAATCAAGGTTTCATTGACTTTTGACACTATCATAAAAACTGAAATTAAAATTAATGATGATAATTCTTTTGTAGAAAGTGTGGAGAGAGATGGGTTGGTTGAAGAATGGGAAAGTGATGATGAAATAGTTTTTACAAATAATGATAATAAAAGTTGTAATGAAAAATTGTCTTGTAAATCATCACTTGCTATTAATGAAAATTCCGATGTTTCTATTTCTACAAATGCTTATTCAAACATGTCTAACAAACAACAAAATTAAAATCAAAGATTCTTCATAAAAACAATGAAAGAAACATTACAACATTTGTATCTGACTTGAAAATTAATTTCAAGAATAGATTTGTTTCAAAAGGCAACATCCATAAGAAAGATTATATTTTTAAGAAAACAAATGCTTGTTTCTTTAAAAATAAATCTCCTATTACTGCTAACTCTGTGAAACAAGATGTGTATAGATCAGGTATTAAGGAAACTGGTCCCATTCTAGTTCCTATGACTCAAAAGGTTAAAGCTACTGTGCATACCTCATCGGCTTCAGAAATGAATCAATCTGTCAAGAAAAATACCTCAATTCTTTCGGATTTAGCTAAAAATGTTCTTAATGAAAGAAAAAAACAAGAGACTGTTAAAGAATCACAAGGACAAGGAAATACTAAAGCCAAATTGTAAGGTTATATTAGAAGGCTGATGCAACCAAAGAAGCTAAAACAACAAAGGAGCTTCCTGCATGCATGCACTGATGTACAAGGTAGAAGTTACTTCGGAAGTTTTACACTCATCACAGAAATTATTCTAAGTGTAAAATCTTTCGAAGCCAAAGACCAAATCTTCCGAAGCCAAAGATGAAGTCTTCCAAAGCTTCAAAAACAAAGTCTTCTGAAGCCAATGAAGTGAAGACTGATTTCTTCTGAAGATAGAGAGGACATGCTTTCTCTGATCTACTTTTCCATAAAGCTAACTTACTTTCCTCTGCAACTCTGAAGACTCATCAACTTATACAAGTTAGTGAAAAGGTCCATGCTTTAGTAAACTATAGATTATGGTCTTGAGTCTGTAACTTCCTACTTTGTACCTTTTATCCTTTTATATTATATTAGGATGTGAGCTATGGCATGTCATAGTCACTAGTCTAAAGGCAATCTGCCTTTTGACTTTACATTGATCTTGTTGTCTAGATTAGTGTTTCTAGCTGGCCTTCAAAGTATGGCTGGCTGTAGGATGTAGTATAAAGTATCTCAGGTCCTTGTATTTCTTTTTATGCTTTGTAACACTTGTAAAAGAACTTGAGAGCAATATACAGCATCCTTGAAAACCATATTACTCTGTTCTTGTTCTTAGTTCTGTCTCACTGTTTACTTGTGTTCTTAGTATCATTTACATAAACCTGGTTCCCCATTTGATCTCTTAAGTGTTCTAACACTCTTCTTATTGTGAGACTGATTGTATTGACCATCCCTTAACCGGTCCTGCAGTTGGTATCAGAGCTTTTTAGGCTATTGATTGTAAGGTCTCACCATCTTAAATTCCTTTAGTTTCACAAAGCACTTAACATCTCAAATGGAAACTATCACCAAGGCTGATATGGAATCCGATACTATGACAAAGTCTCCACTGATCACTCCTGATAACTTTGATACTTGGTGTCAAAGAATAGAATGCTTCATCAAGTCTTAAGACTCCAGGATGTGGAGATTTGTTATCTATGGACCTCATGTACCATCTACATCTTCAGCTGCTGCTGGTGGTGGTATGATACCAAAGGAAGTGGCTGATTATTCTAAAGAAGATTGGAAGAAGATAGACAAAGATCAGAAGGCCATGACCGCCCTCCAAACTGCTCTTCCAAACTCTATCTATAGAGGCTTCAAGAAGTGCAAGACTGCCAAGCAACTATGGGATGCACTGAATCTGATGTATAAGGGGTCAAATGAAACAAAAGAGAACAAGAAAGACCTCTTGAAGCAGCAGTTTGAGAACTTCACCTTCAAGACAGGTGAAACCATGACTCAACAATACTTTAGGTATGTTATGATTGTGAATACTCTAATGGATGTTGGAGTAACTCTTAAGAATAGGGACATTGTGAGAAAGTTCATGTCCTCTCTTCCCAGACAATGGACACACTATTGTGTGGTCATTAAGAGGATTGAGAACCTCAACATCCTTACTCTTACTGAGTTGTATGGTATCCTCAGTGGCTACCAGATGGAGATGAACATGCAAAATCAATCTGGTAACTCTAACAATCAGTAGAGTTTAGCCCTTCATATGGTTGAAAGGGATTGCAAAGAACCACAGCATCATCTCATCTGCTACCCTGACAACTCATAAGAGGGTCCTTTCATCACCTTTCCGGAGACACCAAGAGAGAGCGACATCCATGGAAGCCCGTTCCAAGAGCCAAGCTCATCACAAGCCTTTGTGTCTACTGATGAAAGCACAGACAACTTTCTCTTTACCCTTGAAGACCTGGGCTGTATCTATCCAGATGATCTAGAATACATGGAAATAGTCCAGCAAATGGCTCTTCTCACTTATAGAGCCAAGAAGTTTTACAAGAGGACAGGGAGGAAGTTTCCTAGCAATGCAACTAGTGGAAAGTTTGGGCTGGATAAAAGCAAAGTGAAGTGTTACAACTATAACCAAATAAGACACTTTGCTAGAGAGTGCAAGGCAAGAAAGACAAATAGTGGCCAAGCACAAACCAGACCAAACTACACTGATGGAGCTCCCTAGAATGAGAAGCCTAAGCAGCAAGCCGCAGTTGCTGTTGAAGAAGGAGGCTTTGACTAAAGCTTTTAGGTTGAGGATGTATCTCCAAACCAAGCACTGATGGCAGATCATGAAGAAGCCAAGGTATTGGAACATCTTTGTACACCTGAATGTATTGCTGAAGTTAATAGATATAGGTCCTATAACTTAGAGATTAGGTCTGATCTTGAGTCCTTAAATATTTTAAACGCTGATTTCAAAAAACCTAAAAATGATTACAAACTTAAAATAGAAGATTTAGAGAAAATCATTTTAATTCTTAAGCATGAACATTCCAATTACAGGACTCAGATAAAAGATCTCATCACTAAGTTAACTGAATTCCAGGCTAAGCATGTGATCAGCAAAGGCAGGGCAGAAAAACATGTTCTTGAAGAAGAGACCTTCACGAACATGATATCCTCATCTTTGCATGCAAAAGTTTGTTATCAGAATAAGCAGGGACTGGGATCTACTGAGATAGCTCCTCCACACACTCTATTCTCTGTAAGATCTCCAAGGTGTGGAACTTGTGAAAATGAGCTTCCCCTCATAGACCCCATAGATGAAGAGGATGAAAAGGAGATAGTGAAGGATGATTCTGAGAAGAGTGAAGAAGATCATCCTAAGAAGGGTCACTATTCTCTTGAGGAGAGAAAAGAATCTGGAATGACCAAGTCTAAGAGGAAGAACTTGATAAGGAAAGTAAAGATAAAATCAAAGAAGGCTTAAGAGATCAAGGTCACTTTCAACTCTAAGCAAAAACAAGTGTTTATCTCTACAGGATTTGAAGTGATGAAGACTAAAGACTCAACTATGAACTCTAATACCAGGAGTTCTAGTTCATATCCAAATCATTCCAGCAAAGAGAAGAAGGCTGATTATGTAACAACCGACCTCCAGGTCATAACCCTAACCTTTAACCCCTCCCGCATCATTATCCATGCAGTTAATATTAATGCAATATCACTATTACTATTACTATCAGTGTTATTATTATTATTGCCATTATTGTCATTTTTGTTATTTCATGTGACATTTTGCATGAATTTGTCAGTTCTAGCCTTAGCATAGAATAACTTCGCGTTCCGGGAAAGTTAATTTGTCACCCTTGCAATTGAATTTTAATTGAAACAATTAAAGTGTGTGCATACACACAAAATTCATGATTGAAACATATATATATATATATATATACAAGCCTAACGTTTAACAATTAACAAGTGATACCATCTAAAATACTACTCAACACCATAAAATAATACTACACAATACCATTTTACAATTAAAATTTAAAAATAATACCCCCACTAGAAGCCATGTTCGGCCGTCCCCACCCACCAATCCACACCCACACTCTCCACTACACACCACCACTTCTATCCCCTATTCCTCTTGCATGTATTTCCTTACAACCCACAAACACACTCCTCTCATTTCTCTCACTATCCTCTCGATTTCACCTGCAGAAAACACACACATTCACCATGGTTCCTCTCCATTCCATCCCTCCAAATCGAAGAAACAACCGCAACCATCATCGGCCAAGCCTTAACAAGCAAGAAGGTGCTACCTTGTGAACTTTGGTGCATGGTCCTTGCAACTTCGACATTCTCCAGCCTTTGTTCGAGATCTCCAGATCATTCTTGTCCCTCTACACTCTCCAAATCGTGAACCACACAAAGAGTAAGGTTCATCACACCCGAAACAAGCTATGTCATGTGTTTTTCCTTCTTTAATCTACCAAAAACCTTACATTCTTTGTTCTAACAGAAACTTACTGCTATAACCTTGTTCTTGAGGAGCTTCTAATATCCCTGAAGGTATCTTATTCGATATATTGGTCATTCTATAGGTGGAACACGATTTACAGCATGAAAACCCTCTTTTGGGTAACTTTGACACCCATGAACTTTATGTTTTGTAACCCTCCGTAACCAAAGCTTGGGATCTGATTAGAAATTATTTTTAAACCTTATAACAACCTGTTTTGAAAGTTACTAAACTATTTGGTGGTGAATGGGTACAACTAATATGTTTTACACATGTGTAAAGGACTAAAATGGTAAAAATCTACCAAATACAAGCTTATATTATGGTTACATGTTAGATCCATGTATTAGAACTGATTTTCAGTAGGTTTTGGATGTTATTGGGCATATTAAATGTTGTCAAAAGCTGAAAAATTAAAATAATTAGGATTATAGGCATTTTGGACTTATTCGGGGACCCGAAAAGGTGGTAAATTGACTTGAAAACATGTGGACATAGGGTATAACCATGTTAAAAGGAATTACAGGCTTTAAAAAGGTTAACAAAGTGAAATTGGTCGAATTTGTGATTAAATGGGTCTAAGAACAATTTAAATGAAATTTTTAGTTAAAAACGGGCCTTAACCGAGTGATTTTTGGAAGAAATTCATGGAAATACAAGAATAAACCTAAAATCTATGGGAAACTTGTTATTTCAGTAAGATTAGAACTTTAAGACTTAAAGATGGTGAAAAATTGGTCAAACATGATTTCGAGCGATCGGTTTCGGGTAAAAACGCGCTTTAACGGGTCGAACTTAAAAACGAGACTTTCAACAACAAGGGCTTAAGAATACATTCTTAACAGATTATAAAAAATTATTAAAAGTCCTTAATATAATACTTCAAGTTTTAAGACATAAAATTATAAGGTTTAATACTTAACCGTTAAAAACCCCCGGTTTCACCGTAACCGGTAACGTAAAAACTAAATTGGAAGTTTAACTTGATTAAGATGTATTATTTAACTCCAAAATCTGTTATTTTGTCAAAAAGGCCATTAAATTTAAAGAAACAAACTTTAGGGTAGAAATTGTAAAATTCTGAAATTTGAGGGACTAAACTGTAAATTCTGGCAAAACTCCATAGAACGACCCTATGAACATGTAATCACTTGGTAACTTAATTTAACTGGTATCAAAGACCTAATAGTGTAAAAACCTATAATTATCCATAAGAAACCATGACTTACTATAAAAGGAAACTTTCTAATGCAAGCCTTGGCAAATCTAAACTAGTTGAACATTTAACCCCTTAACACATTATTATCTACCTTGTTTGACCTTAGAATTAGTGGCTCAACACTTAATCTTGTTGGTAGGGTGCTAAACTTGAAACCTTCCCGGTACACGAAGACCCGTTACTTGAAGCTTTAAGGTGAGTTCTAGTGTCCCCTTTTTACTACTGTTTTTGGAGTGAAGCATGCTCTGTTTAAACTGAACTTTTCTATTCTATAATATGCTGCTATATGTTATGGAAATGTTAGAACATGCTTTTACTTTTATCACGATCATTAATTCTTGTGTGAACCACTTTTTTTATATGGGTAGATCTACTTGGGGAATCCCCCACACATTGTGCCTTCCTTGATGAACGGGAAGGGTACCACACTGAGATCCTGCGGGGTCGTTTGTGGCATGTGACAAGTTTTAATAAGATACTAAGGTGAGCCATCTGGCAGGTATGGTACACCATATGAGGCTCAGTTCTTCCCTCGGGATTAGCCGGTGTAACATAACTTTAGAAGAGGCTAGCCGGGACTGAGTGCAGGGTTGATTGTGATCCCCACAACAATGATACTATGATTTATGATTTTTAAATCAAATGTGGATTCTTTTGAATCCTTTTGTTTTTGAACTTTAAGCACTTGAATTCACCAACTTTTTAGTTGACACAAATTTCTTTTGAGCATGTTTCAGGTAATCCTTGAAGGGAGTCTAGCCGTGTAGAAGACTTGACCTAGCACCGTGACCCATGGCATTGGCTTGTTCTTATTTTCAAACAATTTGGGCTTATTTTTATTTACTACTGTTGGGAACAATTTGTACTGTTGAATCATGCACTCGTATGGGTGGCTAGACCCACATCTAGCCCGTTATTTCTTTAAAACTATAATGCCATGTGATGTTCTCTCCTTTTGTGCTCTTACGATGGTTTGTTTCCGCTGCCTTATTTTGTTACTAGTCTGTGACATCCCACCCTACCTGGGCCCGGGGTGTGACAGATTGGTATCAGAGCCAAAGGTTGTAGAGAAGTCGGGAATACCATAGTAGACCTTAGGCTACAACCCTGATACCTTAGGACCGTCCTCATGGAAAGTGTTGGGATGATCGGGTTGGGTAAATTGATGATTACACTTGATCAACGTAATCATGAACTTACCGGACGCGTAAAATCCAGCATGGATCGTTAGGCAATAATTGGACTTTTGTTTGAATGTTATAATTCTTTAAAATTTTCTTTGAGTGGTTTAAGGGTTTTCCTAAAATGAAACTACTTTATTTGTTAATTATTTGAAGAAACTAAGGATCGATAATACTATTGACAACTGATACCTCTGGTATTTGATACTGTTGGGATATCTAATACTATTGCCATCACTACTACTATAAGTACTATTATTATTGCAATCATGAGCTATGAGAAACCAAATTACTCATGATAGTTCTTACATGACATCGAGGCTATGGCTGACAAGGGGAAGGCACCTACGTACCCGACTGACGGTACTGCACCAGTTGGGAGCCCTAACAGGGCGAAGCCGTGGACGGAGTATGAAGAATACTTGAGAAGATGCGGACACCCGGCTAGATATCTGTTACGTCTGATGACACTGAGCCATCGGAGGACTCTTCCTCGATATCTCCCTCCAGGAGCCGGACGCGCTCCCAGTCACCGCATGTCGCAACTCCTGCACGCTCACCTATCCCACCTATAGGGAATAGGGGTGCACGTGTTTTCACCCGCCCATGCAAGAGTACTAGGCCAGGACCCTCAGTCTCCTTCAGGATTCCACCTCCTCCTCCACCACCTGTTAGGACATCGACACCTGCACCATCGATGTTTGACCCGCTCCGACACCATCCATGTGATGAGCACTGGATGCCACCGAGGCACAACATGTATGATGGCCCTAGTGTGCTAGCTGGTGACCGGTACTCCCAGTCTAGCAGCCGGGCAAGCGACGTAGGACCTTCTGATGCTGCATTGGACGAGATTCTAAAGACCGTCCGTCGTCACGAGCTGACACTCCAGCACGCCACTCGGACCTCCCAGTCCGCCCAGTTTCAGGCCATGATGGCATCACAGAGAGTCCAGCGGTTGGAGAAGAAATGGATGTGAGAGCAAGGGGGGAAGATGTGGGATTATCTGTCTCTTAGACAGTTGAAGGAAACAATTTCATTATTATCAGACACTATTATTATTATGTATTATGGGGGTGATGGCACCTTCCAAATTGTAAGAGTTTAACTCTAATACCTTTCTATTTCGCTGATACCATTAACCCTATCTATCTATGAAACTATTTCTTATGGTGTTGATTCTGCAGGGTAATTTGTATTGAATTGCATTGTGATATGTCATGCGTAGGAATTTTGTCTTGCAATCTTTTTGGGTTGAACTGCCTTAAATTAATTTAATGGAACATATTAAAGGTATTTAGTGGTGCGTATATTACACACCCTCCTGTTAGAACGTGGTATATTAGGACAAGTGATGCATGGGCTGTTGAAACCAAAATCTATGAGATACTAAACAAATTTATCTGTGATGCTACCAGAATGCCGACCAGACAAGGAACCCATATTGGAAGATCAGGAGCTACGAGTGGTCGTCATGAGGAAGCTAGACCAACCGGAAACCAACCCCTTACTCCACCAGGAGCTCCCCATGGAGGGAATGTCAACCAGGGGAATGATGAGAGAATCGCCAACCTCGTAGCACAACAAATTGCTAACGCCATCCCGACCATCATCGCCCAAATTAATGCGGACCGGAATAACCCCAGTGGTAATGGTGGATCTGGGAGCAATGAGGGCAATAATGAGGAAGTTGAAGCACTAAGGAATGGATGCTCCTACAAGACCTTCATGGCGTGCAAGCCGAAGGATTTCTATGGTACCGAGGGTGCGATTGAGACGTACCGATGGATTGACGAAATGGAAGTCGTCCTAGATATCAGCGAATGTAAGATGGAACACATGGTGAGGTATGCTTCCCAGTCACTTAAGGGATCAGCACTGGAATGGTGGAAGACTGTTACACAACCCCGGGGAAGAAACGCTGCTAACCAAATAAGTTGGACCGAATTCAGGGAATTGATAACCAACAAATACTGCCCCATCAATCAACTGGAGAAACTGGAGTCCGAATTTCTGAGCCTGGAAATGAAAGGCCCGAACTACACCGAGTACATCAACCGCTTCTTAGCCCTGGCTCGACTGGTGCCACATCTGGTGACACCGGAATCCAAGGGCGTAGCACGTTTCATCTGGGGACTACATCCTAGAGTCAGGGGTATGGTTCGATCCTCTAGGCCCCTAACCCTGCAAGCTGCGGTCGACTTCACCAGTAGCTTGACCGATGATCTAGTCAGGGCTGGATGGACTGAACAAAACAGGATAGAGGAAAGGAGGAAGCCGATGCGTGAAAAGAGAAAATGGTTTGAGGGGAAGAAGGCAATTGGTAGCAGCAGTGGGTCAAACAAGAAGAGTTTTGAAGGTATGAGGCGCGAAGACCAGGGTGGAAGGACTCGGAAGCTATACTCGGGAACAAGCCCATTCTGCAACAAGTGTAAACTGCATCATCAAGGGGAGTGCAACCCGATGCCCTGCTTCCGATGCAAACGACCGGGTCATCTAATCAAGGATTGTATGTATGTGTCAGGTAAACAATGCTATGAGTGTGGAGATCCAGGACACATGAGGAATAAGTGTCCTAAGCTGGGGAGAGATAAGGATGCCAGACCCAATAAGCCCAAGGGACGAGCATTCGTGATGGATCCAGCCGGTGCTCGTAAGGAACCTGATGTGGTCAATGGTACGTTCCTTATAAATAATCATCCTGCTACCGTTCTATTTGATACTGGAGCAACTGCTAGTTTTGTCTCTAACGCTTTTAGGCCTTTGATTGACTTGAGGGCATGCGTCCTGACTGATACGTTTACCGTAGAGTTAGCTAACGGTAACATCTTAGAAACTAATGAAGTCATCAAAGATTTCTTAATGAACCTAGGAGGTAGTACATTTAAGATAAACCTGATGCCTATTAAGCTAGGAGGATTTGATGTGGTTGTTGGCATGGATTGGCTGGCTAAGAATAGAGTCGAAATCGTGTGTGATGAGCGCCTACTTAGGATACCATTGAACGACGGGAAGGTGTTAGTTGTTCATGGTGAAAGATGTAACACGCTATATCCTATGATATCCCATTTGAAGGCAACCAAGAGTCTTGTGAAGGGATGCCCAGCTTTCATAGTTTACGTGATGAAAGCCAAAGAAGAAAAGAAGATTGAGAATATACCAGTGGTTTCGGAATATCCGGAAGTATTTCCTGAAGACCTACCGGGACTCCCTCGGACTCGTCAGGTTGAATTCCAAATAGACCTATTGCCTAGTGCTGCACCGGTAGCCAAAGCACCGTATCGACTTGCCCCTCCCGAGATGAAAGAACTAATGCTACAAATCCAAGAGCTACTCGACAAGGGGTTTATACGACCAAGTGTGTCTCCATGGGGTGCCCCGGTAGTATTCGTGAAAAAGAAGGATGGGACCCTACGTATGTGTATTGATTACTGGGAACTAAACAAACTGACAATAAAGAATCGTTACCCTCTTTCAAGAATCGATGACCTATTCGATCAACTGCAGGGGGCAAGCTACTTCTCCAAAATAGACTTAAGGTCAGGGTACCATCAACTGAAGATAAGAGAGGAAGACATCCCCAAAACAGCCTTTAGAACTAGATATGGACATTATGAGTACCTGGTTATGCCCTTTGGACTGACTAATGCACCAGCGGCATTTATGGATCTCATGAACCGAGTGTGCCGCCCATATCTAGACAAATTTGTGATTGTATTTATCGATGAAATCCTGATCTACTCCCGTGGAAAGGAAGAGCATGAGAACCACCTTAGGCTAATTCTCGAGTTGCTCAAGAATGAGCAACTATATGCCAAGTTCTCCAAATGCGAATTTTGGATGCGGGAAATCCAATTCCTAGGGCATGTCGTAAACGAAGATGGAATTCAAGTGGATCCTTCAAAGATAGAGGCCATTAAGAATTGGAGAATTCCGGAAACTCCTACCGAGATAAGGCAATTCCTTGGATTGGCCGGATACTATAGAAGGTTTATCAAGGACTTCTCGCGTATTGTACAACCGTTAATCTCGCGTATTGTACAACCGTTAACTGCCTTGACCAAGAAGATTATAGCTTTTGAGTGGGAACAAGAGCAGAACGAAGCATTCGAAACACTCAAGGAGAAACTATGTAGTGCACCCATCCTCGCCCTCCCAGAAGGAGTTGAAGATTTCGTGGTCTATTGCTACGCCTCGCTTCAGGGACTGGGATGCGTGCTAATGCAGCGTAACAAGGTAATTGCTTATGCATCCAGACTGCTGAACGATCATGAGAAGAACTACACAATGCATGATCTAGAATTGGGTGCCGTGGTATTTGCACTCAAAATATGGAGGCATTACCTCTATGGCACGAAGTGCATCATTTACACTGACCATAGAAGTTTGCAACACATTCTTGATCAGAAAATGCTAAACATGCGTCAGAGAAGATGGGTTGAGCTATTGAATGATTACGAATGCGAAATCCGCTATCATCCCGGCAAGGCCAATGTAGTGGCGGATGCCTTGAGCAGGAAAGAAAGAGAAAAACCCCTTCGTGTCCGTGCCTTAAGGATGAGTGTGTATACTGACCTTATTGCGAGACTAAAAGAAGCTCAAGGTGAAGCGCTAAAGGAAGATAATTTAGCAGGGGAGTTGTTAACAGGAATGGAGAAGCGGTTAGAACTGAGCAACGATGGTATATATAAATATGAAGGAAGAACATGGGTACCAAAGTACGGGGGAATTAGAGAGGTGATCCTAGACGAAGCCCATAAATCTAGGTACTCGATTCACCTCGGAAGTGACAAAATGTACCAAGATCTAAACGCACTTTTCTGGTGGCCTGGAATTAAGAAATCAATCGTCGTATACATTGGGAAGTGTTTAACGTGCGCCATGGTGAAGGATGAAAATCAAAAACCATCAGGAACATTACAACAGCCTGAAATTCCCGAATGGAAATTAGATAACGTCACAATGGATTTTGTTACAAAACTACCCAGAACTTTCAAGGGACATGACGCCATCTGGGTAATAGTTGACCGGTTAACCAAATCGGCTCACTTCTTGCCGATTCGAGAGGACAACGACCTGATGAAGCTGGCCCAACTGTACATCG
Organism: Flaveria sonorensis; assembly: GCA_025506505.1. Classification (NCBI taxonomy): domain Eukaryota; kingdom Viridiplantae; phylum Streptophyta; class Magnoliopsida; order Asterales; family Asteraceae; genus Flaveria; species Flaveria sonorensis. The sequence goes on from CM046429.1 coordinate 20,908,606, forward strand.
ATGAGATAGTGACCAGGCATGGGGTGCCAATATCAATCATCTCCGACCATGATAGTCATTTCACTTCTCGTTTCTGGAAGTCACTCCAGCGGGCCCTAGGAACCCGTCTGGATTTAAGCACTGCTTACCACCCACAAACTGACGATCAGAGTGAAAGAACCATCCAAACCATGGAAGATATGCTAAGGGCTTGCGTGATTGACTATGGAGGGAACTGGGATAACCATCTTCCTCTAATAGAGTTCTCCTACAACAATAGTTATCACGCAAGTATAAAAGCAGCTCCCTATGAAGCCCTATATGGCAGGAAATGCCGATCACCATTGAGTTGGAATGAGATCGGGGATAGTCAAGTAATGGGACCCGACATTGTGACAGAGACCACCGACAAGATATTTAAAATTAAGGAGCATTTAAGAGCTGCCAGAGACCGTCAAAAGAAATATGCTGACAGAAGGCGAAAACCTTTAGAGTTTCAAGTGGGTGATAGGGTAATGCTAAAAGTAGCACCATGGAAGGGGACTATGAGGTTTGGAAGAAAAGGAAAGCTAAGCCCGAGATATATAGAACCATTTGAAATACTAGCGAGAATTGGCCCCGTGGCGTATCAATTAAAGCTACCGCAGGAACTAAGCCACATACATGACACCTTCCATGTGTCAAATTTGAAGAAGTGCATGGTAGACAAAGCCATGGAGTTACCCCTGAAGGAAGCAAGGATTAATGACAAGTTGAACTTCATGGAAGAGCCTGTAGAGATTACTAACCGGCTGGTCAAGAAACTCAGGGGAAGTCGCATACCCAAGGTCAAAGTAAGATGGAATTCTAGGCGAGGACCTGAATTCACTTGGGAGCGAGAAGATGAGATGAGAAAGAATTACCCACATCTCTTCAGACCCACCCATTCCGGAACTTATCGAAGCTAAAATTTCGGGACGAAATTTCCTAAACGGTGGGAGAATGTAACAACCGACCTCCAGGTCATAACCCTAACCTTTAACCCCTCCCGCATCATTATCCATGCAGTTAATATTAATGCAATATCACTATTACTATTACTATCAGTGTTATTATTATTATTGCTATTATTGTTATTTTTGTTATTTCATGTGCCATTTTGCATGAATTTGTCAGTTCTAGCCTTAGCATAGAATAACTTCGCGTTCCGGGAAAGTTAATTTGTCACCCTTGCAATTGAATTTTAATTTAAACAATTAAAGTGTGTGCATACACACACAGTTCACGGTTGAAACATATATATATATACAAGCCTAACGTTTAACAATTAACAAGTGATACCATCTACAATACTACCCAACACCACAAAATAATACTACAAAATACCATTTTACAATTAAAATTTAAAAATAATACCCCCGCTAGATGCCATGTTCGGCCGCCCCCACCCACCAATCCACACCCACACTCTCCACTACACACCACCATTTCTATCCCCCATTCCTCTTGCATGTATTTCCTTACAACCCACAAACACACTCCTCTCATTTCTCTCCCTCTCCTTTCTATTTCACCTGCAGAAAATACACACATTCACCACGGTTCCTCTCCATTCCAGCCCTCCAAATCGAAGAAACAACCGCAACCATCATCGGCCAAGCCTCAACAAGCAAGAAGGTGCTACCTTGTGAACTTTGGTGCATGGCCCTTGAAACTTCAACATTCTCCAGCCTTTGTTCGAGATCTCCAGATCATTCTTGTCCCTCTACACTCTCCAAATCGTGAACCACACAAAGAGTAAGGTTCATCACACCCGAAACAAGCTATGTCATGTGTTTTTCCTTCTTTAATCTACCAAAAACCTTACATTCTTTATTCTAACAGAAACTTACTGCTATCACCTTATTCTTGAGGAGCTTCTAACATCCCTGAAGGTATCTTATTCGATATATTGTTCATTCTATGGGTGGAACACGATTTATAGCATGAAAACCCTCTTTTGGGTAACTTTGACACCCATGAACTTTATGTTTTGTAACCCTCCGTAACCAAAGCTTGGTATCTGCTTATAAATGATTTTTAAACCTTCTAACAACCTTTTTTGAAAGTTACTAAACGATTTGGTGGTGAATGGGTACAACTAATATGTTTTACACATGTGTAAAGGACTAAAATGGTAAAAATCTCCCAAATACAAGCTTATATTATGGTTACATGTTAGATCCGTGTATTAGAACTGATTTTCAGTAGGTTTTGGATGTTATTGGGCATATTAAATGTTGTCAAAAGCTGAAAAATTAAAATAGTTGGGATTATAGGCATTTTGAACTTATTCGGGGACCCGAAAAGGTGGTAAATTGACTTGAAAACATGTGTACATAGGGTATAACCATGTTAAAAGGAATTCCAGGCTCCAAAAGGGTTAACAAAGTTAAATTGGTCGAATTTGTGATTAAATGGGTCTAAGAACAATTTAAATGAAATTTTTAATTAAAAACGGGCCTTAACCGAGTGATTTTTGGAAGAAATTCATGGAAATACAAGAATAAACCTAAAATCTATGGGAAACTTGTTATTTCAGTAAGATTAGAACTTTAATACATAAAGATGGTGAAAAATTGGTCAAACATGATTTCGAGCGATCGGTTTCGGGTAAAAACGCGCTTTAACGGGTCGAACAAAAAACGAGACTTTCAACAACAAGGGCTTAAGAATACATTCTTAACAGATTATAGAAACTTATTAAAATTCATTAATATAATACTTCAAGTTTTAAGACGTAAAATTATAAGTTTCAATACTTAACCGTTAAAAACTCCCGGTTTCACCGTAACCGGTAACGTAAAAACACATGTTTACCAACTAAATTCTTGAGTTCTAAAAATTGGAAGTTTAACTTGATTAAGATGTATTATTTAACTCCAAAATCTGTTATTTTTTCAAAAAGGCCATTAAATTTAAAGAAACAAACTTTAGGGTAGAAATTATAAAATTCTAAAACTTGAGGGACTAAATTGTAAATTCTGCCAAAACTCCATAGAACAACCCTATGAACATGTAATCACTTGGTAACTTAATTTAACTGGTATCAAAGACCTAATAGTGTAAAAACTATAATTATCCATAAGAAACCATGACTTACTATAAAAGGAAACTTTCTAATGCAAGCCTTGGCAAATCTAAACTAGTAGAACATTTAACCCCTTAACACATTATTATCTACCTCGTTTGACCTTAGAATTAGTGGCTCAACACTTAATCTTGTTGGTAGGGTGCTAAACTTGAAACCTTCCCGGTACACGAAGAACCCGTTACTTGAAGCTTTAAGGTGAGTTCTAGTGTCCCCTTTTTACTATTGTTTTTGGGGTGAAGCATGCTCTGTTTAAACTGAACTTTTCTGTGCTATAATATGCTACTATATGTTGTGGAAATGTTAGAACCTGCTTTTACTTTTATCACGATCATTAATTCTTATGTGAACCTCTTGTTCTATATGGGTAGATCTACTTGGGGAATCCCCCACACACAGTGCCTTCCTTGATGAACGGGAAGGGTACCACACTAAGATCCTGCAGGGTCGTTTGTGGCATGTGACAAGTTTTAAGAAGATACTAAGGTGAACCATCCGGCAGGTATGGTCTACCATATGAGGCTCAGTTCTTCCCTCGGGATTAGCCGGTGTAACATAACTTTAGAAGAGGCTAGCCGGGACTGAGTGCAGGGTTGATTGTGATCCCCACAACAATGATACTATGATTTATGATTTTTAAATCAAATGTGGATTCTTTTTAATCCTTTTGTTTTTGAACTTTAAGCACTTGAATTCACCAACTTTTTAGTTGACACAAAATTCTTTTGAGCATGTTTCAGGTAATCCTTGAAGGGAGTCTAGCTGTGTAGAAGACTTGACCTAGCACCGTGACCCATGGAATTGGCTTGTTCTTATTTTCAAACAATTTGGGCTTATTTTTATTTACTACTATTGGGAACAATTTGTACTGTTGAATCATGCACTCGTATGGGTGGCTAGACCCACATCTAGCCCGTTATTTCTTTAAAACTGTAATGCCATGTGATGTTCTCTCCTTTTGTGCTCTTACGATGGTTTGTTTCCGCTGCCATATTTTGTTACTAGTCTGTGACGTCCCACCCTACCTGGGCCTGGGGTGTGACAGATTAGCTGTGTACCACTACTACATACCCTAAACCATCCAGTTCCAAGAGCAAGCCTCACCCTAAGAAGCTTGCTGCATCATCTGTGAAGATGAAGATGGACATGGAAAGTGATCAAGTTCAGTCTTTCTCTCAAAAGAAGACTCTCAGAAGGAAGCAAATGGATTGCATCATGTGTGGTAGTACATCTCATCTTGCTAAGGATTGCATCTACAATTCTAAAAGTACTATTCACATGATCAAACAGAAAACTTCTGAGAAGAAGAAAGAAAAACTAGCTTTGAAAGGAAAATCTTTTCCCTTCGAAACCTCCAAGGTGAAAAAGAAGACAAGTGAAAACTTGCCTTCGGAAGAAAATTTGGTCTCGAAAGAAAGGAATGCTTCCGAAGTACTAAAGCCTGCTGCAGTGAAAGCAAGATTTTCCGAAGGTTCAGTCTCCAAAATTTCCAAAGTTGTTAAAGCTTCCGAGGTGTTGAAGGTCAAGTCTAATCTTTCAAAGATGGTGTGGAAGATGAAGGAAAACCAAGTGACTAAGAGTTCTTCATCAACAACAGCTAGTGATCCTCAAAACTTGAATATAGAATAAATTACTATTACATTATCTTTAAATCACTTTAATAAGCCCAAGACCAATGAGGCTTGGGTTTCCAAATGTAACTAACCACTTCTTTCTTATACAGGAACAGCTAAAGACTAAGAGAAATGTATGGATCATTGATAGTGGCTATTCCAGGGACATGACTGGCAATGGTTCTCTACTTTAAATTTTTGAGAAAATTATTAGAGGGCCAGTTGCTTTTGGAGGAGATGCAGGAGGTTACATTACAGGAAGGAGCATGGTCATAAATGGTAAGCTCAGCATTGAAAAGGTAAACTTTGTGAAAGAGCTTGGGTACAATCTACTAAGTGTTTCCTAATTTTGTTATTAGAGACATAACATGCTCTTTTGCTGAGCATGAGTGCATTGTTCTCAAGCCCAGGGTGGTCATTCCTCAAGAGCCTATCCTGCATAGAGCCACCAGGAAAGGGAACATGTACAAGATGGACTTGCAGGAAACATCTCCCTTAGGAGAAGTTTCTTGCTTTTCATCTAACGCAAATAGTGCTAAGTCTTTTCTCTGGCATAAAAGAATGTGCCATGTAAACTTTAAAAACATAAACAAATTAATTAAGAATGATTTGGTAACTGGAATACCAAAAAAAGAGTTTACAAGTGATGACCACTATGTTGCATGCCTGAAAGGGAAGCAACACAAAGCATCTCATAAGCCAAAGGAAAGGAACTCTATCACTACTCCCCTACACTTATTACATAAGGATCTTTTTGGCCCCACCGGTGTAATGAGTTTAGGAAGGACCTCATATTGTTTGGTGATCACAGATGATTTCACAAGATTCACTTAGGTCTTTTTTCTTAGAACTAAGGATGAGACTCCTGAGATCTTGAAGAACTTCATTTTGAAAATTGAGAATCAATATGATCACAAGGTCAAGACCATAAGATGTGATCAAGGAACAGAATTTAAGAACCGAATTCTTGATTCTTTTTGTGATAAAAAAGGTATTACAAGATAATATAGTGCTCCCAGGACTCCTTAACAAAATGTTGTTGCTGAGAGGAGAAACAAAACACTTATTGAGGCTGCAAGAACCATGCTGTCTGACTCTAAACTGCCCATCACCTTCTGGGCAGAGGCAGTCAACATAGCCTGCTATGTGCAGAATAGAGTTTTAGTGGTTAAGACTTATGGTAAGACTCCTTATGAGTTGTGGCACAAAAGGAGACCATTTATTGGTTTCCTCAGGTCATTTGGTTGTCCTTGCACCATCTTGAATACCAAAGATGTAACACCAAGAAAATTTCAGTAAAAGAAAAGAAAAAGAAAAGAAAAGATAAGGGAGAAAAGAGAATTATTTCAAAGCAAGGGGTTAAAAGTGTGAAAAGGTCAAACCCACCGATAATGGGTTCAAAAAGGTGGTATGGCCGCCCATACCCCTTCTCTCATGCATAACTTTTGGCTAGAGTGAGGAAAAAGAAGCTCTCAGCTGATTTTAGTGAGAGAAAATGGAAGAAATCTTCAGATAGGTAAGATTTTAAGGTATTTCTTCTCGGTTTCAGTTGGGTTTAAGGTTCTGGACCAATCTTTTTGTGTTTTTGTGTGTTTGGTTGCCTATTTTCATGTGTTTAGGTGCTAGAACTCCAGGTTGCTCTCGGGTTGGTGGTGTTTTACTCGAAAGCTGTTAGAGGTGGGTTCTAGATCCCCTTTTTTACATGTTTTCTACTAGTTTGGGGCTGTTATGTATATCAAAATGATGTTTTATAAAACATACTATGGTTTTCCCATGAAAGTACAATTGTTTAGGAAAGATGTATGTTTTAAATGATATCTGTGATGTTGTGTGTGGTTGTTTGTGATGTTAAGCGTGTGACTGGTAGAACTATGCTAAGTATGTGTTTAGAAGCGATGTTTGGGACTAGGAACTACATAAGTTGAATCGCAGGTGTTGGACTTGGCTGTCCGCTGTGGACTTGGTCGTCCGCTGTGGACTTGGTCGTCCGCTGTGGACTTGGCTGTCCGATGTGAACACTAGCTGTCCACTGTGGACACTTGAGAATGTTTTAGTCATCCGCTGTGGGCACACTTAGTGCTTTATTCATGTGCTGTGGACTTTGGTCGTCCGCTTTGGACTTTGGCCAAGTGTGGGAATTCTTCCGAAGCCAAGAAGAATTCTTCTGAAGCCAAGGAAGAAATCTTCCCAAGCTTGGGAAGAAATCTTCCAAAGCTTAGGAAGAAATCTTTCGAAGCCAAGAAGAATTCTTCCAAAGCCAAGGAAGAAGTCTTTCGAAGCTTGGAAAGAATCTTCAGAAGCTTCGGAAGAAATCTTCCGAAGCGAAGAAGAATTCTTCCGAAGCCAAGGTGAAATCTTTCGAAGGTATAATGAAGTCTTCAAAAGCTTCATGGTTGTATCTAGTGACGTGTTTAGGCACTGTAAACCCTTAGGCTTATTTTGAATCTTGGGAAATAGAATTAAGTGCTAAGTACTGATGTTTTATGGGGGTCTATGCTTGTTGATGTTGTATGCTTGTGGGCTGCTGTTATGTTGATTATATTCCATATTATGTATTATGATGTGACTTTACGTGGTGTGATATGTGCTTATGTATGTAAAGTATTATTGTAATGAAAGTGAAAGATAAAGATAATGAGAAGTGGAATGTAATGAATGAATGAAAGCAAATTAAATGAAGGTTCACAACCCATGAGGGGTTGTTAGCTCAACTGTGTGCCGAATGCATACGGGGGGGGGGGGGGGGGTCAATCTTTGTGATTGATCAAGACGTGCGAAAACGGGATCCTTGCCGCTTGATCCCAAGACTGTAGTTGCTCGTGCACAAATGATGGGGCATAGCATATGGCAGGATCTAGATAAAAGTGAAAGATAATAATTAAAGAAAGTACGAAAACAAATGATTATGAACGATGATGAAAGATAATAAATGATTATTATCAAGATGTACGTATGATGTGTGATCACGTATGAAAGTAAAGTATATGTTTATACGAAAGCAATGTATTTTATTATAAAACTAGAACTCACTCAGCAATGCTGACCTTTTATATGCATATTAATTGGCAGGTACTTGTTGATGCTGTGGAGGTGCAGGCATGGATGTATAAGCTACTGGGGATGATCTTAGTCTGGCATCCATATTTTTTTAGAATGTTATCGTATTAATACAATTTTTAGGATGCAAATGAAATGATATGATAAATTGACATGTTTTTAATTATTAATGAAAAGTTATATTTCCGCTGCAAAATGATATGTTTTATATGTTTTATGCGATGATTGACCAACTGTAAGCGTCCCGGGAACGGGGTCTTATAAGTTGGTATCAGAGCCAAAGTTTAAGAGAATTTGGTAAAGTATTTTTAAAAACCTAAACTTAAACTGAGAATGGGACAAGAAAGAGAAAGGGATGCCAGTTCTAGTAGCTACATGCCTGCAGGTAAATGTTTTATGTAAAGTTTTATGTAAATTAATGGAAAAAGGAATTACTTACGCGTGTTATGTGCCCTTAGTAGATTTGGATACTGATGTAGTCAGGATAGGGGATGCTTAGAGAATGAAGAGTAGTGTAAGTGGCTAATCATAACTAGCCACTGTAATTAGGGACTCACTATACTTGACATAATCTGAGCTATTATCTTGAATGATCACATTGGTGTTTGAATTTTATAGTGCTTAGGATGGCTGGTGGTAGATCTTCGAAGGCTTCTTGAGGTGGAGGTCGTGGTGGACGTGGTGCTGGGCCGCATGTCACGAGGAATAGGGCTAAGATTACCGAAACAGCACTTGAAATGCTTGAGCTTCATCACCATGAAGGTGGGGATTAGAGTGTTAATCTGACAGCCTTAGTGAAGGAGGCTATAGTTGAGGGGGTTCATCAAGTCATGCATACGATTTTGCCATGTGTGGTGACTGGGGTCATTAGGGTCGTATGGGAAGATGAAAGGATAGGGGAGAACTAGAGTGGAAAACGTTTTGGTAGTGGCGGTTTCCCTCCCAAGGGTAAAAAGGCGAAGGTAGAGGGTCGCAAGGTGGCTGCAACTGAGTTAGGGGTGAAGGTGTGCAAGAAGTGTAGGAAGGAGCATTCAGGAGAATGTAGGTGGGGATCGAATCTTTGCTTTAAGTGTGGGAAGGTGGGCCACATAGCAAGAGATCGTCGCATGGTGAGGTGTTACAACTGTGTCGAGAAGGGGCATATGAGCAGGGACTACAAGAAACCAAGGGTGGAGAGCTCCGAGGCAAGGAAGGGGATCGAGAAGGAGAAGAAGGCGCAGAAAGCTAAGTCAAGGCACTCATTATGACCCGGAAGGAGGCTAGGGTGGACCTCGACGTCGTGTCAGGTACATTCTTAGTAAAACTAGACTTATGCCTCCGTACTTTTTGATTCTGGTGCTAGTAGGAGTTTTATTTCTGCTGCCTTCCGTAATAAGTTTCCCATTAGGAGTAGAAAGATTGATGAGTACTTTGATGTAGAAACTACCATTGGTAAGTCTACCAGGATTTCTGATATGGTAGAAGACTGTGACATAGAGTTGGAAGGCCATAGGTTCTCTGCTAGGTTGTTTGTGATGCCCTTAGACGGATTCGATATAGTCCTAGGGATGGATTGGCTAGCAGCCTATGAGGCAAACATTGTGTGTTGTAAGAAGATGATTCGGTTGACCGCGCCTGATGGGAGTTCGGTAACAATTTACGGCGATAGAGGGTGTACGATCCTGAAAGTAATTTCAATGGTTGTGGCAGAGAAGTGCATGAGGCGTGGATGTGGTGCCTAACTAACCTATGTGAAGGATGTGGATACGTCAGTACCACGATTGCAGGATGTGCCGATCATGTGTGCCTTCCCAGACGTATTCCCGGAAGATCTGTCAGGTGTGCCACCTGACCGTGAGATCGAGTTCCAAATTGATTTGATACCTGGTGCCCAACCTGTTGCAAAGGCACCGTATCGTTTAGCTCTCTCTAAAATGAAGGAATAGATGACTCAGCTGCAAGAGTTTCTGGATAAGGGGTTCATTCGACTGAGTATCTCTCCATGAGGTGCTCCGGTCTTATTTGTGAAGAAGAAGGACGGTTGCATGAGCATGTGCATTAACTACCATGTGTTGAACAAGTTGACTGTAAAGAATCGGTATCCGTTACCAAGGATTGATGACTTGTTTGATCAGCTCCAAGGTGCTAGTTGGTTCTTGAGGATAGATCTCTGATCTGGTTACCATCAACTAAAGGTGAAGGAGCAAGATATTCCTAAAATAGCTTTTCGCACACGTTATGGACACTACAAGTTTCTCGTGATGTCTTTTAGTTTAACCAACGCGCTAGCTGCTTTTATGGATCTGATGGATCGGGTGTTATGCTAGATAAACTAGTGATTGTGTTTATCGATAACATCCTGATTTATTCAAAGAACGAAGAGGAGCATGCCTGTCATATTCGGGAGGTGCTGGAGACGCTCAGAAGGGAGAAGCCGTACACCAAATTCTCCAAGTGTGTGTTTTGTTACACGAAGTACAGTTTTTGGGTCATGTGGTTAATCCTGAAGGGATCATGGTGGACCCGACAAAAGTTGAGGGGGTGATGCAAAGGAAGTCTCTAAGGATGCCATCCGAGATTCGTAGTTTCTTGGGTTTGGCGGGCTACTACAGAAGGTTCATTCAAGACTTCTCCAAGATAGCTTCACCATTGACCAATGTCACAACTGACTCCTAGATCCAGCTCCAGAACTCTAATGTTATTTAAGATTTGTTCATTTTCAGTGTTCCATGTATTTTTATGTACCCTCTTCTTTGTAATTAATAAATTCTTGTAATTTTATCGTACCTGGATGATTCTTGCATGACTTGCCTTGGCCTATAAACTAATTTCCAATGATAGAAAATGCTAATGGCCAACCTCCATAACAAAATTACTTATAATAAAAATAAAATTTTGGATTCTTCATCCGCGTTTCTGTGTGTTCATCCGCATTTCTTTGGTCTTCATCCGCATTTCTTTGATTTTTCACTTAGGCGCATGACAACTGTTCAGGAGCATGACGGTGGGCGCATGGGCACTATTCAGGCGCCCCGGGCAACACTTAGCATTTCTAAAAATTTCAAACCCTTCTAGAAACCTTTGACCCCGGTCTGCACACCTCCAAACCAGCCAATGCATGGGTTGTTGCCATGCATTCGGCCATTTCACCACCCAACCACACCACACCTCGGTTCTCCCTAACCCGAACCCACACTCCACCTCTTCCCTTCATAAACCGAAGTTCCTACTCCCTTTCACCCTTTCACACTCTCTCGAACTCTCTTTCTACACTCGGTCTCTCTCTCGACAACTATCACAACCGAACCCAAGAACTTTTTCCGACTTCAACCAAGCAGAAACAAGAACTCCCAAGTTTCAGGACTCTCGGATCAACCACTCTTGCACTCTCTGAATCACCCTAAACACGGGTTTTCCTTCGTGTAAGTTTTCTTGTACCCAAACAACTATTATTGTTGCTTCTCTACTTTTCTCTCCCTTGAATCCTATTTTTCTTGTTCAAGGGTAGAAAAATCATGACCCAGTTACTGCTTTCCTGAATTTTATAGCTCCACTAAAGGTACACACTTCTTCATACTCGTATACCTCGGGTTTGTGCACTTGAATCTACCCAGAGACCTCTTTTCTTGGGTTTTCTGGACCATCCAACCACCATACCGTAGCTAAACTCCATTCTACATTTAAAAACTGTTTTAAATACATCTTTTAAACATTACATAATCTGGACTTAACCATTTCTGAAGGTATTTGGGTGTTTGAACCCGGAACTTCATGTTACACATGTGTAAGTAATTGCTTTGATACCCCAACCTTGACCTGGTTTATTTATACTATTGCATCCAAGGGTATAATCTGAATTTTCAGAATGTTTGATGATGCTAAAAGGATATTATTGTGGGTTGGATGATTTGGTTTGGTGTTATGGACCTTAGAAGCAAGTTTAAGGACCCGAATATGTGATAGAAGCACCTTAAATGGCCAAATCCTTAACAACTTGTTAGAAACAAAATTTTCAGGCCCTAAGACAAATAAATCAGTGACAAAAACCAAACTTGGTGAAATTTTGGGTTAACATGTTAATTCTATAAGCTTATTTAGCTTAAACGGGCCTAACCGGGGGATTTTTGGATGAGATTCTAAAAATAATGTAACAAGCCTAAAAACCAAGGAAACCATAATATTTCAGTAAGTTTGAGGGCCTCAAACTCGTATTTTGATGAAAAGATTTGAAGAGAATAGATTAAAATGTCGATTTCGGGTAAAAACGGGTTTAAACGGGTTAAACATTGGAAACGAGACTTTTGTACAAAGGACCCCAAAACTCTTTTTAAAACTGGTTTAAAAGTAATATAAGGGCCTCTAGAAACTTGTAAGGAGCCATATTGTGTTAAGAAATGGAAGGAACCAACTTCGGGGTAAAATTTGCAATTTTGGAAACTTGAGGGACTAAAGTGTAAATTCAAAAAAAACGACCACATTTTACTAAAATTTATGACCAGAAACTATTGTTATACTTACTTTCATGTAAGAGTCTATGGGAAACCAAAAACGAGTCATTTTACGCCAAAAACCCCAACTTTCCTAAAAAGAAAACTTTTTGACACAAATTTCTAAGGGATGTGGTCATATGTATTTTTAAACATATATCACCTTTGATTACACTCCCAATAGTCTAAGAACCCATAGCTTATGCATATGTCTTGCTCTTAGGGTGCTAGGACCTTAATCAATCTGTGTTGAGGAATCTTTGAATCTACTTGAGGTGAGTTTCTTGTGTCCCCTTTTAACTACTATTTTGGGGTGAAGCATGCTCTGTTTGAACTAAACTTTATGGGATACTACGTTGCGATGCTAATGTATGTTGTGGCTATTGTTAGAACCTGCATCTATGTGTATTATAGTCATTAATTCTATGTGAACCGCTTGTTTATATGGGTAGATCTACTTGGGGAATCCCCCACGCACAGTGCCTTCCGATATAGGAAGGGTACCACACTGAGATCCTGCGGGGTCATTGTGGCATGTAACAGGTTTTATAAGATACTATGGTGTACTAATCGGCAGGTATGGTATACTGTTTTGAGGCTCAGTTTCCCCTATGGGATAACCGGCAACACAAGTTTAGAAGAGGCTAGCTGGGGCTGAGTGCAGGGTTGATTGTGATCCCACAACAGTGATACTATGTTTTTAAACTAAACTTATGGATTCAATGAGTCCTTTTGTTTTTAAACTTTAAGCACTTGAACTCACCAACTTTTTAGTTGACACAAATTCTTTTTGAGCACGTTTCAGGTAAACCTTGATGAGCATGGATTTTCTTTTTTTTTTGGAGACTATAAAGCTAGCTTAGTACCGAGACTACCCCTGGCATTACTTGAACTTTTTGAAACAATTGGTTTTGTTATGTATTCACTTGGATAATTTTGTAATGGATTATTTTTATGTTCGGGTCTGACTGTGTTGACCCGGACAATTTTAATGTAATGGGATGCCATGTGATTTATCCTTCCTTGTGTGCTCTTGAGTGATTAGTTTCCGCTGCCATGTATATTACCAGTCTGCGACGTCCCACCCTCTTCTAGGCCTGGGGTGTGACTGATTGGTATTAGAGCCAAAGGTTGTAAAGAAATCAGGAATACCTTAGTAGCCCTAGGCTACAACCCTGATACCCTAGGATTGTCCTTGTTTTGAAATGTGTTGGGATGAATGGGTTGGGTAAATTGATGATTAGACTTGATCAACGTAATCATGAATTTACCGAACACGTGAGTTCTAACACGATCCCCTATTTGGTGGTTAAAATCTTTCCTTTTGCATAGAAAATGTTTTAAGTGAATCTAAACTTTGTTTTGACTCAGCGGTAACCTGTGCTTTCACTATTACAGATACTACTACCATTGTTACTGTTGTAACTATTATTATGAGATACTATCATTACTATTACCATGAGCTATGAGAAACCAAATTATTCATGATGACTTTACAGGAATCCGAGATCAATGGACAACAACGAAAAAGCACCCGCACTTCCCGTGGACGAGACCGCCCCTGTAGGACGGCTGAGAAAGGCGACTTCTCCCTCACAATATGAGGACTACATTAGGCGGTGCAGCCACCCTAGATGGATATCTGTTACATCCGAAGGTACGGAGCCATCAGAGGATTCATCCCCGACACCTCTAGCGAGAAGCCGGACCCGCTCTAACTCACCCCATGTTCCAGCACCGGCACATTCGTCCATCCCTCCTATTGGGAATAGGGCGCGCGAGTCATCACTCGACCACGGAAGAGCAGCCGACCTGGAGCTTCTATCTCATTTAGGATGCCGCCTCCTCCACCTCCACCTACGACTGCTCCTGCACCGGCGCCCCCGATGATGGGACCACCTAGACGCCAACCCCAGGACGAGTTTTGGATACCTCCGAGACGTAGCCTGTACGATGGCCCGAGCGTTCTAACTGGAGACCACCACTTGCAGTCCAGCAGTCGTGCCATTGACTTTGGCCCGTCTAACCCCACGTTGAGCGATATACTGAGGACCATCCATCGTCACGAGTTGATGATTCAGCAGTCGCAGCCCGCCCAATTTCAAGCACTGATGGCGTCCCATGGTGTTCAGCGCTTGGAGCAGGAACAAAAGAAGAAGGGGTCAGGCTGGTTCGAGTGGTTAAAGAAGAAGTGGCAATAGTGATTGAATGATGTTGATTTTTGGATGATACTACCATTTATGAGAAACTATCTATTTATCTCTGATACTATTATTTTTGGGGGGGTGATGGCACCTTCCAGCTTGTATTGCTACGAAACTATCGACTCTGTTTGATGCTTGTTATGCTATCTATGAGTGAACTTCTTTTATGGTACTACCTTATCTATTGCAGGTCACCTGATTTGGGTTATGCATTAGTATATTCTAAGGATTTGATTTGATTGTCTTTTTGGATTGCTAATTGACTCTATGAATGTATGAGACTATGTATGACCTATTACTTGTTGCGCATCCTCATGTGATTAGTGGAGCGACCTTTAGGAGTCAATTGGTGTATGGGATACTCGAAACAAAATTTATGGGACACTAAATGGGTTTATCTATGATTGACACCAGGATGCCGCCTAGAAGGGAAACACGCGGAGGAAGAATCAGGGGTGTTGGACGCCCCAACCGACCACCCACTCCACCTAGGGCCGACCCTAAGGAAAACACTAACCGCGAAAATGATGATAGGATCGCCAACTTGGTGGCCAACAGATTGCTAATGCTATCCCCACTATCATCGCGCAAATAAATGCTGATCGGGAAAACACGACCCAGAATGATGGACCCGGAAACAACGCAGGAGATGCTGAGAATACCGAAGAAGTAAGAATAGGGTGTTCTTACAAAACATTCATGTCATGTAAGCCAAAGGACTTCTTCGGCACTAAAGGAGCAATTGACACATACTGATGGCTAGACGAAATGGAAGCTGTACTGGACATAAATGAGTGCAAAAACGAACGTATGGTTAGGTTTGCCTCACAATCCCTAAAGGAGCCAGCCCTAGAATGTTGGAAGACGGTCATTTAGACAAGGGGCAGGGATGCTGCCGGCCGCATGAAGTGGTCGGAGTTTCAAGAAATGATGTCCAGTAAATACTGTCCAATGAACCAATTAGAGAAGCTACAAGCGGAATTCCTGAGCCTGGAGATGAGGGGCTCGAACTACACTGAGTATATTAATCGATTCTCAGCTCTATCCAGACTTGTGCCTCACTTGGTAACTCCCGAATCAAAAGGCGTAGCCCGCTTTATATGGGGACTGCACCCCATGGTCCGAAGCATGGTCCGATCCGCCAGACCTACAACCCTCCAAGCGGCTGTCGACCTTACGGGCAACTTAACGGACGACCTAATCAGGGATGGATGGATGGATCAGGGGAGGAATGAAGATAAGAAGAGACTGACGGGTGAGAAAAGAAGGTGGATCGATACTAGAGGGGCCAGTGCCAGTAACAGTAGCTCAAACAGAAGGGCCGATGAAAGGGCAAGGCGGGATGAGCAGGGGGCAAGAGGCCGGAAACTGTATGTAGGTACCAACCCCTTATGCACCAAATGCAAACTGCACCACCAAGGGGAATGCAATCCGATGCCCTGCTTTAGGTGCAAATGAACCGGCCACCTGATTAAGGACTGTACTTACTAGCCTGGGAAGCAATGCTACGAATGCGAGGACCCGGGACACATGCGAAATAGGTGCCCCAAACTAGCAAGAGACAAGGACGCTAGGCCTAACAAGCCTAAAGGGAGAGCATTCGTGATGGACCCCAATAGTGCTCGCAAAGATCCCGACGTGGTAAACGGTACGTTCCTCATTAATAACAACCCTGCTACTGTTTTGTTTGATACTGGAGCAACTGGTAGTTTTGTTTCCACTACCTTTAAGCATTTAATTGATTTGGAAGCTTGTGCCCTAACTGATGCTTACACGGTAGAATTAGCTGATGGCAAGATAATAGAAACCAATGAAATTATCAAAGATTGCACGATAGAACTAGAGGGTATTCCATTTAAGATAGACTTAATGCCTATCACTTTAGGAGGATTTAATGCAGTTGTGGGAATGAATTGATTAGCAAAATTCAAGGCTGTAATTGTATATGGTGAGCGCTTGCTTAGGATACATTTAACTGATGGAAGTACACTAACGATCCACGGGGATAGAAACAACACACTATACCCCATGATTTCCCACCTAAAGGCTACCAAGAGCCTCCGCAAGGGATGCTCAGCTTTCATAATCTACGTAATGAAAGCAAAAGGAGAAAAGAAAATCGAAGATATACCGGTGGTGGTTGAATACCCGGAAGTTTTTCCCGAGGACCTACCGGGACTCCCTCCGACTAGACAGGTCGAATTCCAAATAGACCTAGTGCCTGGTGCCCCACCAGTGGCCAAGGCACCTTACCCACTTGCTCCGCCCGAGAAGAAGGAGCTAATGGTGCAAATCTAGGAATTACTAGATAAGGGTTTCATTCAGCCAAGTGTTTCTCCGTGGGGCGCACCGGTGTTGTTCATTAAGAAGAAGGACGGGACCCTGTGAATGTGTATCGACTATCACGATTTAAACAAGCTTACAGTCAAGAATCGCTATCCCCTCCCAAGAATCGATGACTTGTTCGATCAATCACAGGGAGCCAACTACTTCTCCAAAATAGACTTAAGATCGGGATATCACCAAATAAAGGTGAGAAAAGAAGATGTGCCCAAGACAGCTTTTCGAATGAGGTATGGACACTATGAATACTTAGTCATGCCCTTCGGACTGACTAATGTACCCACCGCATTCATGGATCTCATGAACCGAGTGTGTCGTCCATACCTAGACAAATTCGTCATTGTGTTTATCGTGACATCCTGATCTACTCCTGTAGCCATGAAGAACATGTGAAGCACCTCAGACTGATTCCTGAACTGCTCAAGAATGAACAGCTTTATGCAAAATTCTCCAAATGTGAGTTTTGGATGCGCGAAATCTAGTTTTTAGGGCATGTGGTGAACAAAGAAGGAATTCAGGTAGACCCATCAAAGATTGAAGCCATTAGGAACTGGAAAATTCCTGAAACCACTACTGAGATAAGGCAATTTCTTGGTTTAGCTGGATACTACCGAAGGTTTATTAAGGACTTCTCACGGATTGTGCAACTGTTAACCGCTCTAACTAAGAAGAATACAACCTTCACGTGGGGTAAGGAACAGAATGAAGCATACAAATTACTTAAGGAGAAGCTGTGAAGCGCACCTGTCCTCGCCCTACCCGAAGGCATTGATGATTTCGTAGTCTATTGCGACGCATCGCGTCAGGGGTTGGGATGTGTATTAATGCAGCGAGATAAAGTAATTGCTTACGCGTCCAGATTGTTGAATGAGCATGAGAAAAACTATACTACCCACGATCTAGAACTGGGTGCCATGGTGTTTGCCCTCAAGATATGGAGACACTACCTTTACAGTACCAAATGCGTCATCTATACTGACCATAAAAGTCTGCAACACATTCTGGATCAAAAGATGCTAGATATGCACCAGCGAAGGTGGGTAGAACTGCTGAGCGATTATGAATGTGAGATTCGCTACCACCCAGGAAAGGCTAATGTGGTAGTTGATGCCCTGAGTAGAAAGGAAAGGGAGAAACCCCTTCGTGTCCGTGATCTGAGAATGAGCATGTATACCAGTCTTACCGCTAGATTGATAGAAGCACAAAAGGAAGCCTTGAGCAATGACAAACTAGCGAAAGAAATGCTAACAGGAATGGAAAAACATTTGGAATTATGTAGTGACAGGCTGTATAAGCACGAGGGAAGAACCTGGATACCGAAACACGGGGGAATTAGAGAGATAGTCCTAGATGAGGTGCATAAATCTAGATACTCAGTTCATCCAGGAAGTGACAAAATGTATCAGGACTTGAGGGTTCTTTTCTGGTGGCCTGGGTTAAAGAAATCCATTGCCACCTATGTGGAGAAATGCCTGACATGTGCAATGGTAAAGGCCGAGAACCAAAAGCCATCAGGAACCTTGCAATAACCCGAAATCCCTGAGTGGAAATGGGATAACATTATGATGGACTTCATTACAAAGTTGCCAAGAACTTCTCGTGGGCATGATGCAATCTAGGTAATAGTGGATAGGCTGACCAAATCAGCTCACTTCCTATCGATATGAGAAGACTACGATTTACCAAAGCTAGCGCGACTATACATCAATGAGATAGTAACAAGACATGGAGTGCCCCTATCGATTATCTCGGACCATGATAGTCGTTTCACTTCATGATTCTGGAAGTCCCTCCAACAAGCCTTCGGGACACGTCTCGACTTAAGCACCGCATACCACCCTCAAACTGATGGGCAAAGTGAAAGAACCATTCAAACACTGGAGGACATGTTGAGAGCTTGCGTGATCGATTTTGGGGGAAGCTGGGACAACCACCTTCCTCTGGTGGGGTTCTCCTATAATAATAGCTATCACGCAAGTATAAAACCAGCGCCATACGTAGCCCCATATGGTAGAAAGTGCCGATCACCTTTGAGTTGGAATGAGATTGGTGATAGCCAAATAATGGGACCTGACATTGTAATGGAAACCATGGACAAAGTATCCAAGATTAAGGAACGATTAAGAACAGCCAGGGATCATCAAAAGAAGTACGCCGATAGAAGGCGGAAGCCCCTAGATTTTCAAGTGGGCGATAGAGTGATGCTAAAAGTGGCGCCGTGGAAAGGCACGGTGAGATTTGGAAAGAAGGGCAAATTAAGTCCAAGATACATTGGACCATTTGAAATCTTATCGAGAGTTGGCTCAGTAGCATACCAGTTAAAGATACCCCAAGAGCTGAGTTACGTACATGACACTTTTCATGTGTCAAACTTGAAGAAGTGTTTCGTTGACAAGGCCTTGGAACTCCTATTGAAAGATGCCAAAATCACTAACGAGTTGAAGTTTGTGGAAGAGCCCATGAAGATTACTGACCGACTAGTCCAGAAACTTAGACGAAGTCGGATACCCAAGGTCAAAGTAAGATGGAACTCTAGGCGAGGACCCGAATTTACATGGGAACTAGAAGATGTAATGAGGAAGGAGTATCCACACCTCTTTAAGCCCACTCGTCTAAAATCTAATCGAAGCTAAATTTCAAGATGACATTTTCTAAATGGTGGGTGAATGTAACAACTGACTCCTAGGTCCAGCTCCAGAACTCTAATGTAATTTAAGATTTGTTCATTTTCAGTGTTCCATGTATTTTTATGTACCCTCTTCTTTGTAATTAATAAATTCTTGTAAATTTATCGTACCTGAATGATTCTTGCATGACTTGCTTTGGCCTATAAACTAATTTCCAATGATAGAAAATGCTAATGGCCAACCTCCTTAACAAAATTACTTATAATAAAAATAAAATTTTGGATTCTTCATCCGCATTTCTCTATATTCATCCAGATTTCTTTAGTCTTCATCCGCATTTCTCTGTGTTCATCTGCATTTCTTTGGTCTTCATCCGCATTTCTTTGATTTTTCACTTAGGCGCATGACAACTGTTCAGGCGCATGACAGTGGACGCATGACAGTGGGTGCATGGGCACTATTCAGGCGCCCCAGGCAACACTTAGCATTTTTAAAAATTTCGAACCCTTCTAAAAACCTTTGACCCCGGTCTGCACACCTCCAAACCAGCCAATGCATGGGTTGTTGCCATGCATTCGGCCATTTCACCACCCAACCACACCACACCTCGGTTCTCCCTAACCCGAACCCACACTCCACCTCTTCCCTTTATTTATACTGTTGCATTTGTGGGTATAATCTGAATTTTCAGAATGTTTGATGATGCTAAAAGGATATTATTATGGGTTGGATGATTTGGTTTGGTGTTATGGACCTTAGAAGCATGTTTAAGGACCCGAATAGGTGATAGAAGCACCTTAAATCCTTAACAACATGTCAGAAAAAAAATTTTCAGGCTCTAAGACAAATAAATCAGTGACAAAAACCAAACTTGGTGAAATTTTGGGTTAACATGTTAATTCTATAAGCTTATTTAGCTTAAACGGGCCTAACCGGGGGATTTTTGGATGAGATTCTAAAAATAATGTAACAAGCCTAAAAACCAAGGAAACCATAATATTTCAGTAAGTTTGAGGGCCTCAAACTCGTATTTTGATGAAAAGATTTGAAGAGAATAGATTAAAATGTCGATTTCGGGTAAAAACGGGTTTAAACGGGTTAAACGTTGGAAACGAGACTTTTGTACAAAGGACCCCAAAACTTTTGTACAAGTTTCTCATGATGTCTTTTAGTTTAACCAACGCGCTAGCTGCTTTTATGGATCTGATGGATCGGGTGTGTTAGCCTATGCTAGATAAATTAGTGATTGTGTTTATCGATGACATCCTGATTTATTCAAAGAACGAAGAGGAGCATGCCTGTCATATTCGGGAGGTGCTGGAGACGCTCATAAGGGAGAAGTCGTACGCCAAATTCTCCAAGTGTGCGTTTTGTTACATGAAGTACAGTTTTTGGGTCATGTGGTTAATCCTGAAGGGATCATGGTGGACCCGACAAAAGTTGAGGGGGTGATGCAAAGGAAGTCTCTAAGGATGCCATCCGAGATTCGCAATTTCTTGGGTTTGGCGGGCTACTACAGAAGGTTCATTCAAGACTTCTCCAAGATAGCTTCACCATTGACCAATGTCATAACTAACTCCTAGATCCAGCTCCAGAACTCTAATGTTATTTAAGATTTGTTCATTTTCAGTGTTCCATGTATTTTTATGTACCCTCTTCTTTGTAATTAATAAATTCTTGTAATTTTATCGTACCTGGATGATTCTTGCATGACTTGCCTTGGCCTATAAACTAATTTCCAATGATAGAAAATGCTAATGGCCAACCTCCATAACAAAATTACTTATAATAAAAATAAAATTTTGGATTCTTCATCCGCGTTTCTCTGTGTTCATCCGCATTTCTTTGGTCTTCATCCGCATTTCTTTGATTTTTCACTTAGGCGCATGACAACTGTTCAGGAGCATGACGGTGGGCGCATGGGCACTATTTAGGCGCCCCGGGCAACACTTAGCATTTCTGAAAATTTCAAACCCTTCTAGAAACCTTTGACCCCGGTCTGCACACCTCCAAACCAGCCAATGCATGGGTTGTTGCCATGCATTCGGCCATTTCACCACCCAACCACACCACACCTCGGTTCTCCCTAACCCGAACCCACACTCCACCTCTTCCCTTCATAAACCGAAGTTCCTACTCCCTTTCACCCTTTCACACTCTCTCAAACTCTCTTTCTACACTCGGTCTCTCTCTCGGCAACTATCACAACCGAACCCAAGAACTTTTTCCGACTTCAAACAAGCAGAAACAAGAACTCCCAAGTTTCAGGACTCTCGGATCAACCACTCTTGCACTCTCTGAATCACCCTAAACACGGGTTCTCCTCCGTGTAAGTTTTCTTGTACCCAAACAACTATTATTGTTGCTTCTCTACTTTTCTCTCCCTTGAATCCTATTTTTGTTGTTCAAGGGTAGAAAATTCGCGACCCAGTTACTGCTTTCATGAATTTTATAGCTCCACTAAAGGTACACACTTCTTCATACTCGTATACCTCGGGTTTGTGCACTTGAATCTACCCAGAGACCTCTTTTCTTGGGTTTTCAGGACCATCCAACCACCATACCATAGCTAAACTCCATTCTACATTTAAAAACTGTTTTAAATACATCTTTTAAACATTACATAATCTGGACTTAACCATTTCTGAAGGTATTTGGGTGTTTGAACCCGGAACTTCATGTTACACATGTGTAAGTAATTGCTTTGATACCCCAACCTTGACCTGGTTTATTTATACTATTGCATCCATGGGTATAATCTGAATTTTCAGAATGTTTGATGATGCTAAATGGATATTATTATGGTTTGGATGATTTGGTTTGGTGTTATGGACCTTAGAAGCAAGTTTAAGGACCCGAATAGGTGATAGAAGCACCTTAAATGGCCAAATCCTTAACAACTTGTTAGAAACAAAATTTTTAGGCACTAAGACAAATAAATCAGTGACAAAAACCAAACTTGGTGAAATTTTGGGTTAACATGTTAATTCTATAAGCTTATTTAGCTTAAACGGGCCTAACCGGGGGATTTTTGGATGAGATTCTAAAAATAATGTAACAAGCCTAAAAACCAAGGAAACCATAATATTTCAGTAAGTTTGAGGGCCTCAAACTCGTATTTTGATGAAAAAATTTGAAGAGAATAGATTAAAATTTAAGGGCCTCAAAATAATGTAACAAGCCTAAAAACCATAACCGTTGGAAATGAGACTTTTGTACAAAGGACCCCAAAACTCTTTTTAAAACTGGTTTAAAATTAATATAAGGGCATCTAGAAACTTTTAAGGTGCCATATTGTGTCAAGAAATGGAAGGAACCAACTTCGAAGTAAAATTTCCAATTTTGGAAACTTGAGGGACTAAAGTGTAAATTCTGAAAATACGACCACATTTCAGTAAAATTTATGACCAAAAACTATTGTTATACTTTCTTTCATGTAAGAGTCTGTGGGAAACCAAAAACGGGTCATTTTACGCCAAAAACCCCAACTTTCCTAAAAAGGAAACTTTTTGACACAAATTTCTAAGGGATGTGGTCATATGTTTTTATAAACATATATCACCTTTGATTATACTCCCAATAGTCTAAGAACCCATAGCTTATGCATATGTCTTGCTCTTAGGGTGCTAGGACCTGAATCTATCTGTGTTGAGGAATCTTTGAATCTACTTGAGGTGAGTTTCTTGTGTCCCCTTTTAACTACTTTTTTGGGGTGAAGCATGCTCTGTTTGAACTAAACTTTATGGGATACTACTATACGATGCTAATGTATGTTATGGCTATTGTTAGAACCTGCATCAATGTGTATTACAGTCATTAATTCTATGTGAACTGCTTGTTTATATGGGTAGATCTACTAGGGGAATCCCCCACGCACAGTGCCTTCCGATATAGGAAGGATACCACACTAAGATCCTACGGGGTCGTTGTGGCATGTAACAGGTTTTATAAGATACTATGGTGTACCAATCAGTTGGTATGGTATGCTGTTTTGAGGCTCAGTTTCCCTTATGGGATAACCGGCAACACAAGTTTAGAAGAGGCTAGCCGGGGCTGAGTGCAGGGTTGATTGTGATCCCACAACAGTGATACTGTGTTTTTAATCTAAACTTATGGATTCAATGAGTCCTTTTGTTTTTAAACTTTAAGCACTTAAACTCACCAACTTTTTAGTTGACACAAATTCTTTTTGAGCATGTTTCAGGTAAACCTTGATGAGCAAGGATTTTCTTTTTTTGGAGACTATAAAGCTGGCTTAGTACCGAGACTACCCCCTGGCATTACTTGAACTTTTTGAAACAATTGGTTTTGTTATGTATTCACTTGGATAATTTTGTAATGGATTTTTTTTATGTTCGGGTCTGACTGTGTTGACCCGGACAATTTTAATGTAATGGGATGCCATGTGATTTATCCTTCCTTGTGTGCTCTTGAGTGGTAAGTTTCCACTGCCATGTATATTACCAGACTGCGATGTCCCACCCTCTTCTGGGATCGGGGTGTGACAACCAAGTTGACCCATAAGAAGGTGAAGTTCGTATGGGGTCGAGAGTAGGAGGATGCTTTTGAAGAGCTAAAGACGAGATTGACTCAAGCTCCTGTCTTGATATTGCTAGAAGGGAACGAAGGCTTGGTGATCTATTCGGATGATTCTTATTCAGGATTAGGTTGCATGCTGATGAAATTGGGAAAAGTTATAGCCTATGCATCCCGACAGTTGAAGACCTACAAGGCTACTACCCTACTCATGACTTGGAGTTGGCGGCTGTTGTCTTTGCTTTGAAGATTTGGAGGCACTACTTGTACGGGATGAAGTGCACACTCTTCACTGACCATAAGAGCTTGAAATACTTCTTCAAACAAAAGGATCTGAACATGAGGCAAAGGAGATGTTTGGAGCTTATCAAGGACTATGATTGTGAGATCCATTACCATTCGGGAAAGGGCAACGTGGTGGTAGACCCCCTTTGCTAAAAATAAAGACCCTAGCCGATTCGGGTGAAGGCTTATCAGTTGATCATGACCTCTGATGTGATGAAGTAGGTCAAGGGATTTTAGGACGAGACGCTAAAAGAGGATCGAGTTAACTCCTAGCGGATGAAGGGCCTAGTCGCAGAGTTGGGTGAGAACACTCTTGGTGTTAGAACCTACTTCGGGCGGATGTGGATTCCTCGTTATGGAGATCTACGTGGGAAGATCATGGATGAGGTTCACAAGACTCGATACTCAATTCATCCCAGTGCTACAAAAATGTCTCATGATATGAAGAAAGATTATTGATGCCCGGGAATGAAGCACGATGTAGCGGAGTATGTGAGTAAGTGCCTTACTTGTTTGCAAGTGAAGGCGAAGCATTACAAGCCATATGGGAACATCCAATCCTTGGATATACTCGAGTGGAAATGGGAGCACATCACCATGGACTTCATTACGAAGTTGCCACGTACGACAACGGGATACGATGCCATATGGGCGATAGTTGATCGTTTGACGAAGAGTGCTCACTTTCTACCGATCCACGAGATGTATTCATCTGAGAGGTTGGCAGATCTGTTCATCAAAGAGATTGTGACTTGTCATGGTGTACCGGTGTCTATCGTGTCTGACCATGACACTCGGTTTACATCTAACTTTTGGAAGAGATTTCATGACGCGATGGGGACGAGGTTACATATCAGTACGGCTTACCATCCTCAAACAGATGATCAGTTGGAAAGAACCATTCAGACGCTTGAGGATATGCTACGAGCATGCGTCATTGATTTTGGTGGAAGTTGGGATGAACACTTACCGTTAGCCAAGTTCTCATATAACAACAGTTATCATGCCAACATTGGTATGCCTCCATATGAGATGCTATATGGTAGGAAGTGTAGAACGCCTGTATGTTAGGGTGACATCAGGAAAAAGGAGTTGGGGAGCATTAAGGTGATCGTGGCTACGATCAAAAAGTTGGAGAAGATCAAGGCTTTTATGAAGGCAGCAAAGGACCGGCAGAAGTCCTACGCTAATAAGAGAAGGAGGCCAATTGAGTTCCAAGTAGGAGATAAGTTGATGTTGAAAGTATCTCCTTAGAAAGGGATTAGTAGGTTTCCAAAGCGAGGGAAGTTGAGCCCAAGGTATATGGGCCCATTCAAAATCATTGCTAGAGTTGGTGAAGTGGCATATAGGCTGGAACTCCCCGATGAGATGCATGGGATTCATCCTATGTTCCATGTATCTCACTTACAAAAGTGCTTGGTGGAAGGTGACGTTGTTATTCCTCTCACGGACATTGAATTTGATGAAAGGTTGAATTACGTGGAGCAACCAGTGGCTATTTTAGACCGGAAGAAGAAACGGTTAAAGGATAAAGTGATTAGCCAAGTACAAGTGCAATGGAAACATCACAAGGGATTGCAGGCCACTTGGGATTCAGAGGAAGAAATGAGACGGCGCTAACAAATCTCTTTAAGGAGTGACAGGTTTCGGGGACGAAACCTATATAAGGGGGGTGGACTTGTAACACCCGGAAAATTTCAGTAAAAGAAATGAAAAAGAAAAGAAAAGATAAGGGAGAAAAGGGAATTATTATAAAGCAAGGGGTTAAAGGTATGCAAAGGTCAAACCTTCCCATAATGGGTTCAAAAAGGTGGTATGCCCACCCATACCCCTTCTCTCATGCATAACTTTCGGCTAGAGTGAGGACAAAGAAGCTCTCATCTGATTTTAGTGAGAGAAAATGGAAGAAATCTTCAGATAGGTAAGATTTTAAGGTATTTCTTCTCGGTTTCAGTTGGGTTTAAGGTTCTGGACCAATCTTTTTGTGTTTTTGTGTGTTTGGTTGCATGTTTTCATGTGTTTAGGTGCTAGAACTCCAGGTTGCTCTCGGGTTGGTGGTGTTTTACTTGAAAGATGTTAGAGGTGAGTTCCAGATCCCTTCTTTTACATGTTTTCTACTGGTTTGGGGCTGATATGTATATCAAACTGTTGTTTTATAAAACATACTATGGTTTTTCCATGAAATGCAACTGTTTATGAAAGATGTATGTTTTAAATGTCATATGTGATGTTGTGTGTGGTTGTTTGTGATGTTAAGCGTGTGACTGGTAGAACTATGCTAAGTATATGTTTAGAAGCGATGTATGGGACTAGGAACTGCATAAGTTGAATCGCAGGTGTTGGACTTGGTTGTCCGCTGTGGACTTGGTCGTCCGCTGTGGACTTGGCTGTCCGCTGTGGACACTACCTGTGCAGTGTGGACACTTAGTGTTTCGTTCATGCACTATGGACTGTGGGCACACTTAGTGTTTCGTTCATGCACTGTGGACTTTGGTCGTCCACTGTGGATTTTGGCCAAGTGTGGGACTTCTTCCGAAGCCAAGATCGTCCGCTGTGGACTTTGGCCAAGTGTGGGACTTCTTCCAAAGCCAAGAAGAATTCTTCCGAAGCCAAGGAAGAAATCTTCAAAAGTTTGGGAAGAAATCTTCCGAAGCTTAGGAAGAAATCTTCCAAAGCCAAAAAGAATTCTTCCGAAGCCAAAGAAGAAATCTTCCAAAGCTTGGGAAGAAATCTTCGGAAGCTTAGGAAGAAATCTTCCGAAGCGAAGAAGAATTCTTCCGAGACCAAGGTGAAATCTTCCGAAGGTATAATGAAGTCTTCCGAAGCTTCATGGTTGTATCTAGTGACGCATTTAGGTGCTGTGAACCCTTAGGCTTATTCTGAATTTTGGGAAATAGAATTAAGTGCTAAGTACTGATGTTTTATGGGGGTCTATACTTGTTGATGTTGTATGCTTGTGGGCAGCTGTTATGTTGATTATTTTCTATATTATGTATTATGATGTGACTTTACGTGGTGTGATATGTGCTTATGTATGTAAAGTATTAGTGTAATGAAAGTGAAAGATAAAGATAACGAGAAGTGGAACGTAATGAATGAACGAAAGTCTTGCAAGCAAATTAAATGGAGGTTCACAACCCGTGAGGGGTTTTTAGCTCAACTGTTGCCGAATGCATACAGGGGGTCAATCTTTGTGATTGATCAATACGTGCGAAAACGGGATCCTTGCCGGTTGACACTAAGACTGTTGTTGCTTCGTGCACAAATGATGGGCATAGTATATGACGGGATCTAGATAAAAGTGAAAGATAATAATGAAAGAAAGTGCAAAAATGAACGATTATAAACGATGATGAAGAATAATAAATGATTATTATCAAGATGTACGTATGATGGGTGATCATGTATGAAAGTAAGGATAGGTTTATACGAAAGCAATGTATTTTATTATAAAACTAGAACTCACTCAGCAATGTTGACCTTTTATATACATATTAGTTGGCAGGTAATTGTTGATGCTGAGGAGGTGCAAACATGGATGTATAAGCTACTGGGGATGATCCGAGTCTGGCATCCATATTTTTTTAGAATGTTATCGTATTAATACAATTTTTGGATGTAAATGAAATGATATGATAAATTGACATGTTTTTAATTATTAATGAAAAGTTATATTTCCGCTCCATTATATGTTTTATGCGATGATTGATCAACTGTAAACGTCCCGGGAACGGGGCCTTACAAAAGATCAGGTAGCCAAATTTGTTGAGAAATCAGATGATGGACACTTTATTGGATACTCTTCCCAAGCTAAGGCTTATAGAGTATACAATCTCTGAACTAGAGTAGTTGATGAGTCAGCCAATGTGACCTGCAATGAGCACACTCCTAGTGTGAAAGGTTCTGGTCCTGATTGGCTATTTGATCTTGATTTAGTTAACAACTGTTTTAATAAATCTTATGAGAATATTTTAGGATCTACAGGTAACTTATCAAGAGGAGATCCTGACCCAAGATTTGAGCTGGGAAGACCAAGCAAGAATACTACATCAGCTCCAGTGGTAACTAACCCTGCAAGTGAAGATCCTATCAACACAAACATGACAAATTCAGCTAATACATCTGAGATGCCTACAAATTCCAGCTCAGAGGTTCAAAACTTAGGTGAAGGAGATTCAAATGTAGGAGGAAATGGAGGTGGTGATAGTGATTAAGAATTTCTTGATGCTGATAACTACTCCATAGAAGACAACATAAATGATGTTACACACTCATTGGATCAAGTCTCTCTTGATAAATGTGCTAATGTGGTGGGTGATACTCCATTTCTCAAATTTATATCTTTCTAATCAACTTGCTATGATCCCTCAACTCAGGATCCACAAGTCACACCCCATCACAAACATCATTGGAAATATTGATACAGGGGTGAGAACAAGAGGACAAACCCATGACAAAAATGTTTGTCTATACTCTTGCTTCTTGTCCCAGATAGAGCCAAAGAAAGTTGATGAGGCTTTGAAGGATAGAAGTTGGGTTGGAGCAATGTAAGAGGAGCTGCTTCAATTCAAAAGATAAAAGGTTTGGAACCTATGTCCTCTTCCTCAAGGGAAGACTACCATAGGAACCAAGTGGGTTTTTAGAAACAAGAAGGATGATAGAGGACTTGTCATCAAGAACAAGGCCAGACTAGTTGTTCAAGGATACACACAAGAAGAGGGAATCGACTACACATATGTTTTTGCTCCTGTGGCAAGACTTGAAGCTGTAAGAATATTCCTGGCTTTTACTGCATCCAAGGATTTCAAGGTCTACCAACTTGATGTCAAGTGTGCTTTTCTATATGGGGTGATTGATGAAGAAGTATATGTCAAACAATCACCTGGCTTTGCAGACCCAGATCATCCGAATTATGTCTACAAGCTTGATAAAGCTCTCTATGGGCTGCACCAAGCTCCAAGAAAGTGGTATGAGGCACTATCTCAGTATCTCTATCAACATGGCTACAAGAGGGATACTATAGATGGAATTCTTTTCATCAAAGGAATAGGGAATGACGTAATGCTAGTTCAAGTATATGTAGATGACATTATCTTTGGGTCAACTAATTCAAATCTTTGCAAAGACTTGAGAGGCTGATGAATAATAGATTTGAAATGAGTGCCATGGGGGAACTCAATTTTTTCTAGGAATTCAAGTGAAGCAAGTTGATAATAGCATCTTCATAAGTCAGTCAAAGTATGTAATAGACATACTTACAATATTCAACATGACTGATTATAAGGTTGCCAAGACACCAATAGCCAGAAACCACTCCCTTGGACTTGATCTTGAGGGGGAGTGTATGGATGAACATCTCTACAGGGCTATGATTGGGTCTCTTATGTACATAACAGCCAGCAGGCCTGATATCATGTTTGCCACATGCATCTGTGCAAGATATCAAGGCAACCCCAAGATGTCACACTTAGTTACTGTCAAGAGAATTCTTAGATATCTTAAAGGTGCTCCTAAGCTTGGCCTTTGTGTAAGGCCCCATTCCCGGGACTCTTGCAGTTGGTCAATCATCGCATAAAACTCATCATTTTGCAGCAGAAAACTAACTTTTCATTAATAATTAAAAACATGTCAAATCATCATATCATTTCATTTACATCCCAAAAATGTATTAATACAATAACATTCTCCAAAATATGGATGCCAGACTTGAACCATCCCCAGTAGCTTATGCATCCATGCCTGCACCTCCTCAGCATCAACAATTGCCTGCCAACTATTATGCATACAAAAGTCAGCGACGTTGAGTGAGTTCTAGTTTTATAATAAAATACTTTACTTCCATTTAAAACATTTTCTTTACTTTCATACGTGATCATACATTATACATACATCTATATAATATCATTATTATCTTCCATTATCGTTCATCATCATTTGTCATCATTCATCATCGTTCTTAATCGTTCGTTTCGTACTTTCTTTCATTATTATCTTTCACTTTTATCTAGATCCTGCCAAATGCTATACCCCCACGTCATGCTGGAGCTGGTACTGTGTCGGGGCTTTCAAGTAAACCCCCACGTCATGCTCAAAGCTGACACAGTACTGGGGTAAGCGACAAGGATCCCGTTTTGTACTTTTCGGTCAATCACAAGGATTAGATCCCTGTGCGTATTAACAAGGGTTAGCTAAACCGCACACACTTGAGCAAACAACTACCTCGTTGAGTTGTGAACCTCCATCATTTTGCTTGCAAGACTTTACATCCATTCATTATGTTCCACTTCACGTTAACGTTATCTTTCACTTTAATTACATAATACTTTACGTACATATATATATATATATATATCACGCCACGTAAAGTCACATCATAATACATAACATAGAACCTCATCATCATAACAGCAGCCCACAAGCATACATAACATAAACAAGCTTAGGCCACTATAAAATATCAGTACTTAGCACTTAATTTCTATTTCCCAAAATTTCAGAAATAAACCAAGTGTCTACAGCGCATGAACAAGTGTACAACGAATAGCTTAAAATTTCCTAAGTGTCCACAGCGGAGAGCCAAAGTCCACAGTGGACAGCCAAAGTCCACAGCGGACAGCCAAAGTCCACAGCAAATGACTAAAACATTCTAAGTATCCACAGCGGATGAACAAAGTCCACAGTGGATGAACAAGTCCACAGCAGATGAACAAATCCACAACGGACATGTAAAGTCCACAGAGGACATCATAACAAGTTCCAAGTATTCACAGCGCATACCTAAAATCTCCAAGTGTCCACAATGGACATGCAAAGTCCACAGCGGACGGCATAAAATCCTTCTAACTGTCCACAGCGGACAGTCTAATGTCCAAAGTGGATAGTATGCAAATTTCTCTAAGTGTCCATAGCGGACATGCAAAGTCCACAACAGACATGCAAAGTCCACAGCGGACAGCTTATGTCCAAAGCGGACAACATGCAAAATTCTCTAAGTGTCCACATCGGACATGCAAAGTCCACAGCGGACAGTTTATGTCCACAGCGGACAACATGCATAATTTTTCTAAGTGTCCAGAGCGGACATACAAAGTCCACAACGGACACCAAGTCCCATACCTGTGATCAACTTATGTAGTTTCTAAACCCATACATCACTTCTAAACACATACTTAGCATGGATCTACCAGTTCACACTTAAAACATCACAAACAACCGTACAACAACATGGAAATCCTTTAAAAACATACATTAACCGTACACAGTCGTCTTTTTACCAAAGAAAACATAGTTTGATGAACAAACATTCTTTTAGTATGCATAACAGCCCCAAACAAGTAGAAAACCGGTAAAAGAGGGGGATCTAGAACTCACCTTAAACAGCTTTCGAGTAGAACACCTCAAACCTGAGAGCCAACTTGAAGTTCTAGCACCTAAAACACACGAAACAAGCACTAAACACCTGGAACTCGGTCTAGAAGCTAGAACCAGACTGAAAACTGAGAAGAAACACCTTAAAATCTTACCTTTTAAAGATCTCTTCCACTTTCTCTCACTAAATTCGGATGAGAGCTTCTTCTCTCACTAAAACCGAAAGTTGAGTGTTTTGGGAGAGAAAGTATGGGCAACCTTTCTCTTTTTTAAACCCCATTATGGGCAGGTTTGGCCCTTGCATGCTTTTAACCCCTTGCTTTTGAAATAACTTCCTTTCTCTCCCTTACTTTTCTTTTCTTTCTTTTTCTGAAATTTTCGGGTGTTACACTTTGGTATCCAAAGAATTCTAACTTCAATTTGTATGCCTATACAGACAGTGACTATGGTGGCTGCAATATGACTGCAAAGTCTACATCTGGGGGGTGTCAATCCCTTGGTGGAAGGATTGTCTCATGGCAATACAAGAAACAATCCTGTGTGTCTGCATCAACTGCTGAAGCTGAAAACATTGTTGCTGCAAGCTGCTGTGCTCAAGTTCTTTGGATTAAGAATCAAATGTTGGACTATGGATTCAACTTCAAAGAGACTCCCATCCATATAGACAACAACAGTGCTATCTCTATTACAGAGAATCCTATGCAGCACTCAAGGACAAAACACATCAACATCAGGTATCATTTGATTAGAGATAGTTTTGAAAAGGATTAATCAAACTAGTCAAAGTTAACACAAATGAACAATATGTTGATCTCTTCACTAAAGCTTTTGATGAACAAAGATTCAAATATCTTGTATCAGCTATTAGGATGATTAACTTTGAATAGATTTTTATTAAACTTAAATCAATTTTATTTCTAAAACCTGTGTGTCCTAAGTTGTCTATTTTATCACCTTCATAAGTCCAGTTTATCTTGAAAGAAAATCTTAAAAATGATATTCCTTAGATTTTTGAAAATTTTTCCAACCATATTTTCTTTTGGAAGATTTCAAGTTGTCTTCAGAAGAACATTATGTCTTCAAGTCAAATAACTACTTATAAGAAATTTACATTCGAAAGAAATTCTAAGATATCTTCCGAAGCTTAAATATGCTTTTAAGCACTTACTTGTATTTGAAGGACAATTTTCTTCCGAAAGCCATTAAGTCTAGGAGGATTTATTCTCTTTCGAATAAAACTCTCAAGTCTTAATCTTTTTCGAAACCAAACATGTCTCAGAAGTTAAAATTCTCTAAGTACTTTCCTTCTGAAGCAAAATTTTCACAAATCTTTGGAATATCTTCCGAAGCCAAAATTGGCTTTGGAAGCTTTTTCTTAAAACTTTTGAAGCCCAAATTACCTTCGGAAGATTTTCAACTTCCAAGAAAACTACCTTTTTGGGTACTTTTTCAAAGGTGGGACCGACATTCGGAATTCAAAGTTTATTCTTTTGCATTAACTTTGTCTCAAATCCATTTCATATATATTCTCTCAACGGTTCCCTTTTTTTTCACTATCTTCTTCATCTTCAAATCT
Source organism: Flaveria sonorensis (assembly GCA_025506505.1). Classification (NCBI taxonomy): domain Eukaryota; kingdom Viridiplantae; phylum Streptophyta; class Magnoliopsida; order Asterales; family Asteraceae; genus Flaveria; species Flaveria sonorensis. Next base: position 20,941,769 of record CM046429.1, read on the forward strand.
TCTAACCTAAATTCACCCACAAACCACCCTTGTTCTTATCTTCCTTCAAAACAAAGCTACCTCAAAATGGCCAACCTTCATTGTAGAAACCAACCCGATTTCTCCATGCAACTTCATAGGCAACATAATGAAGTTGCTCTGTTGAACACTGAGAAAGATCCTGGTTTCTCAGAGGTTTTCCGTTTTCTTTCTTTGTTAAACTACTTCACCTCCCTTACCATAGATCCTCCACTCTATGAGGATCAGCTTTTGGAATTTTAGAGGACCTGTCAAGAGGTCACCATGGATGGGGAGAAGGCATTGTCTGCCATAGTGCAGGGGAGGACAATCTTCATCACTCGAGCATCCATAAACTCACATCTAAGGCTGGATGATGTCGAAGGTGATTCGTCCTTTCCTAAATCTACTGTTAACCATACCTTTGGTCAGATGGGCTATGAAAGGGATTTCTCCGTCAAGACCTTCAGGAAAGGGAAGGTTTCCTCTCAATGAAAATACCTCCTCCATGTCGTCATTCATAGTCTATCTAACAAACATGGAGGATGGGACCAATTTCCAGAGGACCTTTCCTACATAGTCCATGGGATGGTTTAGGGGGTCAAGTTCAGGTATTCATATTTTGTGTACATTAATTTACTTGCAAACTTGGACTCCTTAGAATATTACATGTTCCCTAGATATGTCTAGGACATTCTCAACTGTGAATTGGGCTCACAGTTGAGGGGAACAGATAATGTTCTAAAATTAGGACAGATGAAGCCCGGTATATTCAAGACTATGAGGAAGCCAACTGTTGGCATCTCATAGGTAGAAACAGCCCTTGTCCTAAAAATGTTAGAGCTCATTGCTCAAGGTGACAACCTAGCAGCACCAGCTAGTGTTGAACCCACACCTTCTACTTCCCAACTACCATTACAACCAAAAATAACCATCACCTACCAAAGAAAATCCAAATGAACCCCTGCACATGCTACTTAGTTTATGCAGGCCCCTATATCATCACCTATACAGGAGGAAGTGGACACTGGAGCTCCTACTTCTCCTGAGGAGAAAATCACTCCCATCTCACCAACAATCAGTGTGAGGTTCCTCATGCTTAGCCTGATGAGCTCACAACCCCCACAGCCTTAAGCCTTCACTCAGAGTCTCAAAACTCTAGTGAACAACCTTCAAGGGAAAGTTAGCATCCCCAGCCTCTTGATCTAAACCAACCAATCCCAAACCTTGAATTCTATGATGATGAAAACATGGGCTTCAATAAGTATCATGAGTCTCTCTTCTCCACCCCTGCTCAAAGAGAGATGAGTACTCATGATTCTCCTATGTCTAGCCCATATCATCCACCTACTACTGAGGTGGATCTTTCTGAGTCTGCTTAGGAGGTCCATATGGAAGAGGCTCTTACTTCAGCAAGTGACTACATCATTAAGATGTCAACCACAGAAACCCAGCCCAAAAACACTTCATTTGAAGCTATCATGGTGCAGGGGAAATCCAGCAGCCAAGAAGATGAGGAAGAAGACCTTGGTCCTATTCTCTCATCCCTCCGTGATCTTCTGATGAAAATGAGGGGAGTTTGAAACTAAAGGTGCAAAAACTGACAAAAACATGCCCCTATTTAATCTCAAAGATAAGTCACCTGGAATCTCAGGAGACTGTCTTACAAAGGAGGGTCAATGACCATCAACTTGAGATCACCAATCTTAAGGGCAAGTTAGCTGAGAGACCACTCAGGAGAACTCAACCAGGTCCATAAGAACCTGTGGATGTGATAGACCCAACCCCAAGCTCACCTATAGGTGATGCTACCAAAAAGGGGGAGAAAGTCCAAACAATCACAGAACCTGAGAGTTCTTCACAGAGTATGGACTATGAGGATTCACCACCCTCACTTGCAACTGTCCATACTCAGCAACCTCCTTAAGTCTACATGGATGTGAACTCACTCATACAAAGTTTGTTTAAGGAGGGTATTCCCAGAGCTATGCCTACCCCATCTCATCACTCTGAGAATCCAATCATGGGATGGAGGTATGACATTGATAAAAGAGCTCTAGTCATCTCTAGATCTCAGGGTCAAAAGGAAATCTTCAAATTTTTCAACCTGAACTTCTATGAGAGCATCTATCTGATTGATCTTCCACTCGTCAATCCAAGTCAAAACAGACAAGCTGCAAGATTAGCAGATAGGATTCAAGAAAGGGTGTTTGAAGAATACAAGCCTGAGGTCAAGACTATATAGACAGAGGCTCGCAGGTGAGATTTTTGGTCAACTGGATGTTGAGGTGGACCCTAAGATTAGCTTTGAAGGGGAAGCCTTAACTAAAATCCTAGAAGTTGAACCTGTGAACCTTGAGACAGGAACTTCTTCAGCACCCATTACCCTTAGTGAGGCACCAGCTGGTGAAGGTACTTCACAACCTCTCTATGGCCAGAGCTTGGCTGCTGAATCAAGCAACGAAGGCCAAAGCTCTCTCCACCTTGAGTCACCAAGGCCTGTGAGTAACAAAGGGAAAAGGAAACTAACTTCTGAGGAGATTGAGGAGGAGGAAAGAGAGAGGAAGAGGAAGCTAAAGGGAGAAAGTTCAAGAAGGTCTCCAGGCTTCATGGAAGCTGCCATCAGGGCTGCCCCCAGGCTAAATACTCAGGATGATGAGTTGAGGGTAGCCAGGATAAACTACTTGGAGACCAAAAACTACAATGTGGATGAACTACTCTCCCTCCCCTTAGATGAACTGAATGAAGTAGCTGATAAGGAATTGTCTAGGGAGAGGAAGGAGGCAGAGGATGTAGCGTTGCTCCTCAAGAACAAGGAGAAAGGAGCTCCTACCCTCTCACCAGAAGAGCTCAAACAAGCTGCTACACAGTATCAAGAAAGTGCTGAGAAAACTAAGGGAAGAAGCTGCAAAATCAAGAGCCATCATCTAAAAGAGCCAAAAGAAGTCTGCTGACAGACAAAGGATGATGAGCTTCTGAAGTTGTATGGATTCTTCGAAAGGAGGCTTGGTCCAATGTCTCTATCCCTATGGATGAGCACATCAAGTGATCAAGCAGAAGATTAGAAGGGAGAGCTTGTTGACTTGCCTTCTCCACCAAGTCCAGCTCAACCTGAAGTTGAGGTAAAGGTTGACCCCCTAAGACAACACAACTTAGACCTAGAGCTGCATCTCAGCCAACTTTATCTTCTGATCTATAGTAGGGTCCTCCTCACTCTCCTTCTGAATCTATAAGAGAAAAGAACCCAACTGAGAGAGAGACACAGTAGAACAACTAGTGCTGAAGACCAGTCCTTTCAGTTAAAGACTTAAAAGAGGAGGAAAAGGATGGCCATGAAGAGTGTTCCAAAAAGAAGACCAAGGCATCCACCTCTACACCACAGGATGAGTCAGAGCATCCTAAGGTAGTGCAAGAAGAGGCTGCTCAACCAACTCCAACTTAAGTAGAGTCTTCTGCAGCTGGAAGACCCATCTTGTCCTGGACTTTTGCTGCTAATCCAGATAGGTGGTATGTCATCAGAGATCAATAAGGTCAAGATGTCTATTTTTGGCAAGACATGCTTGATCTTCCTCTACATGATCTTCGTGATATGAGAAGATATTATGAGAGTTTGAGGGATCCTGACCAAATGATGAAGAAAGGTATGGTCTTAATCCTAATGAGGACTATCAACATCTGAATAACTTCTCTGTTTTGGTAGCATCAGCCTAGGGGGAGTTTGTAAGGTTATATTAGAAGGCTGATGCAACCAAAGAAGCCAAAACAACCAAGGAGCTTCCTACATGCATGCACTGATGTGCAAGGTAGAAGTTACTTCAGAAGTTTTACACTCATCACATAAATTATTCTAAGTGTAAAATCTTCCGAAGCATGCACTGATCTACATGTAACTTATCAACAGGAGATCCTGACTCAAGATTTGAGATAAGAAGACCAAGCAAGTATACTACTTCAGCTCTAGTGGTAACTAACACTGCAAGTGAAGATCCTATCAGCACAAAAATGACAAATTCAGCTGATACATCTGAGGCGCCTACAAATTCCAGCTCAGAGGCTCAAAACTCAAATGAAATAACTTCAAATGTAGGAGGAAATGGAGGTGGTGACAGTGATCAAGAATTTTGATGCTGATAACCACTCCATAGAAGACAACATAAATGATCTCACATACTTATTAGATCAAGCCTCTCTAGATAAGTATGCTGATATGGTGGGTGATACTCCATTGCCAGATCTAAATTTCTCAAATTTAGATCTTTCCAATCAACTTGCTATGATCCCTCAACTCAGGATCCACAAGTCACACCCTACCATAAACATTATTAGAAATGTTAACAAGAGGACAAACGCATGACAAAAATGTTTTTCTATACTCTTGTTTCTTGTCCTAGATAGAGCCAAAGAAAGTTGATGAGGGTTAAAAGATGGAAGTTGGGTTGAAGCAATACAAGAAGAGTTGCTTCAATTCAAAAGACAAAAGATTTGGAATCTATGTCCTCTTCCTCAAAGGAAGACTACCATAGGAACCAAATGGATTTTAGAAACAAGAAGGATGATAGAGGACGTGTTATCAAGAACAATGCTAGACTAGTTGTTCAAGGATACACACAAGAAGAGGGAATTGACTACACAAATGTTTTTGCTCCTGTAGCAAGACTTGAAGCTTTTAGAATATTCTTGGCTTTTGCTGCATCCAAGGATTTCAAGGTCTACCAACTTGATGTCAAGTGTGCTTTTCTTTATAGGGTGATTGATGAAGAGGTGTATGTCAAACAACCACCTAGCTTTGCAGACCCAGATCATCCTGATTATGTCTGCCAGCTTGATAAAGCTCTTTATAGGCTGCACCAAGCTCCAAGAAAGTGGTATGAGACACTATCTCAGTATATCTCTGTTAACATGGCTACAAGAGGGGTACTATAGATGGAACTCTCTTCATCAAAGGAACGGGGAATGACTTAATGCTGGTTCAAGTATTTGTAGATAACATTATCTTCGGGTCAACTAATCCAAAGCTCTACAAAGACTTTGAGAGGCTGATGAAGAATAGATTTGAAATAAGTGCCATGGGGGAACTCAATTTCTTTCTAGGAATTCAGGTGAAGCAAGTTGAAAATGGCATCTTCAAAACACAGTCAAAGTATGTACAAGACATCCTTACAAGATTCAACATGACTGATTGCAAGGTTGCAAAGACTGTCATAGCCAGAAACCACTCCCTTATACCTAATCTTAAGGGGGAGTATGTGGATGAACATCTCTATAGGGCTATGATTGGGTCTCTTATGTACCTTACAACCATCATGCCTGATATCATGTTTTCCACATGCATCTGTGCGAGATATCAAACCAAACCCAAGATGTCACACCTGGTTGCTGTCAAGAGAATTCTTAGATATCTCAAAGGTGCTCCTAAGCTTGGACTTTGGTATCTAAAGAATTCTGCTTCAATTTGTATGCCTATTCAGACAGTGACTATGGTGGATGCAACATGACTGCAAAGTCTACATCTTAGGGGTGTTAATTCCTTGGTGGAAGGATTATCTCATAGTAATACAAAAAACAATCATGTGTGTCTGCATCAACTGCTGAAGCTGAATATATTGCTGTTGCAAGCTGCTGTGCTTAAGTGCTTTGGATTCAAAAATCAGATGCTGGACTATGGATTCAACTTAAAAAAGACTCCCATCCACATAGACAACAACAGTTCTATCTCTATTACAAAGAATCCTGTGCAGCACTCAAGGACAAAACACATCAACATCAAGTATCATTTGATTAGAGATAATTTTGAAAAAAGATTAATCAAACTAGTCAAAGGTAATACAAATGAACAATATGTTGATCTCTTCACTAAAGCTTTTGATGAACAAATATTCAAATATCTTGTATCAGCTATTGGGATGATTAACTTTGAGTAGATTTTCTGTTAACTTAAATTAGTTCTATTTCTAAAACTTGTGTATCCTAAGTTGTCTAATTTATCATCTTCATAAGCCCAGTTTCATTTGGAAGAAAAATTTTCAAAAGATATTCCTTAGATTTTTTGAAAATTTTAAACATATTTCCTTTCAGAAGACATCAAGTTGTCTTCGGAAAAACATTATGTCTTCAAATCAAATAACTACTTATAAGACATTACCTTCTGAAGAAATTTTGATATATCTTCCAAAGCCTAAATATGCTTCTTAGTACTTACATGTATTTGAAGGACAATTTTCTTCCAAAAAAAACTATGTCTTGGAAGATTTATTCTTTTTAGAATAAAACTTCCAAGTCCTTATCTCTTCCGAAACCAAACATGTCTCAGAAGTAAAATTCTCTAAGTATTTTCCTTCCGAAGCAAAATTTTCACAAACCTTACAAATATCTTCCGTAGTCAAATTGGCTTCGGAAGCTTTTCTGAAAACTTCTGAACACAAAAATACCTTCGGAAGATTTTCGACTTCCAAGAAAACTACCTTTTTGGGTACTTTTTAAAGGTGGGAGCAACATTTGGATTTCAAAGTTTATCCTTTTGCATTAACTTTGTATCAAATCCATTTCATACATATTCTCTCAACGATTTCCCTCTTTCACTATCTTCTTCATCTGAAAATTCTCTAACCTAAATTCACCCATAAACTGCCTTTGTTCTTATCTTCCTTCACAACAAAGCTACCTCAAAATGGCCAACCTTAATTGCAAAAACCAACCCGATTTCTCCATACAACTTAACAGGCAACATAATCAAGTTGCTCTGTTGAACTCTGAGAAAGATACTAGTTTCTCAGAGGTTTGTCGCTTTCTCACTCTATCGAACTACTTCACCTCCCTCACCATCGATCCTCCACTCTATGAGGATCAGCTATTGGAATTCTGGAGGACCTGTCAAGAGGTCACCATGGATAGGGAGAAGGCACTGTGAGGACAATCTTCATCACTCCAGCACCCATAAACTCACATCAAAGGCTGGATGATGTCGAAGGTAATTTGTCCTTCCCCAAGTCTAATGTTAACCGTTCCTTTGGTTAGATGGGCTATGAAAAGATTTCTCTGTCAAGACCTTCAAGAAAGGGAAGGTTTCCTCTCAATGGAAATACCTCCTCCATGTCGTCATTCACAGTCTATCTAACATGCATAGAGGATGGGACCAAGTTCCAGAGGACCTTTCCTATATAGTCCATGGGATGGTTCAAGGAGTCAAGTTCAAGTATTCATAATTTGTGTACATT